>BLSH010319456.1:580030-604923 GCA_018402905.1 Glandirana rugosa | reverse complement strand
CGCACCTCAGGTCTATTTTATGTTGTAAGTCGCATGTTTATGTGGTCCACATTTGTCTCGGTCATAGGGCCACGACCATAAATAAGAAGGCCAGTATGGTGGCCTAAATTTATGGGAGGTATTTAAGCAGATCACTCGCCCATGCTCTTTGTTGGTTCCAGTGCGTGATATCTCCCTCCCAATCCCCTCTTTTAGGGCACTCCTCAGCACATTCCTCTCCATACTCACCCATTACTTATCTTGGGTATGCCCCATTTTCTTGGCATACTAACCAGATGACCAAGGCACACCTCGGGTCTGTTTTATGTTGTAAGTCTTGTCGCGTGTTTATGTGATCCACATTTGTCTCGGTCATAAGGCCACAACCATAAATATATATATATATTTATGGTCGTGGCCCTCTGACCGAAGATAGATATGGATCACATAAACACGCAACAAGACTTACAACATAAATAGACCTGAGGTGTGCCTTGGTCATCTGGTCGGTATGCCAAGAGAAGGGGGCATACCCTATATAAGTAATGGGTAATAATGGAGAAGAATGTGCTGAGAAAAGCCCTGAAAAAAGGGGATGGGAGGGAGGGTATCGTGCACTGCAACCGACAAAGAGCCTGGAGAGTGAGGGTGCTTAAATACCCTCCGGGCTCCTCCCATAAATTCAGGCCAGCCCACTGGCCTTCCTACTTATGGTCGTGGCCCTCTGACCGAAGATAGATGTGGATCACATAAACACGCAACAAGACTTACAACATAAATAGACCTGAGGTGTGCCTTGGTCATCTGGTCGGTATGCCAAGAGAAGGGGGCAAAAATATGCCGTTTAGGGAAGTAGTCCTTAATTGGTACAATGATCGATGAGCAAGCTTGGCGAAGGCTTGTGCCATCTCCAACTGAGGCTTTGGAATGTATCTAGCCAAGCAACCGGACTACAATCTGCCTAATTAATTGATCACATGGTCTGATACTGCATGCTGAGATGCTGCTGAAGCTGTTGTGATCTAGAAGGAATGACCGGAGTACCGGCAGGGGTCGAGGCCAAAGTTTGGACAGTGATTCTGACGTGCCTGATGAATTGGTTGCCACTTGATGGGCTGATAGGGAAAGGCCATAACGGGCTAGAGTCGGAGTGACTGGGTAGGCGAGTCGGTAGCTAGACAGCACCGCAACTGGGCACCAGGAGTTTATAGTCCGGAAGAGGCTGATGTCGACCCTGGGACTGATCTGATGGGTTTGGAGACTTCTAGGTGATGGACGTAATAGTTTGGAAACTAGTTAAGTAGTGTTTGTATGATAACTGGCTGCTAGTGCCGCTGACGGTGAATTTGTTGGGCCGCAAAAAGAAACATAGTAGGATAGGTAGATGGCCGCTTGAATAACTAGACTGGGCTGAACCCCGAACACGGATTGTGCGAGGACTTTAGACAGGTCTCTAAAGATGGTGCTCGTAATGGGCAAGCGTTTGCCCTTAGCCGTTTCAATCCATGGTTAGGTCGGCTCCAGGATACTACTGAAAATGAGCCAAAAATTGAAATGTGATCACACATCCGCTGCGATTTGCTTTCCCTTGGATATGCTTACGGGTATATTGAATGGTGGTTCGAATGGGAAGCTACTTGGCTACCTTGTTTATGTTTTTGGCCATAGCCTGGTTGTTACTAGTGAAGACCATGGTTTGTCCTGACCAAGTGTGGCCCCACACCTGAACAGCTGCCACGACTGGGTACAGCTCGAAAAGTCAGGATGACAGGGAAACCTGGAACTAACAAGATTTCTGGTGGCCAAGGACCTGAGAACCAGTGATGGGCAGAAAATAGCAGCAAAGCCTGTAGAAGCTGCAGCATCTGACTACCTGTGGTGATGCAGCTGATGCCGTGGGGATAACCTTAATATGCCGTTTAGCAATGTGGGATGAGTTCCGCATAAATTGTAAGTCGGCTATGGCTGCCGGGTCTTACCTAATGATTTGGTCAGCACCTTGTACATGAGTAAGGAAAACTAGGAAACGTAAAATAAAAGAGTGGCCTCGAGGAATAATACTTATTGTAAAAATTGAGCGCCCCTAGCAAAGTCTGCATCTGTTTCCTAGTACCCCCTGCGAGAGAGTAAAGTCATGAACGACCGACCTGATATGGCTAGTTCGCCAGGAGGCAAGCTGGCTTGCATGGCGCGTGTGTCCAAAGTGACACTAAAGAAGGTGATGGCTTGTGCTGGGCTTCCACTTTGAGTTCGGCTATGGGAACATTGTAATTGTTGAAACCCCTCTCAACCTATCAAGGTTACCGGTGGTATGTCTGATCGCTTGATGAGTAGAAAAATCACCTAGGTAATGGATAACCAACTGACACTGGGCTCAGTGTGACAGGCTCTGCGAAAAAAGACTGCTTGAACAGCTACGTCGTCTGATGTATGTCTCAAAGAAAATTCCTTGGAAGGAATCAGGGAATTCAAGCTCGGAATATGCAAAGAATGGAGGTACAGAAAAATAACCAAAAATTATTGGAGAACTTGCCCTTGACAAGCACAAAAAGGGCTGAATCTTCCAGGGTTTGGAAGGTTACTGGGGGAAAGGGCCGATCACAGATCCTTTGTCTAGTTTGGCCTGTAGCAGGGTATCGATCGCTTGTTTGTCGAGGGTTGCTGACTGGGGTTTTTTTTTTTTTTTTTTCCCGCACTTGCGAGTGGAGAGAGGTAGAGTGATGAAGCCGGTGTGGAATCCTGAGGTGGCGGGGGGGTTGAAGGGGCAGCTTGTGGCCACATTGGTGCACCCGTTTGCAGTGTGGCCAATTGGCTGACAGACAGCACAGAGCAGGGAGCGTAGGCCAGCGAAGTGGCGAAAAGAGTTCCGTGTCAGTGACACTCAAGTCGGTCTTGAGAAAAACAAGAGTGTATGTGTCAAAAGGGGGTGTGGAAGAGGGGAAACGGACGGAGTGGGATACAGAAACGAAATTACATGCATAGATAGAGCCGAAGGTGTTCTACGGTCATAGAACAGTGTATAGTGGAAATTTAGAAAACTCAAGAAAGTGCGTGGCACCCGAGGTGAGCCAGGAGGCGACTGGCCAGGTAATCGATAGCTCGGGTGCCTGTCTGTGCTGGGCACAAACGTGTGGACTAGAGCCCCAGGGCATGCTGGGGCAAGCAGCTGGAGTCTGGTACAGCCTATGTAGGAATGTTTCGGTCTGTAGATTTATGACGCATGCTCGGTCTGCTTAACTCTTGCACTGTCAGCAAGTTGATGTTCAGCGACCTTGTCTGTGAGGTGGAGAGTCGGTCTCCGAAAAGAGAGTGTAATGCATAGACATATGTGACAGTAACTAACGCCCCAACCTTAGTATGCGGAATGGTGAATGTAAAATCGGAGATTTAGTGACAGAGTGCTGCAGAATAATGTGACAGAAAAGACCCGTGAACTACACCTGACTAATGCTCTATCATTAAGGTCCTGGTATGGTTCGAACCTGTAGTAGGAGTGACATGAGTGGAAAAGTCATCTCTCTTTTATTTCCCTACCCGGGCTGTCCCACCCTTGTTATGCGGGTGGCCCTGATGAAGAAGCGATCCCTACGTTGGGAGGGGTTTTCCCTTTTTTTTTCCTGGGAAAACATCCAATCTGATGCAGGATGCGACCCGAACTTGACTGACCTAAGGAGAAAGGACAGAGAAAACGATGAGTGGCCCGTATGTTAATGCCACTGGAGACGAGTGGCCGATTAAGTGCCACTAAAAATGGTGTGTGGCTGATTGTGTGCCACTGGGAATGTGCTTGTAATGGGGTGGTGTTTGTCCTTGCTCGAAGCGATTGCGAGGGATTGGTGATGATGCGTGCTTGCATCAGTTGCGAGGAGTTTATGTAAATGTGTGCTCGCAGTGATTGAGAGGTATTATGTGATGCGTGCCCGCAGTATTTGCGAGGAATTTACGTAAATACACGCATGCAGCGATTGTAAGGAGTTTGACAGTGAGTGTTCGCAGTGATTGCGAGGGGTTTGCGATGATGCGTGCTCGCAGTGATTGCAGCGATTGCAAGAAGTTCAAGTTTGAAATGCATGCTTGCAGCGTTGCGGGGAGTGTCAAACATGCTGACAGCGATTTGCAAGGCGTTTAGTTAAGCTTACTTGCAGCATTTGTAAGAAGTGTGTGTTTGTACATGCTGACAGAGATCGCAAGGAGTTTGTATAGTTACGTGATCGCAGCCTTTGCTAGGGGCTTAAATGACAACACGTGCTTGCAGCGATCGCAATGCCTGCTTGCTGTAATGTATGGAGTAACACGTACCTGTGCTTCCAGCGATTTGCAAGACGTGGTCCTCGAATGCATGCTTCCAAGAACCTGTACTGATAAATTGCTGCGATTGCAAAATTGACCTATAAATAGGTGAAAGATGAAGATAGTAAATAGCAAGTGGGGTGTATTGTGGCCAAACTAACCGTAACTGTGCTTGGCGTGGAACTTGAACCGATGCCATGGATCTATACGAATTGGTAGTAAGGAAAAAACACGAACCGATACGAAACGGTAGTGGCTTTAGCAAAAAGTGGGTCGACTTAAATTACATGTGAACTGATTTGCTTCGATGCCAATCCGTGGTAGGAAATAACATAATTGAGAATAATTAGCGGCATGACACTAACATAATTAATGCAAATTGGTAGTAGGAACAGTCATGAACCGATGCGAATCGGTAGTAGGAACGATCATAAACCAATGCAAATCGGTAGAAGGAACGGTCATGAACCGATGCGAATCGGTGGTAGGAACGATCATAAACCGATGCGAATCGGTAGTAGGAACGATCATGAACCGATGCGAATCGGTAGAAGGAACGGTCATGAACCGATGCGAATCGGTAGTAGGAACGATCATAAACCGATGCGAATCGGTAGAAGGAACGGTCATGAACCGATGCGACTCGCTACCGGGGACTGGCATGAACCGATGCGACTCGGTACCGGGGACTGGCATGAACCGATGCGACTTGGTACCGGGGACTGGCATGAACCGATGCGACTCGGTACCGGGGACTGGCATGAACCGATGCGACTCGGTACCGGGGACTGGCATGAACCGATGCGACTCGGTACCGGGGACTGGCATGAACCGATGTGACTCGGTACCGGGGACTGGCATGAACCGATGCGACTCGGTACCGGGGACTGGCATGAACCGATGCGACTCGGTACCGGGGACTGGCATGAACCGATGCGACTCGGTACCGAGGACTGGCATGAACCGATGCGACTCGGTAACCGGGACTGGCATGAACCGATGCGACTCGGTAACCGGGACTGGCATGAACCGATGCGACTCGGTACCCGGGACTGGCATGAACCGATGCGACTCGGTACCCGGGACTGGCATGAACTGATGCGACCCGGGACTGGCATGAACCGATGCGACTCGGTACCCGGGACTGGCATGAACCGATGCGACTCGGTACCCGGGACTGGCATGAACCGATGCGACTCGGCAGTGGAATGACATGAACCAACACGAGTAATAGGAAATTACATGAATCGGTAGTAGGAAGTGCCGTGAACCGATGCTAATCGGTAGTAGAAAACACCACAAAGCGCTGAAAATCGGTAGTGGAATAACATGAACTGACATGCGTCAGCAATAGGAACTGACATGAAGCGATGCGATTTGGTAGTAAGAAATGACATGAAGTGATTCGATTAGGTAGTAAGAAATGACATGAAGCGATGCGATTTGGTAGTAAGAAATGACATGAAGTGATGCGATTTGGTAGTAAAAACGGTATGAACTGATGCGAATCGGCAGGAAGAGTAACCCATCGGGAAGATAACATGGACTGGGTAAACAACATGACCGGTATAAATCGGTAACTAGGTACATATTGGACTGTGGCAAGTATCTGACATGGATCGTTTGTGGGGTAGAAAATGCACCGATGCAACAATCGGTAGTCAAGAAAATAACATGAACCGATCGAAATTGGTTGAAGGGAAGGCATGAACCGATACGAATTGGTAGATAGGGTAATAAAACGAAGAGAGTAAGTGACATGGTCCGATGCGACTCGGTGTGTGCGATGCATCTGATACAAACCATTGTGACTAGGCTCGAATCAGATTGTGATGAGTATGCAATGGAATCGGTACAAATCGATTGTGAGGTGAATGGTATGATCGATACGAATTGGTTGTAGCATGCATGAATTTAATCTCATACGAGTTTGAAATGGCTTCAACTGAACACCACCCAACCCCCGAGGCTAATTGAGTGCAGCCAAGGCCCAGGTGGGTCCAATTACCACCTCAATCAGCCACAGAAGCTGTGCAAACAATACATGCCAATCACCCAATGGATGCAATGGCAACCACCATAGACAGTGAATGCTGTGAGCAACAAAGCCTGCATCGAGTGATATTGGATAACGGCCGACAGTGGCTCGAGGCTTGGCTCTGCGCATGAATCGTAAAATAAGCAGAGGGAAACTTTCAAATCTACCATGCCTGTGCCGTATGATGTCGGGCCACAAATGACACCAACTTGGAGGCAGCTAAGTACAAAAGGAGATGCAGGATAGGAAACATAACGAATTGTAACATAGCGTATGAAATGAAAGGATTTGAATCCTACTTGCAACAGCGAGCGAGCGAGCTGGTAATTGAACGCACAGACTCACAAGCATGAAGTGAGCTGGGGAGAGCCGGCCCAGTAACATGTGCTATCGTGCACTGCAACCGACAAGGAGCCTGGAGAGTGAGGGTTCTTAAATACCCTCCGGGCTCCTCCCATAAATTCAGGCCAGCCCACTGGCCTTCCTACATATATATATATATATATAAAACAGTATATTTATATACTCTGTATGTATGTATATACAGTGGAACCTCGGATTGCGAGTAAATCGGTTAATGAGCGCTACATAATACGAGCAGTTTTTTTTTTTAAATTCTGCCTCGGTTTGCGAGTGGTGTCTCGCATAAGGAGCAGAATTTAGCCTTTTTGCATTCAATCCCGCATGTGGCTAGAGAAGAGGTGGCACTGGTGAGCCTCGGAGGCGGCCGAAAATACTCGGCATTCCTTGGAAATGCCTAAAGCAGTGGTTCTCAACTCCGGTCCTCGGGACCCACCAACAGGCCAGATTTTAAGTATTACCTTAGGGAGATGCAGATTAGAATACTGCAATCACTGAGCAGCAAATGATATCACCTGTGATGTATTTCAGTTATCCTGCAAACCTGGCCTGTTGGGGGGGTCCCGAGGACCGGAGTTGAGAACCACTGGCCTAAAGTGTAAACACTTTCCGAGCATTTCTGAGTGATTCCAAGGTCTTAGGAGCTCACCAGCGCCACCTCTTTTCTGGCCACAAGCGGTATTGCATACACCAGGCACTCCCGGACATGTGGCTACATACAGTACTACATAGACAAGCAGTGAATGTGGAACAAATTAACTGAGTTTACATTGTTTCCTATGAGGAAACATGCTTTGATATACGAGTGCTTTGGATTACAAGCATTCTGCTGGAACGGATTATGCTCGTAATCCAAGATTCCACTGTATATGTTTTTATATTAAAGCAGGCCTATGCCTAAAATGTGAACATTAGCTGTTCAACAGGGAGTGATTAGCAAAATTGAATGTAGTAAGGTAATTCTGGACCCCTCCTTTTTCAGATTTCCACTAATAAGGTGCATGGTACTGTTACATAGTACTGCAGAATGTATGACAAAAGTAAGCTTTAGCAAATGAGAAGCTCCAGAATGCCTATTGAGAGGCAAATGTTTCATCAAGATTTTTCTCATGAATATTTGCATGTACGTATGTAGATTCACTCAATACGGTTAATTTATGAAATGTTCACTTGGAAAAAGTGAATGTTCACTTAGCTTATGTTACAAGGGTAGTGGACCTTCTGTGTCATCAGATGAATGTAGGCCCTAAAGAAGTCTAAGGAACTGCCCTGATGGTCCTTGTTGTGGTTGACTCCCAGGCTGCAGCCCTTGGTTGCCATGGAGTAACAATAGCTGACAGCAGGCAGAAACAAAGTGTGGTACAAAATCATTAGGTAAGATCCTGGCCAAAGGGGCAAATACTTAGGGCAGGTGGCAGTGTTGCCAACCTACCAGTTTGAAATTTACTGACATGACACCCAAATTTACTGGCACAGCAAAGTTTTTAATGGCATTTCCAAATGTTACAAAAGTTACAGTTTTAAGTGCAAATTTCAGTATTTAGGCTACAAACAAGTACAAAACGCAATTACAAATGTGATTTAAGGTAGATATTAAGGCAAAAAACAGTAAATAACTCAGAGACGGGACTCAGGAGGACAAGAAATTAGCATGGTCAGGCACACACATTACTTTGACTCTCACAGGGGCACTGACAGCAGCACAGATGATGGTACCGCACTGACACGCACGACCTCTCCTGAGTCACAGTAACAGTCTCTCTCCACGCCAGGTCCAAACAGCATTGACGGTCCCACTCCCGGCTTGCTTTGCTCCCGTACTGCAGACCCTTACACTCCGGCTGCTCCCCTCAGCTTCCATGCATTACACAACATGCTCAGGCACTGCCCCCACCAGACCGCCCCCACCCGGCCAGCACTGCCCAAACACACTGTAGTAGGCACTTAAATGGTCTCTGCCGACTCCGAACCAGAACTGCATATGCGCAGGGCTGAACCGAGCATCACAACCATATTTTTAACTGACAGCCCTTTCCTTTTACTGGCATTTACTGGCAGGAGAAAAATGCCTGTTTTTTTACTGGCTGCCAGTAAAATTACTGGTGGTTGGCAACACTGGCAGGGTGATAACAAGAATTGTCAAAAATAATGCAGTGTGGAAACAGATACTCAGAGAGGCCTTTGCTCAGGTAACTCCCAATAGTTTTACTGAACTCAGAGAAAGTGTCTGGCAGCACTTCTCACTAGGATCCAGCAGTCGGACTGTGAGAACTCTTAAACATGTGAACTCAAAAAGACCTACAGCATTTTTCCGAGGAATTATAATGTTGTATTACACACATAAAAGGAATCATGTATGGGAGATAGGGGCAAAACAGCAGACTGATCCTGCAAAGACTCAGCTACAATATTATCAGCAGCAAACAGTGACAAAGTTTGGTTCGAAAAACAATGAACTGTGACAGTTTTGTGAATATGGCATTGCTATTTTTACTATGCATACCCAGTCATGAGCAAAGGAAATAAAGTGAATTTCAGCTTGCACAAATGAGCAAAATCCAATTATGTTCAATCTTAAATCCATTTTTTCTTGTGTTCCATAAATGATTGAAGTGAACACAGCCTGGCTTGGTTAACATTCACTTTAACCTGCTTGACGGTATTCCTGAGTGTGGCTCGGGGTGAGTTTTCACTGCAGATTGCGGTAACCCCAAGCCACACTCGGGATTGCATCGCTGGATCCAAGGCTGGGTTACTTACCTTGTCCCCTGGATCCAGCAATGTCCCCCTGCTGTGTCTGCAGGCTGTGTCCTCCGCCCGATGCCCCTGTGTGCCAGGCTGCGTTCCCTGAGAGCGTTGCGTCGCCACGGGGGGCGGAGCCGGGCGGGAAATTCAAAAAGTGAAACACACATAACGCATACAGTACACTGTAATCTGTAAGATTACATTACTGTATCAAATAATTTCACATGCCATTTGTCCCTAGTGCTTTGTCCAGTGCCCTGCATGCACTTTTATATCATATATGCCATTCTTTCTGCTTGGAAACTTGAGAATGTCCATGGCAACCAAAAAGTGTCCCTTTAGGTCAAAAGTGGTTTTTGATCAGCTAAGCGATAGTAAATAAGAATCATTTGCAGAATTGAGTGATACTGATTTTTGGGGAAATTTATCATCAGAAACTGAAAGTGACGACAGCGACAATTCTGCAACTGAGCAAATATCAGTGTTTTTGGTTTGATTACATTATTGAATACATTTTATTACTATTATGTTATTATTTTTGATAATTATTTATAGTTATTTATTATATTATAATTTATGATTTCATGTTCAAACTTTATCATACCCGGGATGTCTACTAGACTCTTGTTTGGACAGATTTAAGTGAGTTATTCCTAAGAATTACAGGCCTACAATATAAAACGCCAAATTTCCATGCGAAATAATCATACCGCCAGGGAGGTTAAATCGGGTAAATGTCCAACCTCTTTCGTAACTCATCTCCAATATGTCTACAACATGTATCCCTGTAACAGGTTGCATTACAAAGAGGGCACAAACTCAACACAATGGACATTTCATTTTTTGTTTTTTAACAAAATATTTCAAAACATGTTAAAACGCTTTGTGCCATACCTCACAACTGTCCGTGATTTCGAGGGAATGTGCCTCATTTGGAACAATGTCCCTCTGTCCCTCATTCCTCCTCATTTGTCCCTCATTTTGGTCTGATCTATATAGTTGTACATTAAATGCACTATTTATCTTTCAAAAAGTGTTTCCCAGAGCTAAATCTTCCACTCAGTTACTAAATTGCTGCATTTGTAAACATCAAAAGCCAATATAAAGGAATAGCAGTGGTAAAAATAAAGCACTTGTGGATTTAACTAATAATTTTTGTGTATAATTCTCCTTTAAGGGGGCGTGGCAGGGGGTGTGTCCTATGCCTACATACATTTGCTAATAGATGTTCTTCGCCCCCATCTCAAAAACTTGGGAGGTATGTTTGTGCATAAGCAAGGAGCATCAAAAGGAGAATTAGAATATAATAAATTGACCCACAAAGATTTATTACATATTTATTAGCAAAACCCACTATAGGTACAGCCTACAGTTCATAAGCTAATGTGATTTACATGAACTATGTGTGATAGCTGCTACTGTAATATTTGCACATGATGTATACTTATTTAACATCCTCAATATTTTCGTACTGTTTATCACAAATTTACATGGAAAATCTTCTGTTCTCCTCTGGGATGAATATGTTAATATATTAGTGTTGTCAGCCACAGGAAATGTACATTTTCTGCTATGTAATTCTGCAAGTAGAAACATCACATAGTCTGCATACAGTCATTTTAATTCATTAGATAATGTATTCCAGACAGTTTACATATCAGACTTGTTAATTGGATGTTATTAGCTTAAACTGCATTGAAACGCATTTGGATATTTTTATTAAAATATATGTGTTTTTTTTATTTAATGAACGCCAAGTACTGTAGTGATTTTTAGAAATGCAGTCTGATACCCGCCATTTCTCAAATAATCTCAAGCACTGGTAACATATTGCCCAATTATGACCATTGATGTAATCATAATAGTTAACTTCTGACAGTGAACAAGCAAAAACAGTTCATAGTGTTGTCAGCTGACCACTGAACATCTCTGTTAGAACATACATTTTACAGTGAAAACACACTGCTGTAAGGAAAACAATGGCACCCCCATGCATGTAAAAGTGCAGCACATTTGCAGGGGCAGGAACCGCAGGGAAATCGCATGGTCAAAGTGGTCAAATTTCCCTGCGAGCCGTTTTTTGGAACAGGTGCACCTTTTCTACGGGAAATGCAGGCACGGCAGCCCATTCAAATGAATGGGCGCCAGCTCAAATGCAGGCCAAAAAAAATGAAGGTGTGAACCTAGCCTAATACAAACCTGTAATTTGCCTATACTGGGTCAACAGTCTTTTCCTGTGCTCTCCTGCTGCCCTGATTGCTAGCAGGGTGTCCTTGTTTCTGAGAAAGGTGGATCTATCACAGGCGTTAGAATTTCCCTTTAACCCAGTATAACAGCACTGGTACCTAATGATTAAATATTCCAGCACTGACTACTGTAGTAATAGAAGGATGTCTCAAATATGTCTCCATATCAAAAAGTATCAGCTATTTCTCCATACTATGGTGGTGGTTCAGGGAGTCATGGAAGTAAGTGGAAGGTAAATATAAACTGCTGACAAGTTCACCCTAAAAATATATTTTTTTAATAACCACATCACCAATATCACCATATCAGGTGAGGAAGGTGAGTTGGTGACATTTAGTTTTCTTCCAGATTGCCCATGATACTCAAAACTTTGACAAATAGTAAGTTGATTTATCCATCTATGTCAACTCAGATAGAGAAAATAGTTAACTCAACGGGGAGTATGAGGAGAGTGTAACACAAGGTATAAAATGTAACTAAATTGTATTGGTTTAACAAATCTAAAAAACATATCCCAAAAAGGGGGACAGTTATACATCACAAGATAAAAAGACATAGCAAGATGATACATAAATGATCAAAAAGGCACCCAAATCATTAGGTATGCTGGAGCACCGAGCCGGCCAAGATGGAGTAGCTTCAAGGTGTTCACAGCTGGACCCAACATGTTTTAGAAATATTTATGTATTCCTTCTTCAGGGGAAGAGAGAAGGGTGCAAAACATCTATAATGTAATGGCGTAACAGTCAGTAGGGTGTACAATCAATAAAGCAAACAAGTAAACCATCATAAGGCAGATTAATAATGCATACTTACAAACAATCCTAATGGGTAAAAACAGCATATGTATGATAGTGGCATATCCCAGCAGAATATCATATCACACCCGGTAGACCAAGAGTAGGTGTAGCCAAATGCAAAGCAGTTCCCTGCACATGCGGGGACCGTGAGAAGTAAATCACGTATATATCACCCTGTGGAGAAAGAAAAATGGGGGGGAGGGGGGAGAAGTAAAAGGAGGAGGGGGGAAGAAAAGGAAAAGATGAAAGAAAGGGAGGGAGGAAGGCAAGGAGGAAGAGATAAAGGAGAAAAGGAAGAAAGGGGGAGGGAGAAGGAGGGGACAAAGCGGGGGAGTGGGAGCCGGGGAGAGGGAAGAGGGAGGAGGCGAACGGGAAGAAGGGGCAGGTAGGGGAAACGAGGGGAAAGGAGAGGGAGAAAAAGGAGGGGGGAGGAGAGAAGGGGAAAGACAAAAAGGAAAAAGGAGAGAAGGGGGAGGGAAAGGAGAAATGAGGGGGGGGGGTGAATGGGGGAGAAAGGGCAAAGGGGAGAGGAAAACCAGAAAGAAATGGGGTAAGGAAAGAGCCGTGTCAAACAAAGCTACTAAAGTAAAAATGAAAATAATAATGAATATATTGCCAAAGCATAGAGTACTCACTATGTAAAATGGTCAGTCTGCCTGGTGTGAGGCTGATAGAGATCCGTCATGCTAAGCCATGGCAGTGTCTCCATTATTTTATATGGGCCCCTATGTAAACTCAGAGGTGGATTTACTAAAGGCAAATAGATTGTGCACTTTGCAAAGTGCAGTTGCACTCTGCATGAGCAGTTGCTCCAGAGCCTAGTAAGTGAGCAGAAGCTCTGCTGACTTCCATCATCCAATCATGTGCAAGAAAAAATGCATTTTTTTTTAATTTTCTTTGCACATGTTTGGGTATTCTTTGAAAAATGAATCTTTACCTTATTCACTAAGCTCTGGAGCAACCGTTCTTGCAGAGTGCAACTGCACTTTGCAGTGTGCACAATCTATTTGCCTTTAGTAAATCGATCCCTGAGTTTACATAAGTGAGATATTTGTGCTTAAGTTTCTAGGTCTGATGAGCTGGAACACACAAAAGTGGGAGGGCACACCCAATAATCCCAGCTGGACAGGATCCGACATTATGGCAGGAATATTTGGCAATCATGAATGATTCACCTAAAACTACAAATATCCATTTTGAATGGACTGGTCTTGTTAACCAGTTAAGAACATTGAGCATACAAGCTATACCCTAGAGACGTCATCCAATATCCTAGGATGTACCTCATATGCCCTACCCTAGCTATTTGATGTGTAGATAGAATGACAGGATCTGTACCTTCTTTCCTTTTTGGAATAAAGGTTTAAACCATATGAATAAAAGCTGAATCTTGTAAGCACCCCTGCCTGTGTTAGATGGTTTGTCCCAACCTTGCAATTTAAACTACTTCTGAACAGCCTGGCCTGTAAAAGCAGGAAAATAATGGATCTAACTGCAAGATCAACAAGTTATAAAAGGGTAGTGTTGAGCGAACCCGGACTGTAACGTTCGGGTCCGTACCGAACTTTTGGGTGTCCGGGACCCGGACCCAAACACGGACATTTCAAAAAACGTTCGGGTTCGGTCCGGGGTTCTGCTATTTTACTCCACGTGTTGAGAAGCTGCAGGGCAGCCAATCAACAAGCGTTTCACTGGTTTGCCTTTAGAACCATGGCAACTGCAGATCAAACAGAGGCTGAAGGACAGGGGGGTCTAAATTTGGGTAAAGTGGAAAAATAGACCCTAAGGCCCCTTTAACATGTACAATCCGATCAGGTCCGTCTGTCAGTTTTTCAAGGGGACCTGATCGGACCCTCCAGTCACTTCTATGGAGTGGCAGATATCAGCGGACACATGTCCACTGATGCCCGCCGCCATCCGATTCCATCCTGTCCGCTAAAAATAGATGGTCAGGGGACTTATTCCCCATCTGTCTGGTGGATCGGATGGCTTTGGATGGAGCCAATTCCACCCGATTGCCCCATAGACGAGAGTGGGCTGTGTCCGTGTCCACCTGTCATCCGCCTTCTTAGCGGGGATCAGCGGAGATATCCCTGGCTGAGCAAGCGGATCCGGCATCGCAGAGGGGCCTTAAGGTTATCTCACTAGTAGTGCTATCTTAAAGTATTCATGTTGTTGTAGATTATCTGGCTTCCTGACAGGCAGCTTCTACACCCCAGAGGTTCTCCACGGGCTCTTTGGCTTATTGTGTAATGTAACAGAAATCGAAGCGCCACACCACTGCTAAGAGGTCCAGATACAGCTTTATTCTGATAAAAGTCAGGGGGGACAATCCTAAAAGTATCCGACATTTTTCAGGTGTAGAATGCCTCCTTCATCATGGCTTGATTGACAAGAATGTGAATAGTGAAATCATTTTTTTTCAGTGTAATTACAATCACAGGCTTTGTCAGCAGCTGGTTTGGCCTGTGCGTGTAATCACTTTGGAAAAAAAAAATCAGGCTGAGTTCATATTTGAACCGCATGCATCTCACAGCAGGAGTCTGATGCGTCCTGGTTCACTGTTTCAGGTCCGATTTCAGTCCAAATTTTGAATTCAGACCTGAAACGCACGAAAACTCACACAGCGTTTTTGTGTAAATCACACCAGAACTGCTGCGGAGATATGTGAACCGGCTCCATAGACAGCCTGTCAAAATCTCCTGCTATTGCAAATTGATGCAGAGAACCCGGATCCAATTCGCAATGGTGTGAACCCAGCCTAAAGATGCAGCTGACTTCTAGTTTTTTCACATTGTTGTCAATCAAGCCCTGATGATGGAGGCAATCTTGAACCCGTGAAACGTATCGGCTACTTTTTGGGATTGTCCCCCTGACTTTTATCAGAATTAAGTTGTATCTGGACCTCTTAGCAATGGTGTGGAGCTTCAATTTTTTTTCTGTGAATGCTTTTTGTGGCTACTGGTAACTGTCTAAAAAGCCAACTGTAACATTTTATATACATTTGCATCAAAATGATGGCTCCATTTACACCAATTTTCTCCTTTAAATGCACACACACTAGAAATGGTGAGGGGCACAGCCTAAACTGGTACAGAACTGCTTCTGTTCACTGGAGAGAAGTAATTTACAAAGCAAGCTGCAAGCTCATAGTAGATGTGTCACAGCTAATCACACTTTGCTCCTAATCCTGCTCCTACGCATGGGTTGATAAATTTCCCCCAAAGCATCCCAGACATCTGAACAGTGATTATAATATTCATTTATAAGTTAAGATCGTTATTGTTTAGTAATTACTGTTTTTCCTTTTCACATAATTTAGAACCACTCACGTTTCTGATGGCGGCCTGATTATGAGGTCAGTGTCAGACAGGTTTTCCAGCATTGCATCTGACAATTAAAACAACATGCTGAAATTTTTCAGAGCGTGAAAACTGTTTGAGTATTAAGAACATGATTTTGCTCCTTGGTTTAGCCACATCCAAGTGCATGACTGCTTTCCCCTCCATATGAAAGGAGCACAGGACTTGCTATTAAAATATGGAGCACAGATGCTGCTCATTTTGACAGCACACTAGCAGACTACATTGAAACAAATGGAAGACTATGATCTGCTTTTCTAATCCTACTCAATCTAATCTAACAATCCATCAGTAATAATACTGCTAGTTTTTTTTTTTTTCCTGGTACCTTCAGGGACTGTTTTTCTAATTTGTTTGATGTATTATAATTTATTCAAATAGAACTCTATTCATGGTAAAACATTCCAATAAATTGAAATAGAAAAAGGTCGTGCACAGTTGCTTTTTGTCGATATTGAACTGCAATACTATCTGCCCGCTCAGGCCCTGTTCACACTGTCTTGCTTTTATAATGCAAGGCATATAATACATATTACTCTGCGTCCGTTACCTACATTACACCTTTTTAATGCATTTGCATTGCAGAGCAGCATTAACGTGTGTTGCCATGCTGGAAATGCACCTTTTTTGGTGGGTTGGGCAGTTCATTCAAATAAGTAAGCTGCGTTAACGTGCAGCATAACACACGTACGCTAATGCAGCATGACAGAGCGTGGAACCCAACCTAAAAGTGAGGTCTTAAAATCAGTTTCCCGGACTGAGCAAAATGCTTCCAAATGTTGATTGGAAAAGGTGTTGTAATTCCAACCTTACTATACCAATTGCATAGTTTAAAACCAATAGAGGCAGGCTTCATTTCTGCATCAGGGTGGAAATATGAAGGTATTGAGTGAGAAGAAGGAACATCCATTTTAGGTATAAATCAAATATATATTTGATTTATAAAGTACATTGGTGATAAAGCAGATGATGTTACATCTTGTCTTTCCTTTCTATGTGAGAATGCCAGTTTAACTCTAGTTTTACACCCCGTAATTTGCAAGATTGCTATCTCAGCATGACTACCTGTTCAACCAAAAAGCCTGGAAGTGACAAGACTATGTGAATGACCATCTACATATCAAAAGAAGTCATCAGAGAATCAAATGGACTTCAAAGAGTAGTTAGCTAGGTGCCAACCCCCTTTCAGAATGTATAAATTGTATTGCAATTGTAGCCAAAGCAGAACAATTCTTTGAGACCATTTGCCATGTTCTTCATTGTTCTCCCTGACTGTGGCTAGCTACAGTCTTGTATAATAAATATGTTTATTTTTCAATATGGCTTCAGCAGTCAAAATGTTACTGAAACCTAAGAGCATGAGGTTTCCCCTACAATTGGTCCTTCGAAACCGGGAAGACAAACTCTTCAGACACCGCTAAGAAATGGAACAGCACAACCTGGGAATTCACTTCTGCCGGCAAAGGTAAGCAAAATTTCTGCTTACTGTGATTTTCACTTGTGCTGTGCTTATTTCTGTAAGTTGGTGTCATGGAGTGCTCTTTTCAAGAACCTTGACTGTTGAATTTTTTTATTTATTTTTTCTCCTTTTTAGTTTTACTTTCCATACTATCTGTTACTTATTACTGTCCTTTGCATGAGTGTGGTCTGCTGAATGACTTGCCCTAGTTCAGACGCAATGTGTCCCTAGGTAGGATTGAGTCTTCGGACTCAAGGCATCATTCATAAAGTATGGCTGATAAGGTACTATGTGTGGTGGGGCCCAAAGATGATGGGCGGCTAAAAAAAAAAAAAAAACAGCACCGCTTAAATCCTTAGTACCAGTTTCGAATGATAAACCTGTCTTCTTTTTCTCTTCTGCGTAGTTCTCCATAAAACTACACAATAAGCAGGAGAACTATCTCGTCTATTCTGCAAACAGTGTAGATAAACTGTTTTGGAAGACTTTTTAGGGAAGCAGAACTGTCAGATTCTATACCCTGTTACAGATTCTATAATCTTCTTCTGTTGAAATTTGATTACTGTATTGCATTGATCTTTTTATGTGCTGCCATTTGTCTTGCATAAAAGTGGACTATTGTATTTAGAAAGGAGTGGTTTTTTTTTGTGGTTTTTTTTTTTACATTTCAAATCCTGAGTGTCATTTTTTTTAGCCTGTGTGACTAAGGTGTTCAGTTGGTGTGTCTGCATCAGCCTGTGTGGCAGAGCTGTCAGTTTCTGCTATTATTAAGTAAATGCTGTCTGTGTGACCATTGTGCCTTAATAATAGATTAATTCTTGAGGAAGTCTCACCACCGTGTGAGATGGGGAATTGTACCACCGAGTACACCCCAGATTGGGATCTGTGTGATCCCACCGGAAGCCTCTCGAGGTTTCCCCTACAGTATATTATTTAATCTGTGCATTTAATAACACAAAGTGAACTTTAATGACTCACTATTCACTTTGTATGTGTATGTATACTGTGTTTTTCTAGAGTTCTTTAATCATAAGTGGAAAAAGGTTAAGAACAGCCTTAGACCCTTACACTGAAGAGCTTGCTAAAACAGCAGCTAAAACAGCAGCTAAAACTCTTTAGCGGCGCTTTTTGGGCGCTAGTGGGGTGCTGTTTTTAAGGTCAGTGACAATATGACCTTAAAAAACCTAAAGAAGACCCGTTAGCAACCGGCTCGTGTACATTTACTGCTGCAGAGTGGCAGCGTAACGCGAAACGCCGCCTATAAACGGAGATTCGCGCATGCGCGGCTAGCGACTCGATGTCCGCCAGCAACTCGCAATCATCTGTTAGGGCAGAACCACCGATGTGAACACAACGGTTCCCCGCTATGTCAGGCGGCATGACAGAGATCTACTGATCCTGTACTCGGGATCAGTTAGATCTGTTATGCCCCTGACAGCCCAGCCCCCACACAGTTACATCACACACAGGGAACACAGTTAACCCTTAGATCTCCCCCTGCAGGCTAACCCCTTCCCTGGCAGTGACATTTATACAGTAATCAGTGGATAAAATTCTTAAAGCATATATAACTGCGCTACCCTATAGGATAAAAAAAGTCTCTATCTGGACACAGCTGCAAAATGCCAAGTGGGGGAATGGCCACTAAGGAACAACAGATATAGGAAAAATTCTGCGCTTGTGTCATATACTCACAAAAAGATAAATAAATAAAAACCCATATGTGACTCAATATGTGTTATATAAAATAAAGGCGAAAAACAATCTAAAACAACAAAATCAGTGTGTGAATCAACAAAAATCATAAATGACCTTGCACAAACATAAAAATAAATATAATTGCGTGCTACAGAAAAAAGTCCATAAAATGTAAGTGATAAATTCAATGATCCAAAATGTATAATAAATTCCGGGTGTAGTGACAGCAAAAATATTCATGTATAGAGTCCTCCACCACACCAATCCAAATGTGCACAGTTCCTCCACCAGACAAAATTCCCCTTACCAGAGCTCCTTGATCCTCTATTACGGAGGGTTGATGTACACTTGCGTGGACACCAGGCCTCCACTTAGCCTCTGACAATGGATGTTCACTATTTCAACTTTCAATGCTTGTCATGGGGTCCGTACAACCATATGGAAGAAAGACTGCAATATTGTGATACCATTAAAAGCAAACACGTTTATTAAATAATAGTGCACTTACAGGAAGTCCAAGAATAGAAGGCGCTGAATATCAAAATTGAAATAAAAGCAGAGTATCGGTGGGATCCAAAACAACACTTCAGCTCAATCGATTTTGTCCCAACGGACTTCACCAGCCCATCAGAGTACTGAAGTACCTGTCACCAGCCCATCAGAGTACCCGAGTACCTGTCACCAGCCCATCACAGTACCCGAGTACCTGTCATCAACCCATCTTAGTAACCGAGTACCTGTCACCAGCCCATGAGAGTACCTGAGTACTTGTCACCAGCCCATCAGAGTACTCAAGTACCTTTCACCAGCCCATCAGAGTACCCGAGTACCTGTCACCAGCCCATCACAGTACCTGAGTACCTGTCATCAACCCATCTGAGTACCCAAGTACCTGTTACCAGCCCATGAGGGTACCTGAGTACTTGTCACCAGCCCATCAGAGTACTCAAGTGCCTGTCACCAGCCCATCAGAGTACCCGAGTACCTTTCACCAGCCCATCAAAGTACCCTAGTACCTGTCACCAGCCCATCAGAGTACCCGAGTACTTGTCACCAGCCCATCAGAGTATCCGAGCACCTGTCATCAACCCATCTGAGTACCCAAGTACCTGTCACCAGCCCATCTGAGTACCCGAGTACTTGTCACCAGCCCATCTGAGTACCCAAGCACCTGTCACCAACCCATCAGAGTACCCAAGCACTTGTTACCATCTCATCAGAGTACCCGAGTACCTGTTACCAACCCATCAGAGTACCCGAATACCAACCCTCCTGAGTACCTGAGTACCTGTCACCAGCCCATCAGAGTACCTGAGTACCTGTCACCAGTGCATCAGAGTACCCGAGTACCTGTCACCAGTCCATCTGTGTACCTTAGTACCTGTCACTAGCCCATCTGAGTACCCTAGTACCTGTCACTAGCCCATCTGAGTATCCCAGTACCTGTCACTAGCCCACCTGAGTACCCGAGTACCTGTCACCAGCCCATCTGAGTACAAAACACCTGTCACCAGACCATCAGAGTACCCGAGTACCTGTCGCCAACCCATCAGATTACCCGTGTACCTGTCACCTACCCATAACAGTACCCGAGTACCTGTCACCAGCCCATCTGAGTACCTGTCACCAGGCCATCAGAGTACCCGAATACCAACCCTTCTGAGTACCCAAGTACCTATCACCAACCCATCAGAGTACCCAAGCACATGTCACCAACCCATCAGAGTACCCGAGTACCTGTCACCAACCCTTCTGAGTACCCGAGTACCTGTCACCAGCCCATCAGAGTACCCAAGTACCTGTCACCAGCCCATCAGAGTACCCGAGTACCTGTCACCAGCCCATCAGAGTACCCAAGTACCTGTTACTAGCCCATCTGAGTACCCGAGTACCTGTCACTAGCCTATCTGAGTACCCTAGTACCTGTCAAAAGCCCATCTGAGTACCCGACTGCCTGTCACTAGCCCATCTGAGTACCCAAGTACCTGGCACCAGACCATCTGAGTACCCAAGTACCTGGCACCAGACCATCTGAGTACCTGAGTACCTGTCACCAGCCCATCAGAGTACCCAAGAACTTTTTACCAGCCCATCAGAGTACCCGAGTACCTTTTACCAGCCCATCAGAGTACCTGAGTACCTTTTACTAATCCATCAGAGTACCCGAGTATCTATCTGCAGCCCATAAGAGTACCCGAGTACGTAAGTGCAGCCCATGCCTCATAAAATATACATTGGGGTGTTTGCTTTCCAAAATGGGGTAATTTTGTGGGTAATTCCACTGTCCTGGTGCTCCAGGACCTTCAAAAGTGTGATAGGTAGGAATGAAATTAGATGTGTAATTTATGCTCCTAGAACGCCTGAAGGTACTACTTCAATGCTGGACCTCTCTATGTGGCCGGGCTGTGTAAAAATCTCACACATGTGGTATCGCCATACTCTGGACGAGTAGCAAAATATATTTTGGGGGGTAATTTTTGCTATGTACATGCTATGTGTTAGAAATATCATATAAATTGACAACTTTGTGTAAAAAAAAAATAAGTTTTCATTTTCTTTCCACGTTTTCCGAAGACTTGTGGAAAAAAATGAACAGTACAAAAGACTCATAATGCCTCATGGAATATATGTTGGGGTGTTTGCGTTTCAAAATGGGGTCATTTTGTGGGTAATTCCACTGTCCTGGTGCTCCAGGACCTTCAAAAGTGTAATAGGTCATTAGGATATTTTATGTGTAATTTATGCTCCTAGAACACATGATGGTGCTCCCTGCATGTTGGACCTCTCTATGTGGCCAGGCTGTGTAAAAGTCTCACACATGTGGTATCCCCATATTCAGGACGAACAGCAGAATGTATTTTGGGCTGTAATTTTTGCTATGTACATTCTATGTGTTAGAAATATCGTATAAATTGACCACTTTGTGTAAAAAATAAAAGCTGTTATCTTCTTTCCGTGTTTTTCAAAGACTTAACCGTACAAAAGACTCATAATGCCTCATTGAATATATGTTGGGGTGTTTGCTTTCCAAAATGGGGTCATTTTGTGGGCAATTCCATTGTCCTGGTGCTCCAGGGCCTTCAAAAGTGTAATAGGTGGTTGAGAAATGAGATGTGTAATTTATGCTCGTAGAATGCCTAAAGGTGCTTCTTCAATGTTGGGCCTCTGTATGTGGCCAGGCTGTGTAAAAGTCTCACACATGTGGTGTCGTCATACTCAGGAGGAGTAGCAGAATGTGTTTTGGGGTGTCATTTTTGCTATGTACATGCTATGTGTTGGAAATATCTTATAAATGGACAGCCTTGTGTAAAATAAAATGCGGTTTCATTTTTTTCCCCACATTTTCTAAAAACGTCTGGAAAAAAATGACATGTTCAAAAGACTCACTATGACTCATAGATTATACATTGGGGTGTTTGCTTTCCAAAATGGGGTCATTTTGTGGGAAATTCCATTGTCCTGTTGCTCCAGGGCCTTCAAAAATGTAATAGGTGGTTGAGAAATGAGATGTGTAATTTATGCTCGTAGAACGCCTAAAGGTGCTACTTCAATGTTGGGCTTGTGTATGTGGCCAGGCTGTGTAAAAGTCTCACACATGTGGTATCGCCATACTCAGGAGGAGTAGCATAATGTATTTTGGGGTGTAATTTTTGCTATGTACATGCTATGTGTTGAAATTATCTTATAAATGGTCAACTTTGTGTTAAAAAAATGCATTTTCATTTTTTTCCCCACATTTTCCAACAACTTCTGGAAAAAAATTAACCATTCAAAAGACTCATTATGCCTCATAGATTATACGTTAGGGTGTTTGCTTTCCAAAATGGTGTCATTTTGTGGGTAATTCCATTGTCCTGGTGTTCCAGGGCCTTCAAAAGTGTAATAGGTGGCTGAGAAATGAGATGTGTAATTTATGCTCGTAGAATTCCTGAAGGTGCTACTTCAATGTTAGTCCTTTGTATGTGGCCAGGCTGTGTAAAAGCCTCACACATGGGGTATCACCATACTCAGGAGAAGTACCAGAATGTATTTTTGGGTGTCATTGCAAGTATGCATATGCTGTGTGTGAGAAATAACTTGTTGTTTAACAATTTTGTGTAAAAAAAAAAAAAAAAAAATTCTTCATTTTGCAAAGAATTGTGGGAAAAAAATTACAACTTCAAAAAAACTCACCATGCCCCTTAGTAAATACCTTGGAATGTTTACTTTCCAAAAAGGGGTCATTTGGGGGGTATTTGTACTTTCCTGGCTTGTTAGGGTCTCAAGAAATTAGATAGGTGGTCAGTACATCAGGTGTGATCAATTTTCAATGATTTGCACCATAGCTTGTAGACTCTATAACTTTCACAGAGAATAAATAATATCCACTAATTTGGGTTATTTTTACCAAAGATATGTAGCAGTATAAATTATGTCCCAAATTTATGAAGAAAAATGACAAATGACAACATTTTTCAATACAAACTAAAAAAAAGTGGGTTTTTTTTCAAAATTTTCACTACTTTTTCGCTTATATTGAAAAAAATAAAAAACCCAGCAGTGATTATATACCACCAAAAGAAAGCTCTATTTGTGAGAAAAAAATGATAAAAATGTTGTTTGGGTGCAGTGTAGCATGACTGAGTAATTGTCATTTAAAGTGCGAAAGCGCTGAAAGCTGGAAATTGGTCTGGAAAGGAAGGGAGTGTAAGTGTCCTGTATGGAAGTGGTTAAACGTACAATTTTTATTTGTTTAAATATAACAAACATGTTATACTTGCCTGCTCTATGCAATGGTTTTCCACAGAGCAGCCCAGATCCTCCTCTTCTTGGGTCCCCTGCCGGCACTGTGGGCTCCTCCCCCCAGCCGAGTGCCCCCATAGCAAGCCGCTTGCTATGGGGGAACTCTACTGTGCTTGCTCCTGAGCCACCTCAGTGTGTCTATGGGATACACAGAGCATGGCTCCATCCTGTCCCCCAGTGGGAGCCAAAGGCGTCACCTGCTGTTTCTCAGGGAATGAGGAGGCAGAGATCTGGGAGAGCAGCGGCTCTTGTGTACATAGATCACCCAGAGGTGTTTTTTCTCAACAAAAGTGGAGCTACGCTTTAAAGAATAACTAAAGGCAAAACTTTCTTTTTGGTTTTGTGTAGAGTGGAGAGGGATTAGAACTCCTGTCAATTTTTCTTGCAGTCTGTGCCCCTGTTAAATAGATTCAAATAATTATTTTTTTCCTAATGATGTCACTCTGATGCATCATTGCATCACTTCTGGTTTTCAGACTGTGGAACACAGGGCATCCATGGACACATTGTTTTATACACCTTTCACTTTATGATTGAATGTAAGTGTATTTTTAACCTTTTAACTAACACATTTTTACGGATTCACACTATATGGCTTGCCTCTGTCTGTGTACTTTCCGCATGAGCCTACCATTGATGTTAACCAGTAGAGATCCGCGCTATAGACGAAAGACGTCTACAGCCCGGATCTGAATCTCCGGGACGACGTCTATTGACGTCCGCCCCTTAACACGCCCCCTGCGCGCTCTCACGAGCGGCGGCGGCGCGCGCGCGCCGCCGCCGCACGCTGCGTGGGGCGCGCGCGCGGCGGCGGCGAGCACTCTCGCGCGTCCCCCGCACAATTCCCCGCCTGCAGTTATCTGCAGCAGGGCCTCTAAGTCTAGGCCCGACATCTGCAGAAAGCAGATATCGCGCCTAGAGATGACCAATTGTAGTTACCATCCGAGTACGCCTTTCATGTGTCTGTCTCCGTTCGGTATATCACACTTAGGCATTTTTACACAATCAATTTTCCAATTTTTATGTGAATGTAAGTTAGTATTTCACTTTCCACATATTTTGTTACACAGGTACCTACGGGACACAAGGTGTCAGACTTTTGGTCTTCACTACGTTACTACGTAGTCTCACTG
>BLSH010319456.1:559199-579838 GCA_018402905.1 Glandirana rugosa | reverse complement strand
GCGATAACTTTTGCGCAAACCAATCAATAAACGCCGAGTGCGATTTTTTTTACCAAAAATATGTAGAAGAATATAAATCGGCCAAAACCGATGAATAATTGTTTGTTTTATTTTTTATTTTTGGATATTTATTAGAGCAAAAAGTAAAAAATATTGTTATTTTTTCAAAATCGTTGCTCTTTGTTTGTTTATGGCGCAAAAAATAAAAACCGCAGAGGTGATCAAATACCACCAAAAGAAAGCTCTATTTGTGGGAAAAAAAGGACATCAATTTTATTTGGGTACAACGTTGCACGACCGCGCAATTGTCATTCAAAATGCAACAGCGCTGAAACCTGAAAATTGGTCTGGGCAGGAGGGGGGTTTAAGTGCCCAGTAAGGAAGTGGTTAATATTGAAGATTGAGGAGAGGAGGGGGATCACCTGCACAGGGATGCACCTGATTGACAGCAGCGGGAGCCAATGGCTTTGCCTGCTGTGTCTTGGTGAATGAGGAGGCAGAGACCCGGGAGTGTAGCGGCTCTCGTGTACATTGCTGGATCACATTTAGGTTCCGGTAAGTATTGGGGGGTCTGGCAATGAAGCTGCATGCAGAAGGTTTTTTTTACCTTCATGCATTGAATGCATGAAGGTAAAAACAACCTTCTGTGGTTAGAATCACTTTAATTGTTTAGTCTAGGGGAACAGTAAAAATACTTGGACCCTGTACTGGTTTTGATGATGTCAAAGGACTTTAGACCCCTGAAGCATGGGAGAGAAAAGGCTATAGGGACCAGTCTAGCAGGGCAGAGGAGCCTGCAGTAGCAGAAGATAGGGTGAGTAAATCTGCTTTTCCAAATCCCCTAGACAGAAATAGCAGTTAACCTTTGCAGCAAATAAAGAAAAAATAATATAACGTGTACAAATGTGACTCAAGTCATATTGTAATTGAATGTTATTAAAAATTACCTTTCATTTTCAATCTGCAGCTCTGTAAATGCATTGCATACAGAATGTGTACAGCATGCCCCTCAGAAACATAATTTCCTGCTTGTGTGATTGGCTCACTGATTTTCCCAGAAGTCTGCACTAAGATACAAGTCAGATTTCAGGCATCCCCTGCAACAAAAAAATTATTTTTGGTGAGATACTCCCAATAGGAAATCACATCTAAAGGGATACAAACCCTGCAGTTTTCCTCATTAGAACTCTGCAGGTGCACAGCTGGTTGATAATTATGAAACCGCTCCCATTAGATTTCCTTTCCCACATGGACACAGACAATCCCACAGGGATTTCTTCAGAATAGGAATCTGCAACAAAGTTTGTTAAAATCCTTAGATCATGCAGAGGGAAGTGTTTTTTTTCTCAACAAAAATGGAGTTACAGTTTAAAGAATAACTAAAAGCAAAACTTTTTTTTTTGGTTTTGTATAGAGTGGAGAGGGATTAGAACACATGTCAGTTTTTATTGCTGTCTGTGCCCCGGTTAAGGAGATTCACTCTCGCTATTTATCCTGTTTACCGTTATCACTGAAAGTGAAAGTAAAAGAAAATCCCAAATTTGGGTTGTCCCCAGAAAAGTATTAAAGGGGAAATCTTCCAATAGGGGCACCAATTCTGGTGGCCTGGGGGTCCCCAAGGAATTCCCTTAATTTGCAGTGATTTCCACTCACTTCCTGTTTGGCTATGGGACAGGAAGTGAAACAAAGTTTTGCATAGGTTTGCCATCACTGCCCTAGACTGAGCCTTTATTGTCAGTGTGTGTGGGACTGAACCTGGGCATATTCTCAGCAGCCCCTTTGGGGTAAGCACAACACTAGAGTTCAACTTTAATGGGTTGTTCAGACCTATGTACTTTCCAGAGAATATTGCTCTTTCTTAGTGATGACACAGTGGCTGCATTTCTACATTAGAAACTTCTGCATGAAGCAGTTTGGTTGCTTTTTTGGATTGGGTACTCTAGCACATTCCAAAGGGTTCTTACCACCACACTCTCTTGACCTATGGTAACGGTTTTCTTTGCAAAAATCTGAACTAAGGAGCCTTGTGTTAAGTACAAAAGCCCATTCCATAATCGAATTGAATCTGAATGCAAAACTCCCAGTATCTCCTAAATGATGCAAGTCTCTTTATTTTGGAAATTCATAATAAATAGTTAACATCTTTCCACCTTAGCTGCTGCTTCCAGTTTTGTTTTTGCATTTCTTTTGAATTGCAATCAAGCACTTTTTCAAGTAGGCAGGTGCATCCTTTCCTTTTTCTCCAAGGCTGTTCAATTTCAACAACTGCATATCGTAGCATCCGTTAATTTAGCACTCAGCGACAAGTGTTTGTAGAGTGGCCTTAAGCTGCAGTTATATAAGGGTATATGATAATGCTGGATGGTTCCGAGAGAACTTGTTGAAGTCCTTGGTGTATTTTAAATGTTTATTTGACGTCAGACAATACAGTTCTTTCATATATGTATCATAGTCATTCTAATAATAATAGAGTAATAGAGACTGGGTTGTGTACATAGAGTCAATGAAAAAGTGAACATAAACACACTGTAAATTACTGCATTATCATGATTGTGTTGTGTCTACAGTAGGTTTTCCATTTTTATTTGTTCTGTTAGTAAAACAGACCTTAATGACTATGTTGCTTTGGGAAAGGGACCCTGCGAGGCACTGAAACATTCGTTTCTCAAGCCTTATGTGACACTGTCTTTACAATAAACATGTGAAACACATCTATTTGGAGTGTTGGTGACTTTGCTTCTTTGCATTTGGTTCTGGCACTGCAACATCAGTGATATTCACTTCAAGCACCCATCATTACAAGGTTGAGTACTGTGCAGTGTCTTTTTATACTTTATGGATGTATGATAGTTCAGCAACCCCCCATGTGCAAAAAGACAAGCTACTTCTGGGCCTAATCTGTACATATAGAGATATTATAGGCAAATTCCAGGTATGATTTCTCAATGAATGCAAAGCATTTTCTGATTGGATGAGGTGAAGAGGCAGGGCCATGATGTCACCATCTGCACCTTGTCTAACCTCAGAAAGCCTTGTATTCATTGAGAAAATTACAAAGAATTCATTTTTTCCTGATGACGTCACTCTGATGTATCATCGCATCACTTCCGGTATTCAGTCCGTGGAACGCAGGGCATCCTGGACACGTTGTTTTATATACCTTTCTCTTCCTGATTGAATTTAAGTGTACTTTTAACCTTTTAACTAATACATTTTTATGGATTTACACTATGAGGCTTGCCTTTATCTGTTTACTGTCTTCATGAGCCTACCATTGATGTTAAAGGAATTGTAAAGGCAGAAGGTTTTTTATCTTGATGCATTTTATGCATTAAGATAAAAAACCTTCTGTGTGTAGTAGCCTCCCCAGCCCCCTAATTACTTACCTGAGCCTCATTTCTCTCCAGTGATGTCCACGAGTGTCTTAGCCATCTGGGACTCTCCTCCTGATTGGCTGAGACACAGCAGCAGCATCATTGGCTCCTATCTGAATAGACAAGGGGAGCTGTGACTTGGCTCAGGTGCCCCTATAGCAAGCTGCTAGCTGTGACTCGGCTCAGGTGCCCCCATAGCAAGCTGCTAGCTGTGACTCGGCTCAGGTGCCCCCATAGCAAGCTGCTAGCTGTGACTCGGCTCAGGTGCCCCCATAGCAAGCTGCTTGCTGTGGGGGCACTAGACAGGAGGGAGGAGCCAGGAGCAACGAAGAGGGACTTGAGAAGAGGAGAATCCAGGCTGCTCTGTGCAAAACCAACTGCACAGAGGAGGTAAGTAAAACATGTTTGTTGTTTAAAAAAAAAAAAAAAAAAAAAAACAAGACTTTGCAATCACTTTAATATTGAAGATTGCGGAGGGGGACTGCCTGCGTAGGAATGCACCTGTGCTTCCCCATGCAGGTAAACACGGCCTTGCAGAGGCATACGCAGTAGTACGTTCCGTGTGAATGAGGCCTTACACTTACATACTGTATGCAGAAACAATTCACGATTAAAGAGATTTATAATACCAGACAATAACCTCTGTTCAGAAGGATCTGTAGAAACTTGATCATCCAAAATTGAGTGAACTACACATTTAAATCCCTGTGCAAGTTATAACATTAGTAGGCTATTAGTGCTTTTTAACCTATATATTTCATACACTGCATAGTTCTCCTTTATACACTACTGTATACACAGAAACAAAGCATGATTACGTTGATTCATAATACCAGACAATAACCTCTATTCAGGATGGTCTGCAGCAACTTGATCGTCCAGAATTTAATGACCTACACTTATGCGCCTCTGTGCAAGTTATAACAATAATAGTCTCTTAGCACAATGACAACAGGACACACTGCTTTCCTTCTATCACTGAGGTCAGGGGCCGAGAGCTAACTGTGTTCACTTCCATCCCACAGTTATTGTTCTATATAAAATCTGAAGCAAGATGGTCATTTTGTTCTAAGGAAAGTATGGGCCTTTCACAAGCATATGTGATACTCTACATGTTGCTTGGTAGAATACAGATAAATTATAAATTATAGCTTTTACCTACACTCCAGGGTACTATATGCAGCCCCATTCAGTACGATACTGAGTCACGCCAGAGAACTGGGATTAGTTTATATTCTAGAGCAGCTTTTCTCAACCTTTTTAAAACAGAGGAACCCTTGAAATAGTTTTCATGTCTCCAAGGACCCTTGCTAAATTTATACATCTCTAGCTTATGGTAACTGTACATTTGTGTCATCAGTAAGATGTGAATATAATAATACATAAAATAATAGAAAAAGAAGAGTACCTAGCGCATTTGATACTCAGAACACCCCCTACTCTATAAGAAAGAAATGTTTCAATAACAATCATCAAATGGAATGAATAATAATAATGGCAAGAAAAGAAACACCAGCAGTAAAAATTGTAGTGCCCCTTACATTGGTGGTCAGTGGAAAAGTGTCCACTTATATTCGTAGTTGGTTTAATGGTCCCATACACTGGTGGCTGGTGGGTGAAGAATACTCTTACATTGTTGACCAGTGGGAAAATTTCCACCTTACAAACAGCCAAAAGAATGATTGATCTCAGTGGTTACTGGGAGTTAGAAACTATTCATTGCTCAAGGAACCCCTAGCAACCCCTGGAGGAATTTCCTCCCCCATGTGCCCCTTCCCCTGACTGCTCTGTCAAGATCAATGGCACAACCATCAGCCCATCCCAGCACGCCAGGGTGCTAGGTGTTGTCCTGGACTCTGAACTCGGCCCCACATTCAATCACTTTCCAAATCTTGCCACCTCAACCTCCACAACATCTCCAAAATATGCCCCTTCCTAACCAATGATACCACAAAACTCCTAATCCACTCCCTGGTTATCTCTCGCCTCGACTACTGCAACTCCCTCCTCATGGGATTACCTTTAAATAGGCTATCCCCTATTCAGTCCATCATGAATGCTGCTGCCAGACTCATCCACCTTACATACCACTCAGCATCTGCTACTTCTCTCTGTCAATCCCTCCATTGGTTGCCACTTACCCAACAAATTAAATTCAAAATATTAACAATAACTTACAAAGCCATCCTCAAGTTGGCCCCCAGCTACATCACTAGCCTAGTCTCAAATTACCAACCAAATTGTTCTCTTTATTCCTCCCAAGACCTCCTGCACTCTAGTTCCCTTGTAACCTCCTCCCATGCTCGCCTCCAGGACTTCTCCAGAGCCTCTCCCATCCTTTGGAAATTCCTACCCCAATCTGTCTATCACCAACTCTATCCACTTTTAGGTGATCCCTGAAAGCTTTTCTCTTCAGAGAAGCCTATTCTGCCCACACCTAGCTACTGTACTTTTATTTACTCTATCAGCTCATCCTCCACAGTTATTACCTTTTGTGTCGCTTTATCCTCCCTCCTAGATTGTTAGCTCTAATGAGCAAGATAATTTACTATATACCGCGCTTAGACTAGTGACCTAACAGTAAAGCAGCGACAAACAACTGTGTGATAAATCACTGTAAATCAATTAAATATAAAAAAATATGTCGCGCTAAGCATTATTAACTAAAGTGCAAATTGGGAGTCGTATCGCACCCCCCATACAAAATTGTATACATATAGGTGTGCATACACCACCAAACTTAGTGATGATACATAAAGTGCAAAAGATATCAATCATGAAAAAGTGCATTCATAAATCAACTTGTGAACATATAAAATGCATCAACAAAAAGTTCATCAACAGCAGAAGAGTAGGTTCAACAGTCTCTATCGTTAGTATAAAAGCAGGTTCCAGATCACCATAAACCATAAAGAGGAAATTTGGTTGCTTTGTGGAAAGTTCCAAAGGGATGAGATAGAGGGCACCAGAGCTCCGAGGTTCCCATATAATATCCATCACCACTTATCTAAGCACCTCCAGTGAGAGAGGGATAAGGTAATGCTCTTACCAGATTTAACGACCCACTATCTCTAGTAAGGGTCAGAGGAGTCAGCAGATATAACCCTCTGCAGGGTATCAGGTAAATGCAGCCTCTTCTCAAATCACCGGAACGGTAAGAGCATTACCTTATCCCTCTCTCACTGGAGGTGCTTAGATATGTGGTGGTGGATATTATATGGGAACCTCGGAGCTCTGGTAATAAAGGGAAAATTTTGCTGCGCCAAAAACCTCAAGATTATAAATCAAGAAATAAAACAAACATAAAAGTAAAAAAGCATACTGCACAATCACTGTTGAACCCAATGTAAACATATATACATAAAAATGGTGCAGCGCTTAGTAAATACACTTTAAAGCGGTAGTAAACCCATGCATTTAACAGGTTAAAAACCAGTCACATTTCGGGCATGTGCCGGAAATGTAACACTCCCATTGGCTGTGCTCTAAACCAAACTGTCAAACCATCCAATGGCTGGTGTCATAGCTGATCACATGTGCAGCATCATGGCAGTTGTAGATTAAACAGAGGCCAAGATGGCAGCTTCCTTGGCTGAAAATGATAGGAGGGTTTACTACCACTTTAAGTGAATCAAAAGTTGCAAATGTCCATAGAAATAAAAATTCTAGTAAGCTCAGAAATTCTGGAGATCCAGGGAGTAGAGTAGAAAAAACAGTGGGAAGCCGTCACCATCCTGGATAACCTCCCCTTTTTGTTGGACAGAGGAGTTCATGTTCTTTCATTGTCTACTTAAAAAATGGGGACAGAGATATGACATCACAGGAGTGTTTTTATTGCTGGTCCAGTGAGAGGAGTGGATCTAGTAGAAGTGTAGGAGGCTGCCAATGATAAGTGGTTTTCATATCATGCGCTTATGACCCCTGTAATTAGGGTCCACCTTAGGGGATAAGAGACAGTGTGTGCGGTGATGGTGACGGCTTCCCACTATTTTTTCTACTTCCTGGATCTCCAGAATTTCCGAGCTTACTAGAATTTTTATTTCTATGGACACTCGGAGCTCTGGTGCCCTCTATCTCATCTCTAATGTGCAAGGCCCTCTCGTTGTATTGTAATTGTACTGTCTGCCCTCATGTTGTAAAGTGCTGCGCAAACTATTGGCGCTATATAAATGCTGTATAATAATATTAACCTCCCTGGCGGTAATCCCGAGTGTGGCTCGGGGTGGAATTTCAGTACCATTAGCGGTAACCCCGAGCCACACTCGGGATCGCATCGCTAGATCCAAGGCAGTGCTACCCACCTTGTCACCGGGATCCAGCGATGTACCCCACCGTGTCTGCAGGCTGTGTCCGCCGCCTGATGCCTCTGTGTGCCGGGTTCCGTTCCCTGTGAGCATTGCGTCGCACGGGGACAGAGACCGGCGGAAAATTAAAAAAATTAAACACACAGTAAACATACAGTACACTGTAATCTGTAAGATTATATTACTGTATGAAATCATTTCACATCCCCTTTGTCCCTAGTGGTTTGCCCAGTGCCCTGCATGCACTTTTATATTATATATGTCATTCTTTCTGCCTGGAAACTTGAGAATGTCCATGGCAACCAAAAAGTGTCCCTTTATGTCAAAAGTGGTTTTTGACATCCTCCCAGAATTATGCTTACCGCGCCCCAATGGGGAGCACACCCAGGAGTGCCCTTGACAGTCGCGTCCTCCGGACGCGGCACATCATGGAACAGGGTAAAGGGCCAATGACAGTGGCCCTTTACCATGTGATCGTCCCGTCCAATGATGGAATGATCAGCTGTCAACAGATCGGAGCATGTCCGGTTCAGCTCCTCCCCTCTCCTCACACAGATCCGTCCAATGATGGAATGATCAGCTGTCAACAGACCGGAGCATGTCCGGTTCAGCTCCTCCCCTCTCCTCACACAGATCGGTACAGTGTGTGAGGAGAGGAAGGAAGCCGGGTGCAGCAGCGCTGTGGGCTGGATCTGAAGTGCCCACAGCACTGATCTGTGCTCATTCATGCCCATCCATGCTCCATCTGTAGCTCATCAGTGCCCTTCCATGGCTCATCTATGCTCATCCATGGCTCATCCGTGCCCATCCATGCCCATCGATGCTCATCCATGTTCATCCATGGCTCATCCATGCCCATTCATGGTCATCCATGCTCATCCGTGCCTATCCATGTCCATCCATAGCTCATCCATGTCCATCCATGCTCATCCATCGCTCATCCATGCTCATCCATGGCTCATCCATTGCTCATCCATGGCCCATCCATGCCTCATCCATGCTCATCCGTGCCCATCCATGCTCATTCATGGCTCATTCATGCTCATCCATGGCTCATCCGTGCCCATCCATGGCTCACCCATGCTCATCCGTGCCCATCCATGGCTCATCCGTGCCCATCCATGGCTCATCCGTGCTCATCCATGGGTCATTCATAGCTCATTCATGCTCATCCATGCCACATCTGTGCTCATCTATGCCACATCAGTGCTCATACTTGCCACATCAGTGATCATCCATGCAACATCCATGCCACATCAATGCTCATCCGTGCCACATCAGTGCTCATCCGTGCCACATCAGTGCTCATCCATGCCACATTAGTGCGCATCCGTGCCACATCAGTGCAAATCCGTGCCACATCAGTGCTCATTCATGCCACATCCATGCCACATTAGTGCTCATCCATGCCACATTAGTGCTCACCCATGCCACATCAGTTCTCATCCATGCCACATCAGTGCTCATTCATGCCACATCAGTACTCATCCATGCCACATCAGTGCTCATCTGTGCTACATTCATGCCACATCAGTATTCATCCGTGCCACATCCATGCCACATCAGTTCTTATCCATACCACATCCATGCCACTACAGTGCCCATCAGTGTCTCACAAAAGTGTAATAGGTAGTCAAATTAGATTTGAAATGTATGCCCTTAGAACACCTGATGATGCTCCCTGCATGTTGGGCCTCTGTATGTGGCCAGGCTGTGGAAAACTCTCACACATGTGGTATCACCATACTTAAGAGGAGTAGCAAAATATATTTTAGTGTGTAATTTTTGCTATGTACATGTTATGTGTTAGAAATATGTTATACATGGACAACGTTGTGTAAAAAAAAAAATGCCTTTTCATTTTAGTTCCAGGTTTTCCAAAAACTTGTGGAAAAAATGACATGTTCAAAAGACTCATTATGCCTCATAATTTATACATTGGGGTGTTTGCTTTACAAAATGGGGTAATTTCTTGGCGTTTCCATTGTCCTGGTACTTCAAAAGTGTAAGAGGTAGTCAAGAAATTAAATGTGTAATTTATGTCCCTAGAACAGCTGATGGTGCTCCTTGCATGTTTGGTCTCTGCATGTGGCCAGTCTGTGTAAATGTCTCGCACATGTGGTCTCGCCATACTCAGGAGGAGTAGCAGAATGTATTTTTGGGTGTAGTTGCAAGTATGCATTTGCTGTGTGTGAGAAATAACCTCTAATAAAATAATATCTTCATTTTTCAAAGAATTGTGGGATGAAATTACAACTTCAAAAAACTCACCGTGCCTTATACTAAATACCTTGGAATGTCTACTTTCCAGTAGATATAGGCCATCAGTACATCAGGTGTGATCAAATTTCGGAGATTGGCACCATAGCTTGTAGACTATATAACTTTCACAAAGACCAAATTATATAAATTGATTTGGGGTATTTTTACCAAAGATATGTAGCAGTATAAATTTTGGCCAAAATTTATGAAAAAAAAATACTAAATTGCAAAATTTTATAACAGAAACAAAGAAAAATGCATTTTTTTTACAAAATTTTCGGTCTTTTTTCATTTATAGTGCAAAATATAAAAAAACCCAGTGGTGATCAAATACCACCAAAACAAAGTTCTATTTGTGTGGATAAAATGGACAAAAATGTCATATGGGTACAGTGTTGCATGACTGAGTAATTGTCATTCAAAATGTGAGAGCACTGATAGCTGAAAATTGGTCTGGTTAGGAAGTGGGTTTAAGTGCCCAGTGGGCACGTGGTTAAGAATGAATGCATGTTTTGCTGCGATTTTAGCTCAATTCCAAATCATTCAGTGTGAATGGGGCTTAAGTTAAGGTAATAGACACTGCTCACACTGGTCGACTCACTCCCCATGACAATGTTTTCATCTTCATTTGTCCTCGATGGCTTGAGCCTTCTTTGTTTAGTCATCATCCAAGGTCACTGTATACTTTTGGGACAAAAATACAAGCTCAGAGATAATACATGATTTTAAATCCAGTGCAATCTTGTGCAGGATCTCGCGGAGTGCATGTTCTCAGCTGTGTGTATACTTGCTGTCTCACACAGCTTAGCTGCTCCAACATATTACATATGCTATTCCCCTGATTTCTCTTATGTTGTGACTTCCAGAGTACCCATGCACTTCACTAAAAAGAGGGACCCTTTCTCCGCCTTAATAAACCTGACTACATTAATGCAAACTATTTAATAAAGCAGAACTAAACTCTCTAAATCAAAATTAATTATATTTAGTCCTTAAGCTACTAGCCTTAGTAACAAGATTGGAAGGTATGTGACATCTACTTGTTTCAAAGTTTGGTGGGTTTTATTTTACTTTTTTTCTAGTTGCTTACTGGTTTCAGGCCTAGGCCTAGGTTTCATCTAGAGGAAGGGGGAGCTCTCTCAGCTAAACATACCTTCCTCACCTGCCCTTACTCAAGATGGCCAGGGCTGGAAATGTTATGGGTTGTTTTTCAAAGTGATTTCTGAAAAAAATAAAGCATGGGGACCTGAATTGATGTGAGTTTTCTGAGAATAATAAAAATTAATGAAATAGGGTTTTCAGTTTGTGGTGCTCAGATACAGGTAAGTTCTGCTTTAAAGTGTTACTAAACCCAGGACCCTGCATTCACTATATCTGGTCTCCCGCAGTACACAGAACAGGGAAATGCAGTTATTTTAGTAAATATGAATTGCTAAATACCTTTTCTCATCAGCAGTATATAGCAGTCTTATGACTGGGTAAAGCTTGTAGGAGGAGTTTTCATTCTTCCGATTGTTCTATGAGACTACAGAACCCCTGGCCCTCTGTCTGGACCATGCTGATTGGCCCTGTCCTGATCACATACACCCTCCCAAGAAAAAGAAAAAAAACTTTCTAGCAATACACACCAAACTGAGCATGTGCAGAGTGACTCCAAAGGCCCTGTCTTATCAGGAGATGGATTGGGGATCGTGGAAGAAGGGGAGGATCAAACAACCGTTTTACACAATGTGGAGGATTAACCCCTTAGTTTCCACAGTGAGCATAACAAGCATGCTTTGCTGCATGAACAGACTGAATTTACTGTTATAGGTTTAGTAACACTTTAAAGGTAATAATGCTAGTAGTACTTACCTGCCTACCTCTTGCTTAAAAAAAAAGTATTCAGTGGTAGGATTCTTCATCCTTCTATCCCTACCTTCCCACCAAAGTTTGTGCCTCGTCTTGCATATCCACCATAACACAGATTAGACCCACCTGCTGAAAGAAAAATTCTCCTTCTTCAAGAAGTCACAAAATCCTCTGAGACACTGGGGGAAAGGATTTTTATTTAACAGGTGAGTGTAATGTTTTGTGGCGCATGCGGCGCAAACATAGTGAGCCTGATTTCCCACACGTGGCGTCCGATATTACACTCAACTTACCCCTAAGATCTTGCAATTTAGCAACAAAATCTCTGTGGAAATCACCTGTGTTGTAGCCTTCCCAGGGGTCAACTGTGAGGCCACGGCTACATCAACATTACTATACCACAAAGCGGAAATCAAATAAGTGCAAGTAAATAAAGCAAGCTTTGTTTTTATGACTTTATGTTTAGGGATCTGTCTGCATAGCTGCATGCCCCTGGAATTTTTAGCTTTTGGGGAAAGGTCCATGTTAAGGAAATACATATTAGTATGGGCATTTGTACCATTTAAAGGCGGAAAGAGATATGTCACATTATAGTTTTATAAATGACTGATTTCCTTCTCCATTCTATAATTTATCAAGAGATTACTGAATCCTTGTCCACCTTATCTCACTGTTCTATGATCAATCATTTCATTGATTATATTGCTGTAGCTGAGATCATGCTAGCACTCATCACTTCTCTGATAGTGTTCATAAGTAGTACCATATTGAAAATAGAAATGTTCTCATAAGAGAAAATGACTGTATTTAAAATTATGCTATCAAAGGCAGTCTTTAAGGTTTTAGTCCCTTACGGACATTTAAATTTCCAGTATTTAAAAACCAACCACATAATTAGCTGCTAAGCCTCATGAATTATTTAATAATTTGTGTTAGTTTTCAGTTTAGCTATAGAGAGTTTAACTTTATATAAATAACTGTTATATTTGATGTGGTTTTAAGGAAAAAGATTACAAGAAAACACCAGCTTCAATCTTCTTTCTTCAACGATTACTCAGTTATGCAATATTCTAGTCCTTTGCACTGGTGGCTCTTTTCTCCGATCTTCACTCTGTTGAAGCCTCCATCAAACCTTTCAACATTAAAAATTTCTAGGGGTGTCAGATGCTTGTGTCTCCCACCTCCACTATATGTGTTGTGGTTCCTTTCACTTACCTCTACATCATTATGGTGTCCTTTAAGTTAACATATTATATTAAGATTAAAGAAATTCTCTGGCACCACATCCTGTTTTAAAATCAAAAACAATAGCCAAAGATTTTTGGGATTTTTACAATGCCCACCATCAATAATAACACAACATTATGTAAGTAAAAATTATCTTGACAATTTTTATTTCATTCAAAATAAAAACAGAATGCTAATAAATGCCAATATAAAGCACCTATACAAACTCCCACATGTTATTTGATATAGGAAAATCATCCCATATTGATACAGGAACCATATGGGGAGAGTGGTTCAGTTCAGTGCGTTTCACAGTTAAGATTCTTCCAGAACCCAGAGCTGTTTTATATTATATACTGCGTATAAATATGGTAATGTTTGAGAGTATAATTTAAAATCTGTCTATGACTGTTGTAATGGCAAGAGACTTCCAACTACATGTGTTGGGCTTTGGTCCACAGGGAGCCACACCATTACTGCTGTATTTCCTACATTGTACAGACACAGTGGGGGAGATTTACTAAAATTGGTTCACTTAGAATCTGGTGCAGCTGTGCATGGTAGCCAATAAAACCTGGAAACTGCATTCCGTAGTCTGTTCCACCTGATGTATGATGCAGGCTGTGCTTGAACTGTAGGTGCATTCAAGAGGCAGGTTGTGACTGGGAGGAGGTGTGTGCCATAGGCAGGCTGTGATTAGTCGGCGGCATGGTGGCTGAGCAAATTACCCAACACAGGCATGCTGTGCGTCTGCACAGTGCCCTGTACTTCTGACTGGGCAGCTAAAGGATGAAAACTGTCCACACAAGCACAGATCAGCTTCTGTGCTTTGTGTGGCCAGTTTAGTATAAGGAAGAAAGGTAACTTGCATGATCAACCATGTACTTCCGATGGAAGAAGTACATGAAAATGACAGAGCAGTGTTTCTCGATTCCAGTCCTCAAAACGCACCAACAGGTCATGTTTTCAGAATTTCCCTCAGATGAAACAGCTGTGGCAATTACTAAGGCAGTGAAACTGATCAAATCACCTGTGAAAAATAATGGAGAGCCTGAACATGACATGTTGGTGTACCTTGAGGACTGGAATTGAGAAACACTGTGACAGAGACTATGATGGATGAAATAAACATATGTGAGCACAAAAAAAAAATAATTAGAGTAACATTCAAACTTTAATCTACGTTACATATAAAAACTAGGAACAGGCATCTGTGTGCACTCCTAATTCTGAGACCATGCAGTTCTGAGACCATGCATCCTTGGGCCTATCTTAAAGAAGAACTTCATTAAAATAATCAGAGACTTCTTTTCAACTACTGAAACAACAAAGTGTTTGGCCAGAAGTATGCTATTACAATACAGCACATAGAGTGCAGGATCAGATCTGATATACATAGTGCAATGGTCAGAAGTATGTCATGTACAGCCCAGTGTACCGTGGTCAGGAATAATGTAACATACAATGATAAGGGGTATGTATTATACATAGTATACAGTGCCAGGACAAGGTCAATCAGCACTTAAGCCAAAGATGGCAAACTGCAAGTGGGTCAACATTTTCAGGTTTAAAACAAACGACAAGACAACATATTGCCTCCTCACCACCTGCCAAATGCCCTCTGAAAATCGGTCCACTGCAGAACACTTTTCAAGGGTAGCAATGATAGCCACATGCCTGAATGAGCCCTCATGGAGGGAGGAGGCTAAGGGGCTCTTGGGGGTTTCTGAGGAAGGGAGAGGGGTATAGGGTTGAGTTGTCCCTCCACCTTCTGTGCATTCACTCACTACAGACTTGAGACTTGTGTTATCAGCAGGCGCCCGCTCCCTTTCATCCACAGCAGGCTGATATTAGAGGGTGGAGAGAGTGGAATCCTCCCTCCAGCAGCTACCAAGGCCCCTGCTCCTTCTGACAGGTGGGACCTTGCGGTCACACCTGTCAGTGGGGTGCAGGAGAGCAAAGCAGCCAAAGCTCTCAAAGCCCCCATCCTCCACATATCCTATGCCCCTGCCCTGACTGCATGGTGGTCAGGAATATGTAAAAAAACATTGTATGTAACATAATGCTTAATGCAGCCCTTGTGACCAAGTCAGAAGTGACGAAACGCGTCAAGAGCGTGGCCACACAATGACCCAGGCCGAGCGGATTGGACCCCTGGTGACGCCGTGGATGAGGAGGAAGGGGAACAAGACCGCTCGTTCATATGTTATACGAATAACCGTTTGAAGCTATTAACATGTAAGCGCATTTAACCATTAAAGCTGTTTTTATTACACTCTGAGAGGTTGTTTCTGTTTTCTCCCATACACACAACTGTACTGGATACTTTAGACGGAAGAAGTAGGTGATTCTGATGAGCATCCTGATGGATAGGTGGTCGGATGGCTTATGAGTTATGCTGATTGACCTCAGAACTTCTGCTGAGCCTCAGTGTGTGTAAAGTCTTCACGTGGCAACACTGGTGGAGGATTTTTTCCAGGTTTGATATTGTACCAGCCCTGGAGCACTTTGTTGGACTGCTTTAGAAATAGTTTTTCTTCTACTTTTTTGGACTTGTTTAGCACATGCACTTTTTTTCACAGTGTTTACTTCATATGGGACTTTTTCAATATTCATGCACTTTAGATGTGGGTGCGCTGCTGAAAACATTGTTTCACAGGTTTTTCATGTATGCATTTACTCACTTTTAAGCAGCAGCACTTTTTGATGTTCAATTATTAGGTGATCTTAGTGACTGTTGTATAGCTTTAGGAGCACAATCGTATTGAGCGCTGTGTTTTACTTCATTTGTTCAGCACTATGTATGCTGTGCTGCACCTTGCAGAGTCCTGACTGCTACAATTCTAGCATACACAGTGCAGAGGTTAAGAGTATTCAAAGCACATCAAAGAATGCTGAATTCTAGGCAAATATATCCCCCTACATCCACCAAGCAAAAATCCACCCCCATTAACAATCTGCATGAAGATACATTTTCATGGAAAATCTCCCCACCAAGAAAAAATTACCTTAGTAAAAAATCTCCCCCACTTTTCCTCATGCCAAAATGTTCCCTGGCTCAACAAAAATGTGTCCTTAACCACTTCAGCCCCAGAAGGATTTCCAGCTTTAGGACCGGAGCCCTTTTTGCGATTCGGCGCTGCGTCGCTTTAATTGACAATTGCGCGGTCGTGCGACGTTGTACCCAAACGAAATTTGCGTCCTTTTTTTCCCACAAATAGAGCTTTCTTTTGGTGGTATTTGATCCCCTCTGCGTCATTTCTGATCGCCGCTATAAACAAAAAGCGACAATTTTGCAAAAAAAAAACAAATTTCTTACTTTTTGCTAAAATACAAATCCAAAAAAAAATCCAAAAAAACATTTTTTTTCACCGTTTTTGGCCGATTTATATTCTTCCTCATATTTGCGATAAAAAAAATCGCAATCGGCGTTTATTGATTGGTTTGCGCAAAAGTGGTCGCGTTTACGGATGATGAGCATTCATTTTTGGGGTTTTTATTTTTTTTTATTTTTTACTATTAATGGCGGCGATCTGCGATTTTTAGCGGTACTGAGATATTTCAGCGGACATGTCAGACCATTTTGACACTTTTTTGGGACCATTGGCATTTATACAGCGATCAGTGCTATAAAAATGCACTGATTACTGTGTAAATGCCATTGGCAGTGAAGGGGTTAACCTGCAGGGGGCGCTCTAAGGGTTAAGTATGTTCCCTGGGCGTGTTCTAACTGTGGGGGGACTGCCCTAGCTGGGGAAGGGAAGTGGTCCCAGCCTTCGTATACAGGAAGGCTGTGATCACAGCCCTTCCCCCTTCACAGAACGGAGGTCTGTTTACATACACGGACCTCCGTTCCTTCACTCCGGGGGGGCCATCGCGGGTAGCCGGCGGCAATCGAAGCCACCGCACCCGCTCCCTGGCCCCCCCCCGAACACGGCGATCCGCGTTACAGAGCCACTTTGCCGCCGTCAATTGCCGATCGGCGGTCGGCAAGTGGTTAAAAGCAATCCCCCAAAGCCACTCTCTAATGGTTCTGTTATCATCCTTGTTTGCTCCTCCCCTGCCCCGCTATATCAGCACTGGGGTCACATTAGCTGAGAATGAGGGAGGGAAACTGAGGGAGAAGAAAAATGATGGAATACTAGGCAGTACCTGTGTGCAAAGGTGTTTTTGCTTTGGAAGAATAAATTGCATCTAACCTTGATTGCCCTACACGTGTGGATGTTGCTGCATTATGACTATTAGTTTAGTTTTTTACATTTTACAATAGGATGCTTTGAGATTGTAGAAAATTTCAATGGTACCCTGACTGAAAACAAGGTTGAAAAACACTGCTCTAGAGCACCTACTCGAGCAGCACCCTGATAAACATGTGTGGGGGAAGCCACCTAAGAAATGACTGTAATACCTGTCTCCTTGCACCCTAAATGATCCTACCTTTTCTACATGGTCATCTAACTTACAGTTACAGCACCAAGGCACAAAGAATCAGTTGGCAAATGCTTACTGTTTTAGGTCAACAGCAGCGGCACCCATGCCCGTATCAAAGATTAAGATTTGTGTTCAAGCACAGTGTCACTCATTGGCTAGGTCTGCCTGAATGCCATTTTTTGGCATGTAACCTACCACCATAGTCGTGTTTAGGTTGTGGCAGCCAAAAAGAACTTAGAGAAGCTCACAGGTATCTTAAATCTTAGCATCTTAGCAGACAGTTAACGGTGGATGCTGTAAAAGATGTTTTATTAAAACAGGCTTTAGACTGACTTTAAATAATCGATTATATTTGTCACTATAGGCATGTACTCTAATATAGTGCCGTGCAACAGCCAACGAGGGGAAGGATGCCACCAAGGGAAGAATGGCTCTACAACATATGGAGGGCCTGTGAATATACTGCTCTAAGGAAAATTGGTTTTAGTCTGCTATCTCTGGGGTCAATCTGGGAGTCTGCCAGGATGGTACTTCATTATTTTAATACAGGGTTGAATTCATATTACTGTTCATTTTTAGTCACTTAAGCTTCTGGTTAATTCATTATTTACTACAGTGTCACTGAATACTTGTTAGCCTGCTTTTTCAAGTGACGATAAACATTGCACTGTAGCTTATGTTCTCTTGAGTATAACAGTGTTTATTCAGCTGAAATGCAGGAGGAAATCAGATTAGCATGAAAAGAAACCAACAGCGTTATCCACACTGTTAAAATATTAAGTAGAATATTTATTTGCGTTTTCAACAGATAATATGTTGGGTATAGGTACATAGCGATATTCCAAATGAAACACTTAAAGGCTGTCCTTTTCTTGTCAGGTAGTCATTTTATTATACTCATTCTGTTTTTTATATGTGGAATTCAATATTCTCAGTCTTCGGACACCTTCAGCCACAACACATGGAAAAAGATATATTTCTAGGCATAAACTGATTTTAAGTCAGCTCTCTGTCTCCACCTTGTGGTAATTATGACAAGCCGGGTGTGGTTGTTACAACAATGATGTAATACAGTACAAGTGACTTTAGGGTAGCCACCCAAGTTACAATCATTTCATTATGATCCAAGTTTGAATGACTGCATAATGTACAATGTAATGTCATCAATCATAGCATGTTATTAAAAAATGGGATATGTGGCTGTCATGTCAAACCCTGGGCCAGCAAAACATAACTTAGCAATTATTTTCAAATTGCTAGATGACCAACACATCTATGGCATCTGTTCCAATTAGCAGAGAATTCATAAACCGAGCCCCTGCTGAGTTAAAAAGAAAGGGACAGATGTCACTTTTGTGTTAATCTTTTATTTGTGTTTGTGTAGCCAGTAGCTGGATATTTACATTTCCTGCATTCAGAAGACGCTTTTGGTGTTAATTATAAGGCAGCTGCTTCCCTCTAGTGTTCCAGTTTGGCTGACCTGTGACTCTTGTAATTGGAAACGAGCAAGGCATCTAGGGACATGTAGTTTGGTTTGCAAGGATTCACCTGGCTGTATTGGGTGAAACTACAACTACCAGCGGGCTGATGGAGGAGAAAAGATTTTTGGGACAGACTGTAAGAATCTAGGTCTGGGGCCTGGCGCACTCACTCGGGATCCGGCGTGGATCTGTGTGCAGGGAATCTGTTGTTGGAAGCTGCAGCAGTTGTGGCCTGCCTTTACAGATTTATCAATCAGACATCTGGAGGGACACCGGCGGACAGCGTGGTTACCCTGTTCTGCGAAAGCCTGAAGGCTGTTCCTGTTCCATCCACCCTGCAGGGGTGTCAGATCCATGTGAGCCCTGGTGCGGTGCAGTTGAGGCTGGAGGCCATCCCTTGAGCCATTTACTAGAGAGATCATCATCATCATCCTCATCATCTTCACCTACAATATCTTCATCGTCATCTACATCCTCTGTTCCAGTGTGGTGGAAGCCCACAGACACAGACACTGTGTATAGACAGCATTGTTTCTCTAAATTTGCTATTATCCTTGATGCAAAAATTAGTTTACACTCTGAGTTGGGACACTGTACACAGACATCAATGCTATCCATTAGTCTGCTGCTGCTTGTAGTTCCACAGAGTCAACCTTGCTAAGTCAGTGATCACTGTGAAGTTTTCTACAGTTTATTTTGCTATAACAGTGCTATTCTCTGATCATACTTCATCCTCTTAGATTAGCTATTTGTCCCATCAACCAACACCTCTTGCATATAATTAAAATAATGGAAAGCTAGCTGAAGACCTTTGATTTGTCAAACAGCAACACTGGACTACTTCTACTTCTCTTCCCACTTAGGAGTACATCACTTTGTCGAAGTTACCAAGGCTGCATTTCCCCAAAGAACTGTTTGATAAGAGCAGGCTGAATAATGCTATATTTACTGTTTGCTGGAGTTGCACTTGTTTACCTATTACTTGCTTTTCTTATATGAGTGAGCAGTAGAGAGAGGTCTAACATTAGCAGGAGTCATTCCTCTACTCTCCTGTGTCCCACTTACATGGGCAGTATATGCATTTGTTGGGTCTAAGAAAATTAGCATACATTAAGGGATATTTCTGAACCAAAGTGTGTACAAAGGGACGAATATCCCTTGGCAATCTCTTGCTTAAACTCAGTGCTGATAACAGGCTGTCATGTTAAAGGGATTATGTGAAAGAAATGCATGGTTTTGTTAATTGATTGTTTCAACCTTCTGCAGCAGAGTTACATAGTTAGTCTGGTTGAAAAAAGACACAAGTCCACCCAGTTCAACTAAAAGTGTGTAAAGTATCAGCTCTGAGCTCAGGCAGGAAAGAGATCAGCTCCCAGACTCGAGTCTCGACTATGAAATGTGTGAAAATCAACTTGACCCACCTGAACACAGAAAAAAGTTGGTCTGATTGATACATTGAGACGACGTCTTCCAACTTTGTTAGTTAATTGTTTTGGTACGTAAAGAAAGTGTATTAGGGAAATTGTACTGTCGGACAATAGTCGTGACTCAAATTCGTTCTCTAACGGTTCCCTATAAGCAGGGAAACATGTGTGAAACCAAGTCTTTATAGGGAATTACATACGATTAAAAGAATCTGGGTTGTTTACGTATATGACGGGTACATTCACCCTGTGTCCTCTCATCTCCTTACTGAGGACGATTACAAT
>BLSH010319456.1:509025-525046 GCA_018402905.1 Glandirana rugosa | reverse complement strand
GAGGAAAGTGTTCTATTACACAAGTTGTTTAATAGTTTCATTGATGACCTCATTATATTCTGGGAGGGCAATGAGGAATTCTTAAAATTGTTCCTCACTAATATGAATGATAATAACTGGAATATTAAATTAACATGGGAGTATAGTAATGAACATATCATTTTTTTAGATATAGAAGTAATAAAAAGGGGTGATCGAATAGAAACCAAAACATTTTTTAAAAAGATGGACAGGAATTCCTACATCCCACATAGTAGCTGCCATCACAAACCTTGGCTGATAACCAAAGGGAAAAGGGAACATTACTTATATCAGCACTTTAGAATGATTCACAAAAAAAGGGTAAAGCATATGAAATTTTGGGGAATAGAGAGGTACAAGAGGCATTGGAGAGGCATCAATTTATTAAGGACCATTAGCCAAAGAGAGTCCTGGTTGGTGTATGAGTTGCAGATTTTCAAAACCTTTTCTAACTTTCCAGGACTAGAAAATAAGAGAAATAAAACTTTAAACTAAATTAAAAAGTTCTTAGAATGTAGCCACCCACTGCTTGAATTTTACTGAGAAGCTCACACACACCACATTCAGCAAGCCTTCTGACAGCCACACCCTGAGCTGCCTGCTAGTCTAGTAATTTTGATGCGCTGCTTACTGTTTGGCAGCAATAACAATACACCCACTCAGGTGGGCAAATTATTATAGTAAATAAGAATTATAAAAATGGGAAGGGATCCTATGTAAATTGACTGTAGAAGTTTTCTAAGTGTTCTGCACTATATCTATATAAACTCCAACAATGAACTTATTTGCACCCTTTTGGACTGCTAAACATACCACTGAAAGCATTTTGTCATATCTGTTTAAGGAGTTAAAAGTACCCCTTGATACAGAAAGCCAATGTTACTTTGTATTATCTAAAGTAGTGTTAGCAGCCCTGTCCAGTTCACCACTGTGAACTACAGAACATCTCCTCCCTGTATTATGGAGGTGAGGAGAGGTTTTTTTTTTTTCTGGAAATGTTGAACATAGTAATGAGATGTTAGAACCCCTGCCAAGGTTAGAACCCCAGGTTTTCATTCCTGTGTGTCCTTGTTGGGGAATTTCCTCTTGAAGGAAGTACCAACAATAAAAATCTCATAGCAGTTCTAAACATTACTCACTCTATGAAAACATATTTTAACTCATGTTGAGCTTTGAAGCAGAACTCCAGCCCAAAATAAGATAAAAATGAGTAGTCCACTAAATGATACAATAACAAAACCATCCTTTGCTGCAATAATAATCTTTAATACAGAGACTCTGCCACAAGATGTTGTCAATCTGATGGCCAGATTACTTTGCCACGAGGGCTTACATGGATGTCCTACCATGATCGCACTGCCCGCCTGTCCCCTGCGGCATGCTTTGTGATGGGGGTAAAGGGCCCATTACAGCCGCCCTTTACCACGTGATCAGCTGTCAACCAATGACTGCTGATCATAGGATGTAAACACAAGCTGGTTATCGCCTTATTTTTCCTCACAGGATGAGGATAGAAGAAGAAAGCCAATAACTGGCTTCTGTTAAAGGGACATCGGTTCCAACAGTGCCATCTATCAGTGCTGCCAATCAGTGCTTCATCATAAGTGCTGCCTACCAGTGCCACCTCTCAGTGGCACCTAATCAGTGCCGCTTCATCATTGCCACCTATCAGTCAGTGCCGCTTCATCATTGCCACCTATCAGTGCACCCTCTTCAGCGCACATCAGTGAAGGAGAAAAATTACCTGTTTACAAGAGGTTATAACAAACTATGATTTTTTTTTTTTCATAATTGCTGGTCTTTTTTGTTTAGCAAATAAATAAAAAACCCAGTGGTGATTAACCGCTTAAGGATCGCCCCACGTACATATACTGTGGAGTTCCACCCAAGAGTGGAACTTCCACTTATTTGCTTCCTCCCTGCCTCTGGTGCCACATCTGGCACCTTTCGGGGGGCGAGGTACCTGTTTATGACAGGTCCCTGTCCCTCCTTCCGGGAGTCGGTAATGCCCCTCCAAAGTTTGGCCCCCCCTCCTCCTTCCTCTGCTGCCGGGCCAATTAGAAAGCACAGTGCGCTTCGCGCTTGCGCAGTAGGGAGCCTTTTATGAAGCTGAAAAAACTTCACTGCCGGTTTCTCTTAGTGGAGATGGCGGCAACAACACCCGACAGCCGATCTGAAGATCGGCTGGGGTACTGACATTGCGGGCTCCCTGGACAGGTAAGTGTCCATATATTAAAAGTCAGCAGCTACAGTATTCGTAGCTGCTGACTTAATTTTTCTTCCCCAGGCTGGAACACCTCTTCAAGTGCAAAATCACGTACCTCTCTCTGATTGGACACATCGGGAGCCAATCAGCGGCAATCGTTCAGAGAGAGGCAGAACGGTGTTCTGCCACATGGGGAGATGGAGATCTTCTGTTTCTGCGAAAACACGGATCTCTGTTTTCTTTTAATCAAAGCGCAACCCCCACAGTTAGAAAGCACCCCCTAGGGACACATTTAACCCTTTGATTGCCCCTGTTAACTCCTTCCCTGCCAGTGTCTTTAGTACAGTGACAGTGTATATTTTTAGCTCTGATCACTGTATTGGTGTCACTGGTCCCCAAAAAGTGTCACTTAGTATTAGACTTGTCCACCGCAATGTTGCAGTCCCGCTAAAAATCGCTGATTTATGATTACCAATTACTGCCATTACTATTAAAAAAAAAAAAATATATATATATATATATATATATATATATATATATATATATATTATATGAAATAAAAGTCCCTAGATCTGTCTCATAGTTTGTAGATGCTATAAATTTTGCACAAACCAGTCAATATACACTTATTGGGATGCTTTTACCAAAAACATGTAGCAGAATACATATTGGCCTAAATTGGATGAAGAAATTTGATTTTTTACATTTTTATTGGATGCGTTTTATAGCAAAGTAAAAAATATTTTTTTTTCAAAATTGTGTTTTTTTTGTTTATAGCACAAAAAATAAAAGCTGCAGAGGTGATCAAATACGACCAAATGAAAGTTCTATTTGAGGGAAAAAAAGGACATCAATTTTATTTGGGTAGTGTCGCGTGACTGTACAATTGTCAGTTAAAGTAACGCAGTACCGTACCCATATTGCAAAAAAAATGGCCTGGTCATGAAGGGGGTTAAACCTTCCAGAGCTGAAGTGGTTAAATACCACCAAAAGAAAGCTCTGTCTGGTTGTGCGTACAGCGTTGCATGACCGCGCAATTGTCATTCAAAGTGTGACAACGCTGAAAACTGAAAATCGGCCTGGACAGGAAGGGGGTGAAAGGTCCCAGTAGGCAAGTGGTTAAACAAATTTATTGATATATCAATCATTACATAGCTGCACTAATTTACACCGATCTATCCGCATAGAGTTCATCTTAAAACATGTATATTTTATTTTTTTATTTGTATTTTTTTATTTGTTTAAAAATGTATGCATTTCATTTAGTTTTATATAGGCAAAACATTTTTTTGCTATGGATAGAGTAGGGAAGGGTTAAAACACAGACTGTGTATATATTTTTGGTAAATTATTTTATACACAGTATGAAACTTTGCACCATTGTGACAGGATAAGATAGAGGATTCCATTTAGTACACTGAACATGAACTGTTATAACAAAACCATTTAAACAAAGCTTGGCGTCCTGTCGTTTATACAGCAGTAGTTATTATATTGTTTTGTGCGCTTGTGTCTACTTAAGTAGAAGACACACCGGTATATATTTTTTTGGCGTCTTGTATACCATTGGGTAAATTTCACTTCCTGTCCCAAAGACACAACAGGAAACTAGAGGAAATCTCCAATAGGGGAAGGATTTCACCTCTTAGACAGTTGTCCCCAGAACAGGTTTCCCCTTGCCTTTTGTTCTGGAGAAGACTTCCGCTTACTTTCTTGGTGCCAAGGGTCTCCAGTACAAATAGATAGGTTAATCTCCCCAATGCCCACTCTATCCGAAACTAAATAAGATTTTGCCTAGAGGTAAACTTTAACTAAAACAACTCTCAAACAGTTCATACTGATCTTTCTGGGGACACTGACAAATTAAAGAACTCCTCCAACTTTTCCTCCCCAAAATGACTGATGCATTGTATATGTAAATGAATCACAACCCCACTGTCCATTCCAGTACAACTTACCTACTTTAGTCGTATACAGCAAGTTTGTGTCTGTGATGTCACTCCTCCACCTGGCTGAATTACAAAGTTCTCGGACTTCCTGTTTCAGTCCTGATACTACATCTCCCATGATCCTTTGAGCCTCTGTAGCAATGGGAGTAACTGGTACCAGTTTTGGAAGTTGAGTGGGTGGGTCATAAGGTTACTGTGGGTTTTTCTGGCCTTCACGTGGGTGGTGAAAGGTGTAAATGTGTCATACCTCTTCCTGTGTCATTCCTGTCTTGCAGCATGCCAAGAATAATTCCTTACTCCAAAAGGAAGTGCTATGGGAGGCTTTGGGAAGGCGTTCCCTTCGTATGCAAATTAATCACTTCACAGAGGGCACAGCTTTGGGAGGGTGGGATCTAAGGGGCAGGGCTCTGGGAGGGCGGGATCTGAGGGGCAGGTCTCTGGGAGGGTGGGATCTGAGGGGCGGGACTTGCCCTGTTCTCACTCGGCATATATAACTGGGCAGGATTGAATTGTAATTGTGATCCATTCCATCCTGCCCAGCAGCAGCACATCTAGCTTTCAGAATAGCCTGCATATTTAGGGACTTCCTTCTTGAATAATGCTGTGATCTGTGAGTCAGGACTTAGGAGGTCTGGACTCTTTCTATAGGTGTGACTGGCCCGGACTGAATGCTATTTAGGATCTATTAAATCCCACCCACCATCAGAGCTGTGAAGGAAGTTACATCATTTGCAGAGTCTGGAGGACTACAAAGGAGAGTGTTATAAACCCCAACTGCTGCAGGAAGTGGCTGTGGAAGGGACTGAGTCTAACAGTAGGACATACAGAGTGTTACATGATACAAAGCCACAACTAAACCCAGAATATCAGGGGATCTGCAGACAACAGAGCAACATGGTACAGGGGTATAATCTATGCTGGGATTGATCATTCCATTGAGTTTTAGTGAAAATAAAGCTGAAATTCAGCTTTAAGAACACATACGGACATACTGCAGCCCTTTTCAACATATTGTTGAAAAAAAAAAATCACCTTTTATTTAAATCAATAATAATTCTGCCACACACAGATGGTGGTTCTGTCTACTGTTGATTTGTATTTTTTTTTTTTTTTTTAGCAGACCATAAAACCTAAAGACATAAGGTACAGCATATTAAAAAAGCTACAAGAACATTCACAAATACATACGTAGAAGCACTCTTGCTCACAGTTTCTACTTTCTACTATAGATATCCTGTCAGTACAACCACCAACTGCTGGTGCATGTACATAGCTACAGCAGCCTCCAAAACCTCACCATTAAGGCTGAATCCTTGGCCCTTCTGACTGCTCTTGGTGCTACCGAACACACTCATTTATATCGGCTCATTACTAAATTGGGCCGCTTCACTGCCAATAGGAATGCTCAGGAGGCAGAAAGAGGTGAGCGAACTTTAGTATTCTCAGGAAGTGCTTGAGATTTTCCTCGTGGAATAGTCTGGGATTCAGTCATTACTGCACTTTGTTGGAGATATTTGTTTGTACTGAGAGTGTCTCTTTAATTTTAGCTGCTTTTGAGTTGATTTTTGCAGTTTTAGGCTAGGTTCACGCTATACCGGCTGCACTAATGGGCAGCACAGTTAGACTAATGACCTTTTCTCCACTGCATTTAGGAAATCCAGCTAGGTTGTCTTTCTGCATCCAGCCCATAATTAGAAGGAAAAGAGCAACTGCATACTGAACTCATCCTTGTTCTCTTTCCAACGGTCAGTAACTTTGCGTGTGGCACACCTGATTGACTGACTCCTAGAGCTGCCCCTCCCTAATTTTTTAGGTCTGAGGAACTCCTGCTAAATCCAATTCATTGAGGGTCAGTAGAAAAAATGTCTCTTACAATGGTGGCTTGTGGAAAGAATGCCTCCCTTGCAATGATGTTCAGAATGCCACCCTTACAGACATCTGAAAACATCAATTGTTTCCTGCATCTGGCTCTCCCAATCGTCATTGGCCCAGAACTACAGAGACACCATCTAATGAGTGGTCAGTCAGCCACAGCTCCAGGAACCCCTAGCAGCCTCCAGAGGAATCCTAGATGGGAATAGCTGGTGCAAATGTTATTTATTGCTTTTCTGTATTAGCCAATTGTATATTATGTATATGGCCAATTTTAAGGGTTAGTTCATCTTAATTACTTTAAAATTACATTTCTGCTGCAATGCCACCTATAATAGATGCCAATCAAAATGTAAAAATAGGATTTTATTAAGAACTTACCATAAAATCCTTTTCTCTTAGTTCATTGACAGACAAAGCCTCTGATCATGACACGTGGGGTTTATGCACCTTTTACTAGGAGTAGACTAGGCAGAACGAAAGTTCAGAAAAAGCAAAGCTGGCCCCTCCCAGGGGGCCATCCACACTCAGCATATAACCCCTCAGCCCTGCATAGCATATCAGTTTGTAACAAGCCATACAAACACAACACCGAGGGAGGGGGGGGTGCTGCATCTGTCAATGAACTCAGAGAAAAGGATTTTACGGTAAGTTTTTAATAAAATCCTATTTTCACTTACGTTCATTGACAGACGCAGCCTCTATTCATGACCCGTATGGACGTCCCAAAGCAGTGCCAAAAAACAGAGGGGTGGGTAAATAATAACAACTGTACCAAACAGGAAGATCTCGGGAGGCGCCAGCTGCACCTACACCGCCGCCTGCAAAACTTTGCGGCCAAAAGCAGCATCCGCAGATGCTGACACATCAACTGTGTAAAACTTAACAAAAGTGTGCACCGAGGCACAAGTAGCCCCCTTGCACACCTGATACACAGACGCTTGGTATCTAAAAACACAGGACGTGCTAATCGCCCTGGTGGAATGAGCCGCAACTGGAAAAAGGGGGTACTTGGCCCCACACAGTATACACATGGGTCACGGTCTGTCTGATCCGACGTAAAACAGTGGCCGATGAAGCCGCCAAACCTTTACGCGGCCATTCCGTCAGCACAAGCAGCGCATCCGACTTCCGAAGAGGAGCCGTAGCTGCCAATACACCTGCAAGGCCCTCACCACATCAAAGGAGTGCAAAGCAATCACCTTAGGATGAGACGGGCGCGGACACCAAGAAGGGAGGACAAGGTCCTCATTGTGAAAAGAGGAAACCACCTTCGGCAGGAACGATGGAGACGGACGCAACACCACCTTATCCTTGTGTAGGACCAAATAAGGAGACCTACACGACAAAGCCGCCATTTCAAACATCCGTCCAGCAGATGTAATAGCCACCAAGAAGGCGACCTTCTGAAACAGCAATTGTAAGGGAATATCCCTGATCTGCTCATATGGTGGTTTCTGCAGCACAGAAAGTACCAATTTCAGATCCCACGTTGCAGGGGCGACCGTACCCGAGGAGCCACATGACGTACACCCTGTACAAATGCATGGACCAAAGAATGCGTTGTCAAATGATGCTAAAAAGAATCGCCAGAGCGGAAATCTGGCCCTTGAGGGTGCTCAAAGCCAATTTTTGGTCCAGGCCTTGTGGAAGAAAGGCCAGTACCCGAGCAACCGCAAAAGAACGGGGGTTTCAACCCCCCCGCCTCGCACCAGGCAACATAGGCTTTCCAGGTGCGATGAGAGATCATGCACGAAGTACACTTACGCGCCTTAAACATGGTGGGGATCACCGACTCAGAGACCCCCCCTGTCCCTCAGTACCTGGGACTCAATAGCCGTCAAAGCCAGCGGGGGTAAAGCAGGGTGCAAGATGGGACCTTGCGACAGTAGATCTTTGCGAAGCGGGAGTCGCCAGGCAACGTCTGTTACCATCTGCACCACGTCGGCATACCAAGGGCGCCGAGGCCACCAGGATTGTTGGGATTCCCTCCACTTCTATACTGCGCAGCAACTGCGGTAGAAGCGTGAGAGGAGGGAAGGCGTACAGAAGCCTGTACCGGTACCATGGGGCCACCGGGGCGTCCGTGGCCACCGCCAACGGATCCTTTGACCTGCACATGAAGGTCTTCACCTTGTGATGGGAACTGGACGCCAGGAGATCCACATCTGGCGTGCCTACCTTTCACAAATCTGGCAAAACACCCCTGGATGCCGGGACCATGCTCCCTGGTCCAGCGTTTGGTGAATGTGGAAGTCCGCCTTCCAATTTTTTACTCCCAGAATGTAGATGGCAGAGAATTGCTGGCACGTGAAGCTCAGTTCACCTTAGAATGTGGGCTGCCTCTGCCGCCGAGCTTCTTGTTCCGCCTTGATGGTTCACATATGACACTGCCGTGGCGTTGTCCGACTGAACTCGAACTGGGAGGCCACGCAGGCCACGCTCTCAGCTCCAACACATTGATCGGAAGTAGAGACTCCTACGCCGACCAAACGGCCCTGAGCCGACAGTTGCCCCAGGACTCCTCCCCAGCCCAGGAGGCAGGCATCCGTCGTGACTATTGACCATTCCAAGGAAAGGAACGACTTCCCCAAGGTCAGTGCCGGGGCCCCACCAGGTCAACGACCCCCTGGTCTGATGATCCAACCGGATCAGTCGATCCAGAGACGAGGGAGACTCGTCCCACTGCAGTAGTATCGCTCGTTGCAGGAGCCGGGTGACTCTGGGCGTACAGTATTGCCTCAAAAATCGAGACCATGTGCCCCAACACCCGCATGCAGAAACGTAAGGAGGACCACCGTCGTGACAACAGGGTTCGCACCGCTGCTTGCAGCGTAGCAACTTGCCTGGAGGTAGAAATACCTTCGCCTGCACCGTGTCCAATATCAGACCCAGATATTCCCAGTGAGAGGACGGGGTCAATGTCGACCTCTGCAGATTGATCAGCCAACCAAAGTTCAGTGAGGTCAGGGGACAGCCACATTGTCCTCCAGAGCCTGAGCTGACTCCGCTCACAGGAGAAGATCGTCCAGGTAGGCTACCACCGCAATGCCTCTCTGTCTTAGTAGGGCTAACACAGGGACCAGGATCCACAAACTGAAAATGGTGGTCCCCTACAGCGAAGCTCAGGAAGCGCTGGTGCCGGACACAAATGGGGACGTGAAGATACGCGTCCCGGATGTCCAAGGACGCCAGCCAATCCCCCTGGTGCAGGGCGACCACGACCGAACAGACTGACTCCATCCTGAAATCGTGCGCCCTTACAAAGCGATTGAGCGCTTTCAAGTCCAGACCGGCCTGCCTTCTTTGGCACCACAAAGGGGATCGAATAGAAACCGCGGAATCTCTCCGCCGGAGGAACTGACACAAGTACCCCCTGTTCGGACAGCGTCTGAACAGCCTCTAGCAGAGCTAGCCGACGCCACGGAGGGAGTCTTAAATTGAACGGGAAGAACCTATCCGGGAGCTGAGAGCTAAACTCTATCATGCACCCAGAGGACACCACTTCCCGCACCAACCGTCGGAGACGCGAGCAGCCCACCGGTCCGTGAACCCCAGAAGTCGGCCCCCCACCCGAGAACGGGCGGGGGCAACCCATCATGTGGAGGAGGACTTTTTCTCTGACTTTTCGGGCTTGCGCTGCCAGGGCCGCTTACCGGAGCCAGAGGCAGACTTGCCGGGCCAGGAGCTCCTGCCCGAAGGACCGGATGCACGAAAAAAACGCTTCTGATCAGGAGGCTGAGGCCCCTGCTTGCGACGCTGATCACGCCGCTTGGATTCCAGAAGAAACGTACTCTTCCCCTGGTGAAACCCTTAATGATTTCATCCAATTGGGGCCCAAAGAGCAGACCACCCAGAAGGGTAGATCTGGAAGGCCCTTTTTGGAAGCGTGGTCACCCGACCAGCGTCGCAGCCACAGCAGGCATGGCGCCCAGAAGGTAGAAATGAACCACTCTGCCGCTAGGCAGCTGCAGGTTTGAAGCCTGCACCCCAGACCACTGAGGGTCATCTGGGTCCTATAATGAATGCAAAAACAGACATTGTTTGACCACATCGGCACCAGGCCCAGGGCCGCGTCACAGAGGTAACGAAGCCCCTGCACCAGGTGGTCTGCTCGCTGCCCCGATTCAGACGAATCCCCGCAGCCTCGCTCCACTCCGTCGCACACTCCGTGAGCGGCTGAGCCACCATGATCGACGCCAAGGCCGGCCTCATGACTGCCCCCACCACCAGAAAAAGTGCCTTGGACACTGCTCCCGCCCGCCTATTGGCCGGGTCCTTAAAGAGGGGGACCCCTCCAAGGGGATAGTAGTCGCCTTATTCAGGCGGATCACCAACCTGTACCCCCCCAACCGGAACGGGCACCGCTAGCCCCAGGGGGGAGGGGGTGTCACTCACCCATCCTGACGTGGCGTAGCGGGTAACCACCCGGGCAGACCTTCCTCCCTCAAGAGGGGAGGGATGCTGCTGGCCAAGCGACCCCTGGAGCGAGCAGCAGCCCGTCACTGGGCACGCAGATGGGACGTTTAACCCACTGGCCACCCGCACGGAACGGGCACGATGCGGCGGACCCCACCATAGCTAAGGGTGGCTCGCATCCGCCGGTCATACTGGGGAGATGGCTGGACAAAATGATATCCGCGTGTTCCCCAGCTGGCTACTTGATTGCAGTCTTCAACAGAAGTCTTGCGCAAAAAGAAAAAAAATAGAAAGAAAACAGGGGAACTGCAGATCCCAGCAGGGAACCAGGTCTAACTCCTTGCACTAGGCAGAAGAAAACTGATATGCTATGCAGGGCTGAGGGGTTATATGCTGAGTGAGGATGGCCCCCTGGGAGGGGCCAGCTTTGCTTTTTCTGAACTTTCGTTCTGCCTAGTCTACTCCTAGTAAAAGGTGCATAAACCCCACGTGTCATGAATAGAGGCTGCGTCTGTCAATGAACGTAAGAGAAAACTAATTTTTCTTAAATACATGCTTACTACCCCTTAATTTTGTAATACTGTGTTTCAGTCCTCTTCAAAAGATGTGAACCACAGCTGCATTTCTGGGTTTGTACAAGTTTATGACTGTGAACATGCACTGAATTGTGTATCATTTATTCCGATCATCAGTCACTGTAGTTCAATGTCTAGTGATGATCCTAAATGCCGCACAATTCATCGCGATGGCTAAACACCACACGATTGAGACTTCTGCCAAAACAGGTCAGCGTTATTGTTTTACTCTCACTCTGATGTACCAATAAACTACACTGCAAGGATCTCAGTGTTGCCGGCTTTTTTCTACTGTTGGCTACACACCACAACTGGGTGGGCCAAACATATGACAGAATTATAGCATTAATTTTCACCCCTTAAGCTGCATTCTCACTAAGATCACATGCTGCTCACAGCAGGGGTCTGGTGCATCCCTGTTCTCTGTTTCAGGAACAAATCAGGCCCGAATTGCTGCCTGAATTCAGACCTGAAATGGAGACAAAGACGCACAGGACCCCTGTGCAATTCGTTCCGCAGCCGTCATGGAGATGTGGGACCCGGCATCATTGAGAGGCAGTCACAAGCTCTTCTCATGCAAATTGGATGTGGGGGAAACCCGCATCCAATTCGCACTAGTGTGAACGCAGCCTGAATGCTGTGTCTGTCCTAGCTTAATTGTAGGACAGTGCAAGTACACTGACTGCAACTTTTAGGACATAGCATTGCTGGAGGCGTGGCTGACCTACAGGTAGTTTAGTTAAAAATGTCAACAGCACAATGAGTTATATTCTTCCTGGGCAAGTTTTATTATAAACATGAACTAACCCTTTATTTCATAATAACCTGAACTGATTTTATTGTCTGTACATAAAGCAGATGAACATTTTCTACTTAGAATCAGGAACAGAATACTGCAATGACTCAACTTCTTAGAAACTGGATAAGAAAACATTTCAAGAAATCTTGAAGAGAAGTACCATTTCCATGTTTATGTTACATGAAAAAATTTGTTTCAGTATTCACAAAAGAAGTCTATAGAAAAAAGGAAGGTTAATCAATGTAAAATCTATAAAAAGCATCATTGTGCTTCTGTAGGTCTAAAAACAAATTGCACTTTAATCTTCTTTCTTTCTGCTGTGAAACCTTTCCAGCAGGGCACGAAAAATATTTCCAGGTATTTTTTGGTGCTTGTCTATTAGTGACTGAATGCCGCATTTTGTCTGAAACAAAGACAAAGGTTTAAGAGGTAGCATAAATGACATGTTTATTGCACGGTTTACAAATAAATCATACTGCCATATAGTTAAAGTGGATGTAAACATTAAATGAATCATATTTAGTTAGCTAAAGTTGTGTATATCATAATCAAACTTTAGACATCAGTTTATACCAGTCAGGAGCGGGTAAACGCTCCTTTTCCATAACAGCTGCTGGTCTTATTCCAGCATCCTGGTTTTGGCTGCGATGCATTCTCCCCGTCTGCCTGCCCACCTGCAAGTGTAGCTAGTCTCTAGGTGGGGACCAGACCTGATTTAAGCCAGCCAAGCCTGCAGTTTCATGCTTGTGATAGAGTGTTTAACACGTACTTCACACTCCCGCTTTGTCTACCCTGCTACTGTTTGGATTCCCCTGTTTATGACCTCGAAATGGAACCTGCATTATTCTCTGAGCTCTGCTGCCTTTTAACCATGGATTTGACCCTATTCTGAACTTTGCCTGTCTTGTACCTAGACTGTCATTAAACCACTCTGCCTGTCTATCAACTGCAAGTACCTGTTTGCAGTGCTATGTTTGCACTTGCCCCAGTGTGGTAGCCAGGCACCATAGCATTGAGTATAAGACCCAGGGCGCAACTGAGTATCGGTAGGTCTGCTTGTCTTATGGGAAAGGTGGCTGCTATAGGTGAAGAACACTGAAGCCAGCTATAGTGCCGGACCACCTGTGTTAGTGTTAAGCACGACAATATATTTTTCACCCCTTTTTTCATCTCACTACTACTGTTTTTTCCTCTCACTACGACTGTGACATGAGCATTGGCAAGGCTGCTTTTTGTCTCCATGAAGCACATGTGACAGGCTGGCATTGCATAACAAGAAATTGGGAGACAGTGACAATGTTGTCATTCTATAACAGGACCTTTATAGCAGGATCATCAGGTGCTATTCTAAGAAAAGCTGCAGCTTTATAGAGTTTGAAAAATACTTTTGAAGTTATATTATTAGCTTGGAAAATATTATATAAGATTTTAGTAAACTGATTCAGATTTACTTTAATATACCTTAAAGCTTATTTCCACTTTTGCAATCAAGCTTGAGAAAATATTGTATACACACAAAAATACGTACATACATACATACATACGTACATACGTACGTACGTGTGTGTATATATGTGTGTATGTATATATATTTGGACAGACCAAAAGTTTGGACACACCTTCTCATTCAAAGAGTTTTCTTTATTTTCATGACTATGAAAATTGTAGATTCACACTGAAGGCATCACAACTATGAATTAACACATGTGGAATTATATACATAACAAAAAAGTGTGAAACTACTGAATATATGTCATATTGTAGGTTCTTCAAAGTAGCCACCTTTTGCTTTGATTACTGCTTTGCACACTCTTGGCATTCTCTTGATGATCTTCAAGAGGTAGTCACCTGAAATGGTTTTCACTTCACAGGTGTGCCCTGTCAGGTTTAATAAGTGTGATTTCTTGCCTTATAAATGTTGGGGATTTATTCAAAATTGAAGGCATACTGAACCAGCATGGCTACCACAGCATCTTGCAGCGGCATGCTATTCCATCCAGTTTGCGTTTAGTTGGACCATCATTTATTTTTCAACAGGACAATGACCTCAAACACACCTCCAGGCTGTATAAGGGCTATTTGACCAAGGAGGAGAGTGATGGGGTGCTGCGCCAGATGACCTGGCCTCCACAGTCACCGGACCTGAACCCAATCAAGATGGTTTGGGGTGAGCTGGACCGCAGAGTGAAGGCAAAAGGGCCAACAAGTGCTAAGCATCTCTGGGAACTCCTTCAAGACTGTTGGAAGACCATTTCAGGTGACTACCTCTTGAAGCTCATCAAGAGAATGCCAAGAGTGTGCAAAACAGTAATCAAAGCAAAAGGCGGCTACTTTGAAGAACCTACAATATGACATATTTTCAGTTGTTTCACACTTTTTTGTTATGTAGATAATTCCACGTGTTAATTCATAATTTTGATGCCTTCAGTGTGAATCTACAATTTTCATAGTCATGAAAATAAAGAAAACTCTTTGAATGAGAAGGTGTGTCCAAACTTTTGGTCTGTAATAAATATATATATATATATTTATTTATAGATATACACACACACACACACACACACACACTACATATACACACACAGCGGGTAAAATAAGTACTGCACACGTCATCATTTTTCTACATAAATATATTTATAAAGGTGCTATTGACATGAAATTTACACCACGTCTGTAACAACCCATGCAATCCATACATACCGAGAAACCAAAACAAATAAAATCAGAAATGAAGTTAAAATAGGATGACACAGGGATAAAGTACTGAACGCATGAAGAAAGGGAGGTGCAAAAAGGCATGGAAAGCCAAGACACCAGCTGAAATCTATCAGTAATTAGGAAGCAATCCTGCCCTTTGTCAGTGCAAATTAATATCAGCTGGTTCAGTCTCAATTGATGGCCTATAAAAAAGGGTCTCATTACCAAGGTGTCACACAAGAGACATCTCATGATGGGTAAAAGCAAAGAGCTCTCTCAAGACCTTTGCAATTTTATTGTTGCAAAACATACTGATGCCATTGGTTATAGAAAGATTTCTAAACTGTTCCAGTGTGCACTGTTGGGGCCATAATCCGGGAGTGGAAAGAACATCATTTCATCATAAACCGGCCACGACCAGGCGCTCCTCGCAAGATTCTGACAGAGGAGTGAAAATAATTATCAGAAGAGTTATCCAAGAGCCAAGGACCACTTGTGGAGAGTTTCAGAAAGAAGTGGAATCAGAACAATAAGTAATGCACTCAACTGCCATGGCCTATATGCATGCTCACCACGCAAGACTCCATAGCTGAAGAAAAAGCATGTTGAAGCTCATTTAAAGCTTGCTGCACAACATTTAGACAAACCTTTGAAATATTGGAAGAATATATTCTAGTCAGATAAGACCAAAATTGAACTCTTTGGATGCCATAATGCACACCATGTTTGAAGGTCAAATGGTACTGCACATAACCCCAAACACACCATACCAACAGTGAAGTTTGGACGTGGGAATATCATGGTGTGGGGCTGTTTTTCAGCATACAGTACTGGCAAACTGTACCAAGACATTCTTGATAAAAATCTGCTGCCAACTACCAGGATGATGAAGAAGAAATGAGGGTGGACAATTCAGCAAGACAATGATCCCAAACGCAAAGCCAAGGAAACTCTCAATTGGTTTCAAAGAAAGAAAATAAAGCTGCTAGAATGACCCAGCCAATCAACTGACTTGAATCCAATAGAAAATCTATGGAAAGAACGAAAGATCAGAGTTCTTAGAAGAGGCTCACGGAACCTTCAAGATTTGAAGACTGTGTGGAAGAATGGACCAAATGACACCTGAGCAATGCATGTGACTAGTTTTTCCATGCAGAGGAAGCGTTACTTACCAACAAAGGATTTTGTACAAAGTATTAAATAAATTTAATTTAGGATGTTTAATACTTTTTCCCTGTGTCATTCCATTTTATTACACATAACTTCATTTCTGTACTTATTTGTTTTGGTTTTATTGTATGTATGGATTGCATGGGCTGATATGTTTGTGTTCCGATTCACACAGCAAGCCCACTTTTTTTAACCACTTACCGACCGCCGTCTGACGGCGAGAGTGGCTCGTTATCGCAAACCGCTGTCATACGACGACGGCTGCGATAACTAGTGCTGTGAGCACTTCCAAGGCACTCGGAGAAGATTCTTG
>BLSH010319456.1:459252-469399 GCA_018402905.1 Glandirana rugosa | reverse complement strand
TCCTCTCCTTTGTCGCGCTCCCTTCCGCTGTCAGAATTCCATGTGTGAATAGAAAGAAGGATAACTCATCGTGTATCACTTAATAAAAAGGTTTATTGGCCAAAAAGCTGTTTCACAGTGCAAACATCAAGGCATACATTTGCAAACCACATCCATAGGTCGGATTGTAGACCTAAAGCGCGTTCTGACTTCTCCACACCGTACGGTGGGAGAGTCACAGGATTTCTGGTAAGCAGGGCATTATACCCTGAGCTATTTTTATCATCACTCAGCACCGAAATACAGCACGAGCACTTTAAAGTATAAAGAATTACCCCACGCATAAGGAAAGAAAGCAGAGATAGACTGGAACTGAATCAGCACTCAGTCACTTTGTATTTTTGGACTTGCACATAAAAAACGATTTTGCACAGAGCACAGCACTTCTACTTTGGACTACATAATATTTCACTATATTTTACCCACATTTCTACAGTATTTATTGTATTTATGTGAAATTGTATATTCATTTATTGCAACTGCGAATTCAATGTAAGTTTATTCAGCCAGACACAGTTAAGATTTGCTGCAGCAACTGGGCTACAGCAGCAACCACCGTTTTTAATGAGTATGCAGTAATTTTAATATATGCAGTATTTTCACGTATTTTATGTATGATTGCAAACTAGCAATTCCAATAGATCACGCATTGCAAGCGCTGTCTGAACACAAAGCACAAATTGTTCACACACACCATGTAATAAAAACATCTTTGCCATTCTGAATCTTCCTTCCAACCACTATGCATATTATTTTATATATATTGCGATTCTGTACTTACCAAATATGCTGCAGAAATCTCCCTCCACTAAGTCTGGCTGCAACCATTTTAACTGTGGGCAGCTGAAGCTGCTGCCTGTTCACTTCCTGGATGCACACAGAGGTACACCTTCAGCTCTGCAGCTCTAAGTGGAACTCTTATGACTCATCCCCACCTCCCTTCCTGGCAAACTCTCAGGAAAGTGAGATGTGCATGATGGAATAAGCCTAGGCTAATGACCAGACAAGAAAACAGGAAGTGGGCTGTATAAGGTATTTACTGGCAGAAAAAAAAATGTTTTACTATCCAAAGTTAAAACAACAAGGGCAGAGGATTTAATAGATGGAAAGTTGGAAAAATGACTGAAGGTCCGCTTTAACCACTTCAGCTCCGGAAGGATTTTCCCCCTTCCTGACCAGAGCACTTTTTGCGATTCGGCACTGCGTGACCTTAACTGACAATTGTGCGGTTGTGCAACGTTGTACCCAAACGAAGTTGGCGTCCTTTTTTTTTCCCACAAATAGCTTTCTTTTGGTGGTATTTGATCACCTCTGCATCACTTTTGATCACCGCTATATACAAAAAATAACGTCAATTTCGAAAAACAATATTTTTTTACTTTTTGCTATAATAAAAATATTTAAAAAAAATATAAAAAAAAACAACAAAATTATTCATCAGTTTAGGCCGATATATATCCTTCCTCATATTTTTGGTAAATAACCCCACCAAAAAAACGCAATAGGCGTATATTGATTGGTTTGTGCAAAAGTTGCCGCGTTTACAAAACTATGAGAATTAATTGATGGCATTTTTACTATTTATTTTTACTAGTAATGACAGTGATCTGCGATTTTTTTATTGGGACGGCGACATTGCGGCGGGCAGATCGGACATTTTTTGACACTTTTTTTGGGACCATTGACATTTATACAGCGATCAGAGCTAAAAAATAAAGCCACGATTACTGTATAAATGTCATTGGCAGGGAAAGGGTTAACCTGTAATGGGCGATCTAGGGGTTAACTGTGTTCCCTGTGTGTGCTCTAACTGTATGGGGGCTGGGCTGGCAGGGTCATAACAGATCTAACTGATCCCGAACACAGGGATCAGTAGATCGCTGTCATGCCGTCTGTCAGAACGGGGAACCACCATGTTTACATCGGCGGCTCCCTGTTCTTCCTCTCTAACAGGCGATCGTGGGTCGCTGGCCCACCCCACCTGTGGGCCCCACTCACGGAGCTGCACGGACTGCCGTTTATAGACGCCAATCTGCACAGTAGAGCCAACTTGCCGCCGTATATCCATGCAATACGGTCGGCAAGTGGTTAAAGTGTTTGTTAACCTAAAATAAAAAATATGTGGATCATGTTCCCTTAAAGCATGTTATACAGCACAGTGTTTGTGCTGTGTCATATGGCCCCCTCTAACACCTGAAATACCTGGCTGATCCTGCATGGCTATACCCTCCTCTCTGTAAACTGACCACTGTTTATCCTGGCTGCTGTGCCCTGACACCGTGGTCAATTTACATGCCTCCATCATCCGCAGCTCTCCTGTCTCTCCTCTATGTCTTCTGTGTCCCACCCCCCTCCATACCTATCAGCTCGTACAAGTGCCCCCCTCACCTCCTGCTGGTATTAAAAGAGATTGTTGCTGCCACCATCCCCACTGTTACAATAAATGCTTTGCCTCATTGTATGTGTTTTCTAAAAAAATCTGCCGATAAATACCTTATTTTATAGCGCCGCTTGGTGGTCACGTGACCAGCTGTCTCTCTCCTCTCCTCCTGACTGATGTCAGCGGGAATTTCTCGGCTCCGCCCACTTTGCTGTCAGACCTGGAGATGAGAGAGACGGCCAGTCACGTGACTGCCGATCGGCGCTACAAAATTAGGTATTTATCAACTGATTTTTTAGAAAACACATACAGTGGGGCATAGCATTTATTATAAGAGAGGATGGTAGCAACAACAATAAGTGGGCTAAGAACAACTTTAAGTGACTAAACTGACCTCATTTACAGACCGAAGTTCATCCATTTAATCTAAAAGAACGAAATGTTACAATGTGAGAAAAAAAAAAATGGGACTTTAAATGAAGCCTGCCACTGTGTGAATAAAAAATGTTGGTAAATAAGTTTCAGGTCAATAGTTTATTGATTAAAGTTTAATTCTTTAGTATAGCCTTCCCAGCGCACACTGAACACACTGTTGGTCGTTGTGGTGATCTGGTCTTCCCTGGCAGCTCCCTCTGGTTTGGCTGGGGTCCCCATCTCAGCCCCGTGCCTGACCCCTCTTCTCTGGCTCCTGCCATCCCCTGTTTGCGGGCTCTCTATCTGCGTGAAGCTGTTTGGTAAGTCACTATTCCTTTTTGAGACCATATTATTTCTGTCAGAGGTACCAGATATTTACAGACCCATTATGTACTTTTCAGAATGTCCTCAGTGCATCATACTCCTGATGAATGGCTGTATGCCATGAAATGCGTTGAGTCCACATTAAAGATGCCAAGACAGACTCAGCCCCTCTAATACATCCTTTATATGTATATACCATTTACTGATGAATAATTTTAAAATTTGCTTGTTAATCAGGTCTCTCTTTTGATTTCTGTATCTTAAAATGTATACTATAATTGTCTTTGTACATGATGGGATTGTTCTTTACAACATATCATGGTTTATAGAAAATAAAATTTAATTCTTTAGTATAAAATATTCATCAATAAACTATTGACATGAAACTTATTTATCAACATTTTTTATTCACACAGTGGCAGGCTTAATTTAAAGTCCCATTTTTTTCTCTCTTTGTACTCAGCTAATACAGGGATGGAGGTCTGCCACTGCTCTAAATGTTAAATGTTGATAAACATTCGCTGGATGTTTTTTTTTATTTTTTTGATAGCTGAGTGAGCACAGAACAGTTCTGCACTGAAATCGTGGAAATGCCGGATTAGGATTGTGATGGGGGTTGAATTGAGATCGCGATTTTCTAACTATTAATCGTGCAGCTCTACCAAGTCCCCCCCCCCCTCGGTGGCTCACAAAGCAGCGGGAGCCATTGGCTCCGGCTGCTGTCAATCACAGCCAGTGAACAAATAAGGGGAGAGCGGGGGGCAGGGCCGAGCTGCACTCTGTGCGAATAGAGGCTTGCTAATGGGAGCACTCGACATGGGAAGCGGGGGGGAGGGGCTGCCAACAGGACAGGGTACCAAAAAAAGAAGCAGATCGGTGCTGCACTGTGCAAAACCATTGCACAGAGCAGGTAAGTATGACATGTCCGTTATTAAAAAAAAAAAAAAATTATAACACACAATTTATATATATATATATATATATATATATATATATATATATATATTTTTCCTTTAGAATCACTTTAGGTAGAAAAGGGACATATACTTACCTCTAATGAGGTGCACCCTACGTCCTGCTGGTTACTGTAAAAATCCTCCCTTCAGTCATGTTGTATCCTACTTCTGATGCTGCATGGGATAAAGGATCATAGCATCACCCTCCCGCCCTATTCCTCCATTCACAAAACTCGTTTTATTACTTTCCCGGGATGCAAACTATTCGGTCAATGGGGGAATGTGATAAATGACAGGATTTCCTCCTATGTTAGAGATAAGCTTGGGCATCCTGGGAACTTGCATTCTTTTTATTCCAATGAGCTGTGGCATTCCCAACATGCCACTTTGCTTACACAATCTGCAGGGCAGATATGTTCCGGCCCACAGCTCATTGGAGTGAAAAAGAAGGAGTGCAAGTTTGGAGTTTAGGTAGAAAGAAGATTGGAGGAAGCCAGTCTCTATTTAAGAAACAGCTTGTATTCTGGGAAAGTAATACAGTTTTGTAAATGGAGGAGAGGGATAGAAGGAGGGTAAGGGGTGTGATCCTTCACTGTTAGAGCCAAGGCAGCTAAAGTGGTTGTCAACCCTCACATATACCCAGTGAAGTGACTCCTAGGTGAGTTGTACCCATTTATCTGCAGCAATCTCTTCTCTACAGCCTCCTAAATCACACATTTTACACAGCATCTCTGAACTCTAGCAGGCAGGGGTTGTCTGATGTCACACACTGAAAAGCACATACAGGGAGCTGACTGTAACCTGAGACCTGAATAGAAGGAATGGACACCCCCCTCCCCCTACACAAACTCATGGGGAAACACGCACAGTTGAGGCTGTCAACCACAGGTGGTGTGCTTGAGCTCCCCTCCTGCATTAGCTGCAAGAAAATACTCATGTAGATAGCAGAGCAGGGAGGCAGCAGACAGTAATCAAACAGTGATCACCAACCCTTTGGACCTCTAAACTCACAATTTTGAATCCTGTGGACCACTAACATATCTTTACATGCCTTATACCAGTGATGACGAACCTTGACACCAAAGATGTTTTGGAACCACATTTCGCATGATGCCTATGCACTGTAGTTGAGCATCATGGGAAATTTAGTTTCAAAACATCTGGGGTGCCAAGGTTCACCATCACTGCCTTATACACACAATGCTCCGGCTTTCTGCCCCCCTCCCCCTGGATCACACTGCTGCCTTAGGCCGGCCACAGGTTGCAGAAAAGAAATGTGCTTGATTCCCCCATCAACACAGACAGTGTTAATTCCTCCTGTTGGGACATTGTCTTCTCCCGGCGGGAGGGCAGGAGAAGCTGTCCCCACTGGGAGAAGATAGTGATTATTGCCAGCGGCTATAGCAACCACTTGTGATAATCACAGGTAAAAAACCCGGCATGCAGGTTGTAGCCAGATTGATTGATCAACTTGGTACATTCAGACTGCCCAATAATGGTTAAAATCTCAGCTGGTTCCTGCTGAACCAGCCAAGATTTCAACCATGTATAGCCTGCCTAATACACACAATGCTCCGGCTCTCTGCCCCTCCCGCCACTCTGCTGCCTTACACAAACTTGGACCTCACCTCCTTCTCCAGCCATGTGCTCAAGCTCCGTGCTCCCTCCCACAGTCTGTGATTGGCGCCGCCATTGGAGGCCGGAACTACAGAAGAGGCATGGGGTGACAGTATTGAGTGTCAGGGCTCATTGAGAACAACAATGGAAACATCAAGCGGTATACATCTGCCACAATGTTGATTTGTGATCCATGGACCACTGGCTGGAAACCGCAGCTGTGGAAGGATATACTTTGTTCATTTTTCATGTCTGAGGTTTACAAACCACTTCAAATCAGGAACTAAAGTCTTATTTTTGAAGCTGGCAAGCAGGCCAGCTCTTTATTACAGAAGAGACAGGCACTGTCTAATCTGCAATAAAATAAACCTACCTACCTGTTTACTGTCTTTCTTAGAAGACTTTGTGATCTGGGGTGCAGGGATAACGTCACACTGCGACAGCCAATGAAAGCACCTGGGAGAAGCTGGGTACTAGATGATGATGCCAGCAGTAAACATTATCGGAGAGGTAAATATGGTGGAGTTTAGTTCCACTTTAACCCACACAGTGCTGGAAGTTCCCTTCTGTGAGGAGGCATGACTGAGGGAGGGTTTCTCCTGTAACCTGTAGGAGGTAGGACACGGCATTAGAGGGGAGCGATCTCCCTGGTGCTGTATACACAAAGACAGGCTTCTTCCTCAACTTCAACTATCAGCATTGTGAAATGAGTGAAAGACTTCCTATCTGGTGCCATGATGTACAGGGCATGGTGTATCACCTTCTAGGGTCGCCACCTCATCCCTCTAAAACATATTAATTACACAGGTTGTTCTGAGGCTGATTAAGGAGGTAATTCACTTGGTGCCTCGTCTGTATTAAATCAGCCTCAGAACAACCTGTGTAATTCATATGTGTTTGGCTTTAAAGGGATGAGGGGACAACCCTAGCTTCCACACACATAGGGTTGCCACATCATCCCTTTAATCCAGGACACACATTAATTACACAGGTTGTTCTGAGGCTGATTTAATGCAGATAAGGCACCAAGTGAGTTTAATTACCACTTTAATCAGTTTCAGAACAACCTGTGTAATTAATATGTGTCCTGGATTAAAGGGATGATGTGACAACCCTACACACACACCGGAAGACTCCTCTGACAGCACAGCTCAGTGTATTACACCTGTAGATGTGCTGGGTGAGCCTGATACACCTCCATCATACACTTAGGGTTGCCACACCATCCCTTTAATCCAGGACACATATGAATTACACAGGTTGTTCTGAGACTAATTTAATGCAGATGAGGCACCAAGTGAGTTTAATTACCACCTTAATCAGCCATATAACCTGTGTAATTAATATGTGTCCTGGATTAAAGGGATGATGTGGCAACCCTACATACACTCCCCAGGCTCAGCACACCAGTACCTGACACACTGGAAGATGGGGACATCCGGTACCTGCAAAGAAAGACAAAGGTCGGGGAGGAAACAATATGGCTTCATTATCAATACTGAGAGTACTGAGTATCACCTCACCTCTCCACACCAATGCCACAGTCCGAGCTTGTCACTGACAAGTTACCTGGAGCTCTACATGAGAGAACTACATTCCCCGGCATGCACTCTTCCGCCTTCCTTAGGACAGGCACATGACTGCATACAGGTCCCGCCTTCCCTTAGAACAGTCACATGACCGCATACAGGTCCCCGCCTTCCCTAGAACAGCCACATGACCGCATACAAGTCCCGCCTTCCTGAGGAGGGTCACATGACCGCATACAGGTCCCGCCTTCCCTTAGAAACGTCACATGACCACATACAGGTCCCGCCTTCCCTTAGAACAGTCACATGACCGCATACAGGTCCCCGCCTTCCCTAGAACAGTCACATGACCGCATACAGGTCTCGCCTTTCCATAGAACCGTCACATGACCGCATACAAGTCCCGCCTTCCCGAGGACAGTCACATGACCGCATACCTCTCCCACCTGCCTGGGTGACTGTATACAAGTGTTGTCTTCCTAGGGACAGTCACGTGGTGTCACACAGGTCCCGCCTTCTTCGGTAGAGTCGCGTGACTGTTTTCAGACTCCCCTCCTGGTCTATCCATGTGGAGGAGGAGATGTCATATGAAACGTGCCCCCCCCACCCTCTTGTGAATTGTGTGACGTACCCCAAGCAAAGCATGACGGGAAGCATAGTTTGGGGACCAGCACCGGGAGCTCTAACTCCGTGTTGGTGTGTGTGTGGCACGGAGCAGGACGGTGTGGTGAGCCGGGAGCTGTATAGGCCGGAGCTGTGGTCCCGGTGTTTACACACCATGAGGGTGGGCTGAGGAGCGCAGGGCACGCCGGGAGTTGTAGTGTGAGGAGGAGGAGGAGGTGTGAGCAGGTCTTCCTGATGGAGCGCTGAGGATAAGAGCCCTGGCAGTGCTGTATGGAGGTGAGGGGGACCTCCAGGAGGTGTCCTATAGTTCAGTCTCATGGTACCAGCTAAGGTTGCCGCCTTATCCCTTTTAAAGCTGAACGCACATGAATTGCACAGGTTCTGATTTAATGCAGATGAGGCACCACGTGAGTTTAATTACCACTTTAATCAGCCACAGGACCTGTGTAATTAATGTGTGGTTTTAATGGGATGAGGTGGCAACCCTGGTACCAGCACAGGACATGTGCGGTGGGGGGCAGGGTCTTCCACTCTACAAGGCTGCAGTTCTCCATCATCCAGACACTTGGGGTTGGCATGCAGGATGTGATGACCCTATAGCCAGGGGACAGGCACTAAAATCACCTCCTCTCTAATAAGGATGGGCTTGGACGTGTTCAGAGCCCTATGTGCCTGAGTCTGCCAGGAAGTGAACCCTGCGCTGTGCTAATCACAGGCAATGACACATTCCCCAATGCGTGGCTGCAGCGATCAGGAAATGTCTCCCTGCCTGTGATTAGCGCAGTGCAGGGTTCACTTCCTGGTGGACTCGGGCAGGATGGGCTCGGGCTCCGAAACAATCCCGAGCCCATCCTTGCTCTTGAACATCCCTGTGGCAGGTAGATTGCACTTGCTCCCCTTACATTGGTGGCATGGTCCCTGTGTGCCGGGGAGACTGACTCCTCTGCATGTGCTGCAGTGACGTCATCCTGCGCTGGCCAATGGGGAAGCCTGAAGATTGGCACCCAGGGAAACCATGCCAGCAATGTAAGGTGGGCAAATGCCCAGAAGTTTGAGAACAGCCAAGTAGGTGAATTTTATTGCATTAGAGACATTGCACATCTTTAACCACTTCAATACTGGGGCACTTTTACCCCCTTCCTGGCCAGGCCAATTTTTAGCTTTAGGCGCTGTCACACTTTGAATGATAATTTAGCAGTCATGCAACACTGTACCCAAATTAAATGATGATGTTTTGAGACAGATAGAGGTTTCTTTTGGTGGTATATAATCAGCACTTGGTTTTTCCTTTTTTTTTTTTTTTTTGCCAAATAAAAAAAGACCAAAAGTTTTTGCAAAAAAAAAAAAAGTTTTTCTTAATTTCTGTTTTAAAATTTAGCAAATTTTCTTTGCTGGTGAGGCTGCACTGATGATCAGTGTAAACAATGTGCTGACAGGCTTGCCGGGTAACAGCTCTCCTTTCCTCCCACAGAGACAGTGCATTAGGAAAGGAATGCAGATAACTGGCAAGTCTGTTTACATGAGATCAGCTGTGATTGGACACAGCTGATTACATGGTGAAGTGCTGCTTTGATTGGCCCTTTACCCTGATCTGTGGTCCGCAGTGTCCAAAGGAGAGCGTGGTCACAGAGCGTGCCCGATGCATGCGGCAAGAGGCGTGCAGAGGGTGGGGTTCTGGGAGGACGTCTTTGGAGTGTGAAAAGAAAGCAGGCAAGCACAGGGATAATACGCAATCTCCATGCAGACAGTGTCCTGGTCGAGGATTGAACCAAGGACAACAATGCTGCAAGGCCTAAGTACTAAGCCATTGTGCTACTATGTCACAGCTCAACTTCAATCCTGATGATGCTTCCTGGAGTGTCCTGCTGTCCCCATGAATCACATCACACTTTTCTCTTAAAGTAGAATTAAACCCATCAATTTAACTGTTTCCCAAAGACTTACACACATGGGATGCCCTGAATAATAAATGTCACAATTGCTTGTGCTCTTAACTAAATAGTCAAGCCATCCAATGGCTGATGGCATACTTGATCACGTGCAGCATCATGGCAACTGCAGATCAAACAGTGGCTAAGTTGGCAGCTTCCTTGGCTATAAAGGAGAGGTTTTGTTCCACTTTAACTGTACATTCCTGCTGACAGTAACCACTTCATCATTCCAAATAGCCTGTACTGTATTCTTCAGAATACCCACTACTGCCCAGAGTGGAGGTAGTTCTGGTCTTCTCAGAGGTCTATTGAAAGCCACCTGAAGTGAGGAGG
>BLSH010319456.1:446820-459242 GCA_018402905.1 Glandirana rugosa | reverse complement strand
GCGTGCAGAGGGTGGGGTTCTGGGAGGACGTCTTTGGAGTGTGAAAAGAAAGCAGGCAAGCACAGGGATAATACGCAATCTCCATGCAGACAGTGTCCTGGTCGAGGATTGAACCAAGGACAACAAGTACTAAGCCATTGTGCTACTATGTCACAGCTCAACTTCAATCCTGATGATGCTTCCTGGAGTGTCCTGCTGTCCCCATGAATCACATCACACTTTTCTCTTAAAGTAGAATTAAACCCATCAATTTAACTGTTTCCCAAAGACTTACACACATGGGATGCCCTGAATAATAAATGTCACAATTGCTTGTGCTCTTAACTAAATAGTCAAGCCATCCAATGGCTGATGGCATACTTGATCACGTGCAGCATCATGGCAACTGCAGATCAAACAGTGGCTAAGTTGGCAGCTTCCTTGGCTATAAAGGAGAGGTTTTGTTCCACTTTAACTGTACATTCCTGCTGACAGTAACCACTCCATCATTCCAAATAGCCTGTACTGTATTCTTCAGAATACCCACTACTGCCCAGAGTGGAGGTAGTTCTGGTCTTCTCAGAGGTCTATTGAAAGCCACCTGAAGTGAGGAGGTGTCATCAGTGGCAGATGTCCCTCACTATGAACAGCACTGCAGTGTAGAGTAGTTGCCGGCATTCAGGACTTTTTGATGTATTTAAAGTAGATGTAAACCCTCACATATACCCAGTGAAGTGAACAGCCTCAGATGATACAAATCTTCCTATATACGTTTTACATGTATATCTGCTGTCTTCAGCTTTATATATCCTTTAGAAATTTCAGATAGTGTTACAGATTTTCTCTTCCTGTTCAACACTGAGTGTGAAGTCTGGGCACACAGCCAAAACAGCTGATTGGAGGAAAGGCACACACCCCCACTCCACATAGGCAAAGGAAGGAAGGAATGTGCAGAGCTGTGCTCTGACAAGGCAAGCTCTCTGCTAATCTATCTTTAGCACCTCCTACAACACAAATTTCAGGCTGCTTTTATCAGGCTGATAACAGAGGAATGGAGAAGGATGAAGCCATAGGTGCTTGATAAGACAACACTACAGATAGATATGCCCAGCTCAAATTTCAGGAATCGGGTTTACATCCGCTCTAAAGAGGAGTCCCCCCCCCCCCCCCCCTCCAAAAAAAAAAAAAAAGTCAGCAGCTACACATACTGTAGCTGCTGACTTTTAATATTAGGACACTTACCTGTCCTGGAATCCAGCGATGTCGGCACCATGGCTGGTGTTTCCATTAGCTGTCGGGTACTGTCGCCACCATTACTGGTAAGCGAACCCAGCAGTGAAGCCTTGCGGCCTCACATCGGGTCCCTACTGCGCATGTGCGAAGCTCGTTGCGCTCTCTCACTGGCTGGGCAGCGGGGGGAAGGAGGAGGGAGCCGGACTTCTGATGTACCTCGCTGCGGCGTGGTCCAATGGAAGTGGGGACAGGGTATCTGTCAACAACATGTATCCTCTCCCCCTGAAAGGTGCTAAATGTGACACCGGAGGGGGGGAGGAGATAGATGAGCGGAAGTTCCACTTTTGGGTGGAACTCCACTTTAAGGAAGCCTCATGTGCGGGCCTTGTGTCAGTAGGGCCCTTTCACTCAGGCTTTTTCCAATCAGGTCCACCTGTCAGTTTTTCAAGCAGACCTGATCAGAAGCTCCTGGCAGCTCTATGGACGACAGGCAGATGTAAACAGACTTGTGACACTTGCATACTTCCAAGTCCATCCAGGTCTGGAAAAAAAAGAGAACTGCATCTTTTTCCATATCTAAATGTGACAGATTGGAGGTAGCCTGATGTAAACGGACACAAATCTGTTTACATCTGGTTGCTCCTGTCCGCTGGACACAAGCTGAATGGACATGGGTGTAAAAAAAATGTGACATCCGTCCTCTTTAGCTCCAGTTTAGCAGAGGATTCGCTCATAGATCGCCTGCTGAACAGAGCAGCTCTGTGTAAAAGAGTCCTTGCCCCTTGATTACCATTTTAGTCCTTCAAAAATGTAATAAAATGGGTGACTTTTCTGAGCTAACAGTGCAAAATAATGAACCTGTGCTATCAGGACTAATGTTGGCTTTGTTCATATTTTAGAACTCAGACCTCTGAAATCACGATAACCAAGAAGACTTGCTCTCCTGTCGAAGGAATCTGTCATTCTACAGGTAACAGCTGGAAGTTCAAGGACTGTGAGTATAGTAAACCCATGTATACACTGTCAGGTTTATTTATTGAAGTCTTGAGAGTCCAAATTCTTTAATCATTCATCTGAGGGCAGCAAGAAAACAAAGCACAGCCAGTGTGTTTCAGGGGCCAGAATATCCCCCTTTATAAGGGCTTAGTGAAATAGTGTCAACACCTAAACAGATTAGCTGACAGTTCCTGCATCCTATTCTCCACTATTTCACCAAAAATAGATAAAGGGGGGTATTTAGGGCCCCAAAACATATTAGCTATTTTTTTATTTTGATTGCTGCCATCAGATGAACAATTACAAACTTTGGACTCTCAAGGCTTTTGTAGGGCTCTTTTATTCACCTGACCTACGCATGGACTTCTCAGTTTGTGTGATGCCGCCCCCCTTCCTCCCAAAGGGACCCCTTTTTTATGGAGAGTTGTCAAACCCAAGTCATTACATTTAGGCAAAAAGCCACTCATACCTTTTGGAAGTATCTGTTTTTTACAGCAAAGCAGGTGCGCACACACAGAAATGCATCAGGAATCAACTTCAATAAAGGGGGGGCTGTTCTTTTAGGTACCACAATTTACCACATTTGTGCAATATAATTGGAAACATTGAAGTGGTTCTAAAGCCAAGACATTTTTTACCTTACTGTAAAGCGGAGTTCCACCCAACAGTGGAACTTCCACTTATTTGCTTCCTCCTCCCCTCCGGTGCCACATTTGGCACCTTTCAGGGGGCAATGGGGACCTTTTTTGACAAGTCCCCGTCCCCACTTCCAGGAGACGACGCCGTCCCTCGGAAGTTTGGCCCCCTTCTTCCGACGCCGGGCCAGTTAGAAAGCGCAGCACGCATGCACAGTAGGGAACCGGATGTGAAGCCGAAAGGCTTCACCGCCGGCTTCCCTTAGTTGAGATGGTGGCAGCAGCACCCAACAGCCGATCCAAAAATCGGCTGAGGTGCCAACATCATGGGTTCTCTGCACAGGTAAGTGTCCATATACTAAAAGTCAGCAGCTACAGTATTTGTAGCTGCTGACTTTTAATTTTTTTTTCCCCCATGCTGGAACTCCTCTGTAAGGCAAAAAAATGTCCTGGAAGTTGTATTGCTGCTTCGCCTCCCTATCTACTTCCTATCTTGATCCAGTTTTGACTTGACATACTTTTAATATCCTATTGAGCCTGTGCAAACCCCTATGTATGTTTATTTTTTTTGCATTGTACATTTAATTACTTTATGAACTTTATTGCTATCACAAGGGAATAACATCCCTTGTGACAGGATGGGCCATGATAGGTCCTCCCTATGCAGAGATCTTGGGTCTTTTAGACACCATATCTCTCCTCTGGCCTCAATAAATAAACCAAAACCGTAAGTGACTAAAACTTTCAGTTTGTGATGTCACCGAGGTGGAGGAACAACATCAGTCCCTCTCTGTCTCTCCAGTGCAGCCAATGCCGGCAGTCTGCTCAGTCCCAGGTTCCCCAGTGGGACAGGAGAGCCCAGGAAAGGTGGAGGGGGGGCTCCTTCCGCCACCTGTAAAAATGATCGAGGAGCTTTATAGCTGCTTGGATCACTTTTACTTTATAGGGAATTGCTGGCTGAAGAAAATGGTACCAGGATCATGGTTGTTCCCTCAAACATGATCCGGTTTAGCCACCTCAATACTAGGCTGTATATATACGTACGGCGATATTGAGGGGAGTGGTTAAGGTGAAACTCCAGTGTTTCCTTTTGAAATGATTTAAATGTATGTCCACCCAAAAAAACTTGTAGTAAAAACCTAGCAGTCTATATTATGTGATACGTATACGTTTGTTACAAACATATGATAGTTACATAGAGTCAGTGAAGCTGGAAAAAGACACAAGTGATGAGGTCAAAAACTATAGGAAGGCAGATCTGAAGGCATGTTAAACTAATGCAGGATAAGCAGACTGCATTGGAGTGCTTAGGCTTATAATTGGACATTCTCAGGTCTGCAAAGAGATGAAAAAATAGGGTTGGGAAGGAGGGGAGAGAAAAAGGGGTGTGGAAGAGAGGTGACACAGAAAATAAACGGGGGGGGGGGGGAGAGATGGGGTGTCATAGAAAATAGGAATATCACACTAAATAGCCTCTCGGCAGTATAATCTCCCTGGTCTAAATAAGTGGGTCAACCTGATCCCCGGTCCATCCAGGCGGACCATATCTTATGAAACTTCTTGGGGCACTTACTACTTGCGTAGGTTAACTTATACATTGGTTAAGTGGCATGCCATGAAGCCAGAGTAGGGGGGTGAGGCAACTCCCACTTTAAAAGAACCTCTCTGCCATCACAAAAGGTAGAAAAAAAAAAAATATATATATATATATATAGCTTAACATGATGAACCAAATCCATTCCATCCAAAATTCCCGACAGGAGTATTTTGGGGTTCCGACTGAGGGTTGAATCACACAGCAACCACCACCACCCAGAAAGGTCTAATGGAGGGGCATGTCCATACCATGTCTGTAAAGGAGACTATAGAGGAATGACAATGTGTACAAGAAGGATTAGTCGATTTGGAAATAGTAGCTAGTCATTGTGGGTTGAAATAGGCTGGAGAAACTATAATTTTATAAACCGAACTCAAGCAGAGATCACCTGTGACATATTGGCTAGTGCAAATGTTCCATTTTTTTCTCATCCAAGTCTTGCAGGTCAGCATTCCATTTCTGATAGGTACAATTGAGTTAGATGTATCAGCTAGGGAGAGCCTAAGATATAGTGAAGATAAGGTTTCCTTAACACACTCAAGGTGAGTAGCCACTCAATACAGTCAGACTCCAAGGTAATGAGAGGGGGAAATTGCACCTGGACCGCTTGTCTTAACTGCAGATAGATAAAGAACATACTATTAGGGAAGTTATACTGTATTTGGCCTTGAGGTCAGAAATTTTCATTAGTCTTCCGTATGACATAATGTGCTTCAGACCAACTACTCCATGGGCCGCCCACAGCCTCGGATGTGGGATACTGTGTAGATGAGATAGGATGGGATTACCCCACAAGGGTATATGTGGTTAAAAGGTCAGAGAAGGATATTGAGCCCTAGTATTATGCCACATTACAAGAGTAGTCCTCATTGGTCAGTAACTGATGATTTAGATTGAGGACCCCTAAAGACCGGGTTACTAAGGTACCATTTGACCCTAAGAGGAATGCCTGCAGAGTTGTCTTTGGGTTGTTAAAACCACCAGCAGACCATTCACCAGTACTGCTACCCAATAGTATAGTTGAAAATTAGGAAGGGATAATCCCCCTTGTGACAAGAAAATTGCAATGTCAATTTAGCAACATGTGGGACTTTCCAAGCCCATACAAATGAGAGGACTATGCTGTCCAATTTTTTACAGAAATTTTTTTAAGTAAACCATCTTTAATAAGGTTAACCTTGCTGACTGGGGTGAGGGAAATTGTTTTCCAGGATGCACATCTCTGGGGAAAAGAGCTTAAGTAAGGGAGATAGGTTTAGTCGCCAGGTAACTACCCACTTGCATCCCAAGATATTTAAACTTGTCCATCCAGCACAGCAGGGTATGCTTTACTGGTTTGGGGTTCGAAGTACTGAGCGGGAAGATTGGAGATTTCTCCCAATTGACTCTTATTTCAGAGAAGGTGCTAAACTCGTCAATTATCTGTAAAGCAGCCCTTATTGGGTAGGACATGTCTCTAAGATATAGGAGCATATTGGCATACAAGGACAATTTATCTTCAATTCCACCCACCTCAATCCCTTTCACTTATTTTGCAGGATGAAGTTGAATAACCAGAGGCACCGGGGCAAGAGCAAGAGCCCAGGGAGAGGGGATAGCCCTGTCTCGTTCCCCTAGATTGAGGAAAGGGAGCAGACAATGAGTTGTTGGTGCATACTTTGGCTATAGGGGCCAAGTAGAGCATACGTAGCCAGGCAATAAAATGGTGACCAAAGCCAAATTTACGAAGGACAGCCCAGAAGTAGGTCCATTAAATGCTTTCTCTGCGTCTAAGAAGACCACTACCCCTGGGCTGTCTGAAATTGCCACAACCATACAGTCTGAGGAAACAACTTTCGGATGTTGAGGTCTGTCCCCCTTCCTGTCATGTACCTGGACTGATCTAAATGTACCAAGGCCATTATAACCACATTTAAGAGGTTAGACAAACATTTTGTCTGACTTTTTGGCATCCACATTGAGGAGTGGTAATGGCCTGTATATGGAGCATAAGTCTCGATTTTTGCCAGGCTTAGGAATCACCACAGTTTTGAGGACAGCTGAGTTTTAGAGTCATTGTCTTACAGAGGAAGTGAGTGGAGTCTAGGGGCCCATTCATTAGAGAATGTTTTGAAATTCAGTTGGGAGACCGTCCGGTCCAGATGTCCTCCCAGGTTTGAAAGGGGGAAAGGGCTATTCGAACCTCTTTGAGTGTAATAGGGACATCCAGTTTCTCCCTAGAGGAATCCGCCAATCGTGTGGGATCTACAGGTACTAGATAAGCAAGCAAGTCCTCCTCTACATACATCACTTGAGTGCTGTAAAGGCTGCTATAATAGGAGGCAATGCTGTCATTAATCAGATTGTGATCTGTAACGACTTCACCATCAGCAGGCAAAATTCTGTAGATCGCAACAGAGGCAGGGTGTTCCATGGCCAGCTACGCCAGCAACCTCCCATTCTTTACCCCGTTCAAAAATCCTTTTGGATTGATGAATCAGTTGGGTTTTAGTTGTGGAGGTACGAAGGAGCATTACCTCTTTAAGGGCTATCTGTATGGGTGAATAAGTAAGGGGGTCCTGAGTCTATGTATAGGCAAGTTCTAAAGTCGTCACCCTATACTCCACTCAGCTATTTTGGGATCTTAAATCTTTCCTGACCACACCTACAATGGAATGCAAGCACCCTCTTGTAAAAGCTTTAAAAGCATCCCAGGCTGTATGTGTATTAAGGCCTTAGTATTCAGATATATCTTGTCTGTATGGCACATCGACCCATGGGTCAGCTAACCAAAATCTAGACAATCTCCATAACTCAGCAGATGGCGCCTGGACTTAACCATTGACATAAGGATAGGGGCATGGTCTAATATTCCCTGCAGCGAAATTGCGATTTCCTGGACCCTGGGCAGGACAGAACCCCGCCACCCCCTACCCCTGCAAAATCAAGATCTTTGCAGGAAAAGGTTTTATGGGTAACCAAGAGATAGTTAAAATGGAAATACACAGAATCTGAACATTTAAACCAAAGACGCTATTTAATTTATTTTTAATATTCAAAGCAAACTCCCCCCTCCATCCATGTCACCATGCTTTGTTTTGCTGAGAAATCAATTTGAAAAATGCTCCCTAGTCATCTCCACTCTTTACGCGTCTTTGAATGGTCGATCATCTTTCACTTCACTTTCCTATGTGGCTCAGTGGAAGCAAGATTTGGGTACTGAGATTGACCCGGCGGACTGGAGCAAGACCTGGCCTTCGATTGCTAAATGTTCATTTAATACTTCCACCTTAGAGGCGGCGTATAAAGTGTTGTTGCGGTGGTATTGGATTCCGGCCTGTATTGCCCATGCTGATCTGACTTCAAGTGATCGCTGTTTTCGGGGGTGTGGCCATCGTGGGGATGTTCTGCATACCTGGTGAACCTGCCCTCGACTGGTGGGCTTTTGCTCCAGAGTGTTTGGTCTGCTGTATTCCCTGTTCCATCTAAATTGTTGAAAGGAGGCTAACTTTGCTTTGCTGTATTGCCCCATTTTGGGCTACAACAAAAATTGGCATCTTACTTGTTCATAGCAGCCAAAAGGACAATTGTCCAGGCCTGGAATAAACCTACAGTCCCTTTCCAGGGAGTGAGGGACCGTTTGACAGCCATGATGTTTAATGAGTAAATGTCTAGTATTCTTCACGACACACACGCTAAGTTCCTTAAAATCTGAGAACGTCTTGGTTGACGTATGCTTTCCCTGATCTTCCCCTGACAAGCGTGGGGCGACTCTAATTGGTGTTTTAGGCAACCCTGGGTCCCTACCCTTCTTTCCTCCTCCTTACTTTACCTTCACCTTTTTCTTTTGTCTTGTGTTCTGCAGCCTTTCTTTTGATGGGTTCTTCAGCCCTCTTTAGTTGTCTATTGGTGTCCAGGACTGCCTACTATGGGGTCAATGACACATGTCCTGGTAACTTTGGCAAATTATGTTTTTTTTCCACAAAATACATATATGCTTCGTTTAGGTTTAATGTGCCTGTTTGAGAAAGAGCCCCCCCCCCCCTTCGCCTATGCTGTGTATGTATATTTATGTTCTTTATGTCACCAGTCATATCCTCTGTGTGGGCAGACTAGGTGCGTTTGTACTACTATATACATTTCATATGCCCTCAATAACAATTATTGAACAAGAAAGAATAACATCCCCTAGCATTTCTGGCTGTGGCCATCTTGAGTAAGGGCAGATGATTCATGTAGCATTTACTTCTTATAATCCATCTGTTCTTAGCTCAGGCATGCAGACAGGAGGGTGTGCTTAGCTGAGTAAACCCCTCCTCCTGTAGACTCTTGGGATGTATGACATTATTTACCTAATCCTGGAAACCAGGAAGTAACCAAATAAATGTTAAAAAAATAGTTTAAAACAAGTAAATATGATATACTTTCCTTATTATTTACTAATGCTAGCAACATAAGGATTAACAATAGTTATTGTTGATTGAGAGGGTGAAGACCTGTTTTAAATACCAGCTTAGAAGGGTTCATACATCTCCAAACATTGGTGATGTGTGACGCCTGAACCCAAACTATTAGATCAGAGTGGGATATACTGTCTGGCGGTCTGCATATATTTAGCACATACAAAGAACCTAGTATATTGCTATTTATGTTATATGTTGATTGATTTTCCATTTACTAGGATTATGTTGTGCGTAGAATGGAATCCAGTGGCAGAGATGTGCCTTTACCCAGATGATCTGAATGAAGAAAGTAGAATATTGTGTCTTTGCTCCAGAGCTTTTGTTAAGTAAGTCCCAATGTACAGATTTATTCTTTCATTTATACTCATTTTAATATACACCCCGTCAGCCAAAAATACAATACTGTTATTTAATAAAAGCTAGAAGTAAGAGAGAATACAAATGCTTGTTACCTTTTGCTTTTGATGTTTATAGGAACAAAAATTCTAATGATGTGTCGCTCTGTAAGAGGGTAACCTTGCCACATACCCCAGTCTATCTGCACCCTAACGGCAAAATGGCCTTGTTTGTGCAGGGGCAAGTCTTGGACCAAGAGATGGGGCAGTGGAAGTGGTGGTGCTATAGGCTGCACCCAGAAACAGATGCCCTTTACTTTTGCTCACTTGATATTACACAAAGTTATACATTGGGAAACAGGCCTTCCTTTCTTGTGCATTATTGTACTTTCCATAAAAGTGCATGATTGCATATATTCCCTTGCTGCTCTAATAATCCTGGTGTTGGGCAGTAGACCTTCTGTCTAAAGTGTAAGACAATCTCTTATCCTAGAGGGGTACCCTGTAAACATGTTAACTGTAATCAGGAGTGTGACATGAGTGCCTTTGATTAATTTAAAAACTGTTGCTACCAGGTAGATCAACTTTTTAATCCACTATAGCAGAGGCAGTCAAGGGTTTCCGGACCTTGCCTGGCCTTGCATCTCAAGTACAAAAAAACAAGAAAAAGGTCCACAGTGCTTGGTGTTGATCTGAGATTCGTTAATCAGATAGAAGGCACTAGCAGCACATCATCACAAGAAAGCCTTAACTTGTTTTGTACTGATGGTTTTTATTCATACGTTCAACTTAATGAGTAAGCAAAGCACCTTTCTTGTGATGTTGTGTTGCTAGTACCTTCCATATGGTAATAACTCTTTGATCCGCAGCAAACAACATGGACCTGTGGTAAATTATTTTGTGCTGCTGTAGTGTGCATTGTCTTCAGTTTATCACTACAGGAGGGTCTTTCCTTTCAAGTTACAGTGAGGTTTTACTCACTGTACTTGTGGCTGCTGGTGGGGGTTAGAATATGGGCTGAAGCACTGTAAATGTGACATGGGTCTACCAAGGAGTAGAGAGCCCTGTATACTGTGGGGACACTATACATGGTGCCTGTTGAAGCTTGAGCTCTGTGCCAGCTAAATTTAGTTATGCAGACTGCATAAGCTTAGAAAGTGTGAGATAAGGTTCAGAAGAGCACTGCTATGTCATGTTGTGGGACTATTGTAGTTACTGGTCTTTTACATTGCTTCTGTCATTCTTTGCTAACAAGTGTCTCTTCTCTTTTTCTTTCTAGTGATCGACATTTGTACTATTTAGGTTTAAGGGGAGTTTACAGAACTAAAAGGAATAATGAAAGAGGTAATGTGAGTGTGTGTGTCCTCTATATTTGCATCTGTTCCTCTAGATTTGCTTTATCATGTTAAACTGTACTTATAGTCACTGACTGTGGAAAACTGTCTGCTAATTGCTTTAGCAGTAATCTCCAGTGCCTGCACCTAAGGGTGCTTTCACACTAATCCAGTGCGCATCTCCCGCAGAGCAGCATGCCCATGGCTTTCATGCGAGTTAGCTGCGCTTTGCCATAGATTTCTGTTATGTCTCGTGGTTTTGATGCACTTTGTGAAAGTGCACCAAAAGTCCTGCATGCTGGTTTGAGGTGACTCCTGGCAGCTTACACTCTGAGGAATGAGCTACTGTGCTTCACATGCATGTTTACTACTTGTAAGGTGTAGGAGTAGGTCATGATATAATTAGGTCTGTTGTCACTACCAATATTAGGGAGTAAGGTACTCTCAGCGGTGTTGATCTAAAGGAAGTATTAAGCCACATGGCCACAATCTTCTGGAGTTGGGAGCAACTGGCAATGTTGTTTTTTGCAATGCGCAGCCATGTTCTGAGCAGCCCAAAGGGACATTCTGTACACCTCTTGTCAACTAGCCTGTGTTGTGAAGTCGTGAGCCCATAGGAAACTGCCTATCCCCTTTTGAACCTCTCTGCATATAAAACTTCTCTGTGCTTTAGAGCTGTGACATCCAAACTGTGTTCTGGGGCTGGATGTGGCCCTTTGCCTGCCTTTATCTGGCCCTTAGGGAAATATTCCTCCCACTGACACCAACGATAAGGCACTATTTTTTTACACCGACACCACAGATAGGGGAACTATTCTTCCCACTGACACCAACAACAGGGCACAATTCCTCCCACTAATGCCTACGATGCAGATTATTCTTCCCACCAATGTCGCCTACTGTCTACAGAAGTTACTTAATTATTTTACCCCCGCTAACCACCAAGTCAGGTATTTTCTACTCCCAATGGCCACAATCCAGCCCTCCTGAAGTGTGAAGGACAGTAAACTGACCCTTTGCTTAGAAAGTTTGGAGACCTCTGCTTTAGAGAGGTGTGGACAGAGCAGTAGCTGGGGGCAACCACCCTGTGAAAAGGAAGCCAAGATGATGGGTGATCCTGCAGTGGATTCAATATTGAGGCCTTTGGAGGATTCAAACTTACATAGTAGATAAGGTTAGAAAAAGACACAAGTCCAGTTAAGTTCAATCTGTATGTGTGTCAATTTGAGTCTTTTGGGAATATACAAACCTATGTATATTGTGCTCATTAAGGAAGACATCAAAACATTTCTTTTTTAGTTTGTCAACACTCCCAGCTGATACCACTACTTGAGAAAGGGATGCCCACATTTTAAAGCTCTACCCATAAAGAACCTTCTATGGAATTCCAAGCTGTGTCTCCATTATTCCAGTCTCAAATTGTGGACACATCAGGGATCTTAGCTTAACCAACTTTTTGCCATCACTACAGTCACCGTTTATTCATTTGTAGATCGTGATCATATCTCCTCTTTAGTGCCTTATCTCTAAGAATGCACATAATTTGCTTAGTTGTTCCTCAGGCCTAACCAGGGGTAAGAATATCAATTTATTCCTTGAATAAATACCCTTTTTATGCCAGAAAGTATTTTACCTGCTTTATTAGCTGTAGCCTGACATTGCATGTTTTTGCTAAGTCTGTGGTCTACCAGGACCTCCAAGTCTTTCTCCTACGTTCACTGACAGACGCAGCTCTTCATGACTTTGTGGGGTTTTATGTTTGTCCTACCAGGAGTTAACTAGGCAGGGAAAAGAAATCAGACTAAAGAAAAGGGACGGATCAATTGAGGACCATCCTGTTTGTATTTTGGGGTGTTTCAGTACTTCTCGAC
>BLSH010319456.1:413324-427074 GCA_018402905.1 Glandirana rugosa | reverse complement strand
GGGGGGATGCATTAAGGTATAGAATGCATTAAGGTAAAAAAAACTCATGGCTTTAGAACCACTTTAAGCTCCATAGCTTTTCGATGTTGCGGAGCTAATCATTTGAGCTGCCATCTAATGCCATCGACTACTTGGAGACAAAAACACTGCATGATAAAGCAATCAGTAATCCACGTATCTTTATGTAGTCTAAATGAGCTTGCACATACTTTATTTTAGCCTGAAGATTCCCTTTTTCACCTGGGAGACATAGCACATGGGAACCTCCATATGCTCTGGCATGCTCCAATGGTAACCAGTTGGGAGGCATGCATCAGTTGTTGGGGGTATTGTGACACTCGTGGAACCTTGTATTGTGCAAGAGAATGAGTCCAGTTCATATGATGAGAATCCAGTTTGTATGATAGCATGATGTATATAGATCATTGTTTCTCAACTCCAGTCCTCAAAGCGCCCCAACAGGTCATGTTTTCAGGATTTCCCTCAGATGAAACGGCTGTGGTAATTACTAAGGCAGTCAAACTGACCAAATTACTTGTGCAAAATAATGGTAAGCCTGAAAACATGACCTGTTGGGGTGCCTTGAGGACTGCGTTGAGAAACACTGATCTAGATTTCTGTCTTTAACTTCGTATAAACAAGACTTGTTTTTTTTTTTTAGTTTGCTCAGGTGACTGAATGATTAGAAAGAATGATATTTTATTAAGTGTGGACTTGGAACCCTTTGAATTATTCAGATTTTTTTTTCTAAATAAGTGTCACAACTGAGTCAAGAGAAAACTGTACAGAAAGGGCGAGCAACAATCAGTAGGGATGAGGGTGAGGAAGAAGATGAACCTCCAGAGTACAAACAAGCAAAAATCAAGAGGAGGTAAGTGTAAAATCTGACCAGCCAGAAATATACTCTGTAATGTGCTATGTTCAGCATGTTTTTACATTTTCTGTGTATTAATAAGTGGAAAATGTGTTTTTTTTTATAGTCATGAACTGGATGCTGAGGAGAACCCATTGGAAGTGTTTGCTGAATCTTCCACTATCCTTGGACTGAAGCATGGCAAAGGACAGAAGTAAGTATGCATTGACAAAGAAAATAAGTAAGTAAGCATATCAAGACAACTGGTTTTGGTTACTTTGGAACTCCAACCAACGTGACTGGTTTTCCACAGATAATCAAAGAAAAAGGGGATATAAAGCAATTTGATAAAGAAATAATGTTGTAATAAGTGATATTTTTATTTACTATACAGTAGGAAAAAATATTATTATTTTGTAAGTTTGTCCACTTACAAAGAAATGAAGGGTCTATAATTTGTGTCATAGGTGTATTTTTTATGCTAGAGACAAAATATTAACCAAGAATCCTGAAAAAAAACACATGATACAAATGTTATAAATTGAGTTGCAGTTCAGTGAGTGAAATAAGTATTTGACGCCCTAAGTTATTTCGCTATTGGAGCAAGGTGTTTAACGTTATTAGTAAGACATTTTCCATAAATATTACCATGGAGCCTAAAATCACCCTGCTGGACTGTTTGGACGAGGAGGCATACCTACCAGATGTGTTAATACCGGTCAGCAGGTTATTATTTTTAGCACGTAAAATGATAGCACTGAAATGGTTGTCGCCGAACCCTCCATCTTTTGAAGAATGGCGTCTCCAAGTCAATGACACCCTATTGAAGGAGTAACAGGTTTACAAAAACCCAACAAATTTTACAAGCTACGGGAGCCATGGCTGGCGGTGCCTGGATTATCACCGTTCTCCAATGTCTCCCTTAGAGTGTTACCGGGTGTTTAGTATTCGGGGCGGAGCTATGTCCAGTACTGTGGCCCACAATATAGACTCAGCCAAGATTGAGAGCTAGTGTTAGATAGAAATTGCATTAGACATGAAAAAGTTTGTATTTTGGTCTGAATATATGGCTTTAAGAGCATATCAGGTGTGACGGCACACACAGGATACAATGTAAACTGTGTAAAGGTATGTGCACTGTAGTTGGAAGCGCTCAGTGCGACTAATTTTGGTTTTTTTCTGTATGTTTTTCTTTGCTTTCTTTATGTTTGCCCCATTTTTTTTTCTTCTTGAATGTATGGATGTCTGTATGTAACAAAAAAACTTTCAATAAAAATTATTGGAAAAAAAAAAAAATAAGTATTTGATCCCCAAGCAAAACATGACTTAGTACTTGGTGGAGGAACCCTTGTTGGCAAGCACAGAGGTAACAATTTTCTTGCAGTTGGTTACCAGGTTTGCGCACATCCCAGTGGGGATTTTAGTCCACTCTTCTTTAGAGATCTTCTCTAATTTCTTTAGGTTTCATGGCTGTTGCTTGGCAACTCTTAAGTTTCAGCTCCCTCCATAAATTTTTTATAGTATTAAGGTCTGGAGAATGGCTAGGCCAATCCATGACCTTCATGTACTTCTTCTTGAGCCACTCCTTTGTTGCCTTGGCGGTATGTTTTGGGTCATTGTTATGCTGGAAGACCCATCCATGAACCATCTTCAGTGTTCTGGCTGAGGGAAGAAGGTTCTCATCCAAGATTTTGCAATACATGGCCCGGTCTTTAGCAAAAAAGCAGCCCCAAAGCATAATGTTTTCACCTGCATGCTTGACTGTAGGGATGGCGTTCTTAGGGTCATAGTCAGCATTTTTCTTCCTCCAAACACGGTGAGTCAAATTAATGCCAAAGAACTCAATTTTGGTCTCATCTGACCACAGCACTTTCTCCCAATCCTTCTCTGAATCATTTAGATGTTCATTGGCAAACTTCAGACTGGCCTGTACATGTGCCTTTTTGAGGAGGGGGACCTTGTGGGCGCTGCAGGATTTCAATCCATGGCAGCGTTTTGTGTTACCATTGGTTTGGTAACTGTAGTCCCAACTGCCTTGAGATCATTCAAAATTTCCTTCCATGTAGTTCTGGGCCGACCCTTCACTTTTCTCATGGTCACCCTTACCCCATTAGGCAAAATCTTGCATGGTGCTCCAGACCGAGGGTGATTGATTGTTATTTTGTATTTTTTTTCCATTTGCTTCTAGCTGATGGTCTTGTAGCCCATTCCAGCCTTGTGCAGGTCTACAACCTTGTCCCTGACTTCCTTTGACAGATCTTTGGTCTTGCCCATGATGGTGAGGTTTGAATGGATGAAAGAGATTCTGTGAGCAGGTGTCTTATACACATAGCGAATTGTTGTTAGGAGCACCTTCTTAAATTGTCAGGACTAATCTGTGTACCACATGAGCACATACTGTATCCAGAATTAATGTTGGTTGATAGGGGATCAAATACTTATTTTACTCACTGAACTGCAACTCGATTTATAACATTTGTATCATGTGTTTTTATTCTGGATTTTTGGTTGATATTCAGTTTCTATAATTTAAAATACACCTATGATAAAAAATTATAGATCCTTAATTTCTTTGTAAGGGACAAAAATCTGCAGGGGATCAAATAATTATTTTTACCACTGTAAGTGGCAATAAATATCCAAATTAATCTGCTAAATATTTTATAATGTACTCTTGAATAGTGGTAACCAAAGGGCACCTATGCCCAGACTTTGGGCATGAATTTACATATTCTTAACAAACCATCAAAGCGCTTTAAAACAAGCCATTCCCAACCTCTACAGCAACTTGTAACGTGAAGCAATAGATTCTTAAAGATCACAACAAAAACTCTAAAGTCTGGTTTCATTCAATTTCTACTTGTATTGATACACCTACTGCAGTTACATTATAGAGGTGGCAGTTGGCAGGCTGTCAAGATTCTGGTGCAGTAGAAAGTAATGGAAAATACCGATTTCAGTGGTTCTGTTGTTTACTTTGAATATGAACTTTTCCACAATGCCTGTAGCTACAGAGGAGAGTGAGGGCTTGTTTTAAAGTCAATTTCCACTTTTTGCACCATGTTACACCTTTATCTATGGCAGTGGTTCTCAAATCCGGTCCTCGGGACCCACTAACAGGCCAGATTTTAAGTATTACCTTGGGGAGATGCAGACTAGAATACTGCAATCACTGAGCAGCAAATGATATCACCTGTGATGTATTTCAGTTATCTTGCAAACATGGCCTGTTAGTGGGTCCCGTGGACCGGAGTTGAGAACCACTGATCTATGGTGTAACAGGTGCAATGGGACCCCCCACCACACCATGAATGAATGAATGAATGCACAAGTCCTGTCTGCCATCACAGCAGAAGTACTTATGGTTATGGCATGGTTATCGCCACACTCATTGTCCATTAGCACTTCCTTCAGCTCTGTTACATCAGTACAGACATAAAGCTAGAGGAAGAGACTACAGAAGCCTGCCAGTGCACCCGCGATCCACTGATTGTGGTTGCAATGCTTTGCAGGCTGATTTGCAAAAAAAAAATGTTCCTGCAAATATATGCACATTATTTTTTTTTTTTTCTTTCCTTTTTTGTAAAAGGTAGACGTAGCCTTTAAAGTGCCTTTACTGCTTGTTTAGAATATGTAAATATTTAAGTGTGCATAGTCTGGTCACAGGTTTATTCTAAGGAGTGTGCATAGGTCCTGGTAGAAATACAGGGAGAATTTGCAAACACATAAAAGAACATCCTTCAAAATATATTTCCCATTATGAGGGCTGTCATGATTGACTTTGTTCTGAAATGCTTGTTTCCTGACTTACTACTTTTTGGGTCACATTGAAACATTGATGCAGTAAATGAAGTCTGAGCTTCAGGTTTGCTTAAGATTTCCATATTGCTAACTCTCAACCCATGTATTGCTCGTGTGGTGGCTTTCCTTTAACCCTTTTCCTGCCATGAACTTAATAGATGGCATATCTGTTGTGATAATCAAAGGATTAAAATGCCCATTGTGGCTTTTTTTTTTTTAAGAAGAATTCCAGTTATGACATTTTTACATAGTTACTAGTTGACCAATGTAAAAAATGTCATATCTGAAATTCTTCTTTAAAAAAACAAAAACATGACGGGCATTTTAATCCTTTGATTATCACAGGGTAAAACAGATAACAGCCCGGCACCACCCTGATTAGCAGCAGGTGGTATGACTTAGAACCTCCATAGAGGATACCATAGAGCTGTGGTTTGAAAAAGTCTCTTGGCAAATAAGCTGTCTATACCTAGTGGAATAAAAGTCTCTTTAACCCTTTCATGCCTACGCCGTTTTCTGACATTTGTTGCTTACAATTGTTCTGTATTTTTTGCTAGAAAATTACTTAGAACCCCCAAACATTCTATATATATTTTTTAGCAGAGACCCTAGACAATAAATGGCAATCGTTGCAATATTTTATGTCACACTGTATTTGCGCAGCAGTCTTTCAAATGCAATTTTTTTTGGAAAAACGACACCTTTCATGAATTAAAAAAAAACAGTAAAGTTAGGCCATTTTTTTGTACAATGTGAAAGATGATGTTACGTCCAATAGATACCTAACATGTCATACTTTGAAACTGCGCACGCTCGTGGAATGGCGACAAACTACGATACCTAAAAATCTCCATAGGCAACACTTTAAAAATTTCTACAGGTTACCAGCTTAGAGATACAGAGGAGGTCGTGCAATAGAAGTATTGCTCTTGCTCGAATGATCGAGGCGATACCTCACCTGTGGTTTGGTGAGGGATGGGGTGCTTTAATTAATCTTTGTTAATTTTGGCGCCTTTAAGGCTCCAGTAAACCAAAAGTGATGCCATGACATTGCTTCCGGATTACTAGAGCCGAGACCCGATCGAAGCCTGTCGTGGCTTCATTCGGGTCTTCAGGCAGCCGTCGGATGTGTCGGCTGGTCTCGGGCTTCCCTGGTGGGATGGGAGAGCCGTGGGGGGGGGGGGGGGGTGATAACAGCCGAGCGGCTTTTAGCTGCATTGGTTTTCGTTCCGTTTGCTCTAAAAAACAGCACCGGGTGATGCGTGCAGCTGCCTGCATCACCCCGGTATAACTCCTTGAAGCCGAGGCCGCATATTTGCGTACGGTCAGTGTGAAGGGGTTAAAAAGCTTGCTGATGGTATTATCACCTTATATGTACTCAAGTCAGCAATGGTTGGACAAGGCTTGTCATTACTAGTGATACACACACACATGTATAGAGCTGGAATGCGTGTAAGGGTCCTCTTACACGGGCGGTCCGCCTGGCGGACTCCTCTTTGCTCAGCGGGAGATCACTCTGCTGATCCCCATTGAGCCGGTGGATGACTGGTTCGTCTCCACTCACTGTGCTAAGACGGACCTGTCAGAGCCCCGCTCTCCTCTATGGGAAGATCGGATGAAAACGGAGCGCCTGTCCGTTTTCATCCGATCCCATCTGATCCGATCCGCCAGACAGATGGAAAATAGGGTCATTATCTGTCTGGATTTCATGGATAGGATCGGACATGGACATGTCACCGCTGACATATGCAGCATCATAGGAGTGAATGGAGGGTCCGATCAGGTCTGCCTGAAAAACTGACAATCGGACCTGATTGGAAAGCCCATGTGAAAGGGGCCAAAGACTCTCTGTCAATATTTTATTGCTGAATGTGTCCCTTTGGGGTGATTTACCTTTTGGATTTTTATTTGTTGGGATTTTAGACAAAGCAGGAAGTGAATGGCAATCTTTTACAAAAAGCCATCAAAAACTGGCAGTTTGTGATTCTTTCACACTGTCCAAAATGTAAACAAAAACAGTTTTGGATGGACTTAGTCCATAAAGCTTTTTTCTGTTCAAATAGTTTTATTCAAATTTTCAAGTTGTACAAGTACATTGTACAAGTATAAGCAATATGAAATGGGATGTACATCGTAAGAGAGTAGCAGCATACCACTGGCTGAAATATCATGTATGTAAATAAAACTGTGCAAAACAGTGCTGTGGTCATTAAAGTACAGCAAAACTTTTTTGTTAGGTTTGGATATAGTGGAGATTGATTAGAACACTTGTCAGTTTTTATTGCTGTCTTCACTCTCTCTATTTGTCCTGTTTACCACTATCATTGAAAGTGACAGTAAAAGAATATGCCAAATGTTGGGTTGTCCCCAGAAAAGTAATAGAGGGGAAATCTTCTAATGGGGACACTAGTTCTGGTGACCTGGGGGACCCCAAGGGATTCCCTTCATTTGTAGGGATTTCCTCTTACTTCCTGTTTGGCTATGGGACAGGAAGTGAAAGGAAATCTGTGCAATGGGACACAGATGGCAAAAAAAAAAAAAATCTGACATTGGTTATAACCTTCTCTTACTCTATCCAAAATAAAAAAAAAGTTTTGCCTATACTCATTTAAACATAGGCTGCCTGAAGTACAAAAACTTGCTCAGAATAATAAAAGAGTCAAGGAAAGGAGGTAGGTGGGGGAGGTGAGAAGTGGGGGAAAGGGGGTTCCTGAGGGACCTAGGTGCGGAGCAGAGCAGCTGTTTGTAACAATATGTTATTATGGGTAAAGAAGTATAGAATCATACCACAAGGAGAGGTAATGATCTATCCCTGTTTTTTATGTACTTCCAACCCTAGCCTTGAGCAGAGAGAGTGCAAAATATCCTGAAGACTCTGGTATTAAAAGGGGTGATTGATAGAATGTAATAAGATGATACTCCAAATAGTTTTGAGACTACATCATGCTATGAATCTTTGTATGTTTATAAATTCATATATGCTGCATGTGTACCTGTTCTAGATATGGGGGAATGCCACACTTCAGACATCGGACTCTGCGCTATCTGGATAAAGGAGTCAGGCACCGCTCTCATTTCCTGGATATGCACAGGCGCGTGAATGTTAAGAACAGCCATATATTTTTTGCAGATGACTCAGAAGTGAAATCTACACAAAATAAAACATTAAAAAAGGTATGGCTTTTTCAGGTGAAGGCCTGACTTTTCTTTATCAGATCCTTGGACCAGTCCTCTGTTTAAACTTCCACACTAATTGTCTAATTTTATGTACCAAAATGATCAATAAACTGATAAATCTTGAACATGTTTTTAAAATCTCAGTGATTGCTATAAAAGCCATTCTGTCATTTAATTATATTGAAAATTATTCCATGCAAGCGGTTCTGGATCCGCACAATTTAATTTATTCCCTTACCCAGGTAAACCTAATTAAACTCCACAATAGGCTCTACTGGGAAGACCAGTGGAGGGGAAACCGGGACACGTGAAACGGTTCATTTCTTTTATTTTTACAGCAGCCAGAATCTCAATTGCAAAATCTTGGAAATCTCCCATAATCCTGTTTGATCTCTCGAAGACCAAGTTGACATGGATCATGATAAATCATGATAAATTAACTTTTGTCGGCGATTCTAAATGACAGATTGGCCTTCTTCGAGAAAAACTGGGAACCCTGGATAAATTGTCTTTCGGATTCCTCTCGAGAGGAACCGAAACCTGTGTTCTGTCAGTAGAGGGTGCACTTCTTCTCTTCTTTTCTTTTTCTTTACCTTGTTTTTCTACTACTTTCCATTCTCTTCATCTCTGTTTGCTTTTCTTTTGTTGGTTTTCCCCATTGAATATACTACATTGTACATAAGCTGACAAGGGTTGCGTAGTGTGTCGTAGGAGAAAATATGTTCTATAAATCTGGCGTGACGCACACTATAAGCAACTGCTCCAGCAGGGAAGGTGGATTTGCCGCACATTTCTCCTGGATGGGGGGAGGTCAGGTTTACGCCATGGTTAATATCTATTGATGTAGCCATAGTCGAATGGAGAGGCTACTTAAAGGGATTCTCTTCTGTTATATAGTTATCTCTTGAAGCAAACATATTTCACTACAGATCACCTTAGGATCAGTGGATACTGTCTTGACTTTGAATTACTGTACTAATGTATCCAGAGACTGATATCGGAGCTTTTCTTCCACATTTTCTAGTTGGCTTTTTTACTTCTTTGAAATACTTATAGAGGAAGTAAACTGGCATTTTTTTCCCTCTCCCTGTAAAGTAAAGACATAATGTGCTAGTATGCATCGCATACTAGCACATTATGTGACACCTGCAAACGAAGCCCACGTCGTCCCCACTGCAGGCCACATTCATCTTCGCTTGTCTTCCTTCCGGGGCTGCGGACTCCGGCTTTATGACTGACCAGAGCCGCATGACGCCACTCCCGCGCATGCGAGCAGGAGCCGCCAGTCATGGAACTTGCTCCTGAAGAAACTGCACGGGCGGCCATTCCTTCAGAGCACATGCACCAATGACATCATCGGCGCAGTATACAGTGAATATCTCCTAAATGGCACACGTTTAGGAGATATTTACACTGCCTATAGGCAAGCCTTATTTTAGGCTTACCTATAGATACAATGACTACAGGAGGGTTTACGACCTCATTAAAAAGTAATGGAAACAAAAACTATTCCATTATAGGCTACAGTCAATATTGCCTCCTTGCTACAATATCAGCAATTCTCAAGGATTCTGTGTACTGTGCAGGGCACCCTCATAATTTTTTCGGTTTATCCTTACTGGGACTGGTTTTAGAAGGCACATTCTCCCTTTTGACTCTTACCTCCCTCTATTTGAGGAAGTTAGTGGAATATACTATTTTGGTGTTTACAGAACCAGAAGCAAGATAGATTCTGCAATGAAATTTGCTGTGTACATATTCACAGTGTACAAAACTGACCTCCACAAAAGAAAGGAAAAGTTTCACTTCCAATCTTATAAATAATACATGGTCATTTGTGTCATTGATTTTCACCAGCAGTTATTTCTTTCTGCCATTTGTTTGTCAGGTGCAGACATTCCTGAGGAAGGTGGAAGGACCCGCTGAGAATGAAATGAATGAAGATTTGCCAGAGGTGGAGAATTCTCTCAGTAGTTCTGACTCTGAAGGACTGGACACTTCAAATATTATATCACCTGCTGATGTACACAAGGAATCTTACCTCCAAGAAGCTTGTGAGGAACATAGCCATCCTGATATCAATGACATATCTGAATTACAAGATGCTAAAATGCAGTCTGACCCGCTAGAAGACACCAGGGAAGGCAAAGAGACAACTTGTAATTTGTCCTATAATGCCATCTGGTGTTCAGAAAATGAAAATTCGGCTCTGCAACAATCAAAGAATAATGCAGACTCCACAAGACAGCTGGTCTCACTAGAAATTCCAAGCTATCTACAGGTTGAAACCGAAGAGACAGGAAATGGTTGGTGGATTTTTCTAACCTTTATTAAATCATTAGTGCTTTTCCACTAATTGATTTGGGTACCTTAGGCCTCCTGCTACTTTCTGATCAGTATTGGGGAGCTAGTAATATAACCTCCTGGTAACTCTGCCTTACTGTATGCCTAAACTTTATTCTGGTCAGGGTACTATCATTACAGTCTCTGTGGACATCTTTGCTGATATACATTGTAATTTTTTTAAGCTATTGATCCAGGCCTTGATTAAGTAGATGGTTTGTTAACCACTTCCTGCCCAGCCTATTTTAAAATGACGGCTGGGAGGGATTTTTGTCATTCCGGGTGGACATCATATGACATCCTACCAGAATGCGCCTCCACTGGACACGGCTGATGACTGATCAGTGCACTGACCCACTGCCGGTATAGCTGTGACAGCAAATCACATAACGATTGTAAACAATTAATGGCTTTGATTCATGCCATTCACTGTGTACAATTGTGTTGTTAGCTATGATTGGTCACAGTGTTCACATGGTACAGACAGGGCCAATCACAGTCCATCTGTACCATGTTATTAGCTGTGGCCAGTCACAGCTAATCACAACAATACACACTGAATTAATCAATTTTTATTCATTAAAAATGGTTGCTTGTACTAGTGAAATTCACTGGTATAAGCAATCTTAATGTGTAAAAAAAAAAAAAAATCCTGATCACTTCCTCAGAGTAGTACAATGATACTAAGGTAACAATATATTGCTCTGGTCACAATGTGTTAAAAAAAAAAAGTAATAAAAAAAAGTTCTGTGTTTTGTCAGAATAGGTCACCCGTCAGAAGTGACGTTCCGTCAGCTGAATACTTAGTGCGCATGCATAGCAGGTTTGCTAATGTGACAGAACACCTGCAGTCAGAAGGCGGAAGGGGACATGGTACTACACCCAGCTACATCTTGAATTTCACAGTCATTTTAATAAACTGGGCGGCTATAAATAAATATAGTATATTGACATCTGTAATGCTGTTTTGAATGTTACATTTGAAAGAAGCTGGAAGCCAGAAATAGGAAAGTGACGGAGGCCATCTTGGTACACCCCGCACTGGTCAGCGCTAAACCTTTAGACTTTGAAAATGTAATATGAAAACAGAATGACAGATCTGAATATGCTATATTGATTTATATATGCTCACTTTTTTCCTTAAATGACTATGAAATTCAAGGCATAGCTGGATGTAGTAAGATGTCCGATGGCGCCTTATGACTGCAGGTGTTGCAGTAACTATTCAACTATTCAGCTGACGAAACGTCACTTGCGTTACCTAATCAGATGGGTCGCCTATTCTGACAAAACAATGGCGGTCTGCCTTGTTTACATAGTCCTTCTGCCTCTCCTGTGAACGATCAGCGGGGGACACACTGATTAGCTCCCACTGTGTCCAATCACAGCGGGAGCGGGTCGCCGATGGTGCGCATGCGCGCACCACAGACCCTGTGCACGAAATCACGTACAGGTACGTGATTTCGCACAGGAGGGCCACCCTGCCGCAGTACAGTGGTACCTCGGTTTACAAACTTAAATCGTGAACCAACTCTGGTCGCAAACCGAATTGGTCGCGAGCTCAGGAAAATTTTCCCATAGGGTTCAATGTAAATCAGGTTAATCTGTTCTGAACTTTTTTTTTGTTTTTGAACCACAAAGCTATGAAAAAAAGTACAGTATGAAGAGAGAGAACACTAACCTTGCACATTCTTGTCACCTGCATTACTGCTCCACTCTTTCTTCTTACCACCATGCTTCCTCTGCATTTTCTTTGGAGCCATACTGGATGTACAGTACAGTATGTATGTGCTAAAAAGCAAAAAGGTTCTCAATACTGTACTGTAAGTGTCTTCACTGTACTGTACACTTTCAGTGTCTCTCTGTGACCCGCGATCTCACCAGAGCAGGGAAAATGGCCACAAATCATGTTCACGAACCAAAGCAAATTTTTTTGAACTCTTCTGTTCGTGAACCCCGAGTTCGTGAACAGAAGCGTTAGTGAACCGAGGTGCGACTGTATATCTGCGCGGGGTGGTCCTTAAGGGGTTAAAACATTACACATTCTACTCTCTGATCCATAAGTAAACCCAAATAAACCTGTGTGTAAATACATTTTAGCTTATTTTGTATAGATGTATATTGAAATGTATAAAACTGCCTGAAATGTGTAACCACCTGTGTTTTATAGATTTTCAGGTGACTTCTACAGACAGGAACAATAAGAAGAAGAGGAAAAAAAGTAAAAAGAAAATGCCTTTACTGCCACCAGAAATTGCCGCTGATCCACACCTTGCCAAATACTGGGCCCAGCGCTACAGACTCTTCTCTCGCTTTGACGAAGGGATAAAACTGGACGAAGGTAAAGTGTAACAGCAATACTACTACATAACACATCTTCTGCCTCTGTGTGAGGGCAAAACACTGAGTTAGGTGGCATCGCCCATGTGCTAAATCCACATTTCAGTAGTACGGTAGTAGTTGTAAGATCACAGCTATTACTGTAGTAGCATCAAGTCCTATGCTGAGCGGATGTATCTAAATGTATGTGTCTCAATGGACAAGAAAGAAAATATGATGTTTGTACTTCATGTGAAAACCTTTTTTAGGAGTCTGTTGGGACACACAGGTCCTACCCCTTAGTGTTTCTCTTCATTCTCATGGTATTGCTAAGGTATACCGGGTAGAGGTATGGGTGCTGGCTTACAATTTTTCTGTTTGCCAATGTCCATTCTTCCTGTAGCTGAAGGTATAACCCGACTGTATCTAAATTACTGTGTCCCTCAATGGACTCCCCAAGAAAATAATTTATCAGTAAGTACATGTAGCACCCTCTAGGTTGCTAGATGGAGGTGAATAGGTTTTTTGGTAGAGTAGGTAAGTTTAGGCTGGTAGCCAGGCCTGTTTGTCTTGATCTGGGTTGGTAGTGACTCAGGCTAGAGCTGGTGACTCACAGGCAGCATCACCGAGACCTCACACTTCTTTCTAGAGTATTCTGGAGTCTTCTAGAAAGGCAGGAGGGGAGAAGAGGTGGCATTATCTGGGAATTCTAGGGAGCCTTGACCAATCCCCAACTTGGATTGGCAGGAGACAGACCTCCTTAAATACCTAGGGTCAGCCCAGCTGGGGAGGAGTTGTTCGGGTAGGAAGCTGGAGTGCTAGACCGTTGTGGCCTTTGAGGGAGCTCCCCAGTCTGGACTTGAGACATGGGAGCAAGGAGAGGACAGCAGGAAAGAGGAACAACAGGTCGGAGCCATGAGTGAGTCGGATTCCACTTACGGAAAACGTCCGTCCCTGGCCCATGGGGAAATCACATCGTGTTATATCCATTCAGCGTCACGATCGACAGGTACACCGATGACGAGGGTCATGGTGGAGAAGTCCGGGACGGTCGGGAGGACCGACGTCGACGGAGAGAGGTGACGGGTGAGAAGACCAAGACGTAGGTGGGGTCTGACGTGAGAGGGGTCAGGAGAACTGACACGAGTGAGTGAGTACCGAGGCTGGACAACAAGGAGAAAGGACGACAGGAGAGGAACGAGGGTACAGAGTTCAGGTCTGACCCCTCGAGGGAGTTTCCGGTGTTGCCAGATCGTG
>BLSH010319456.1:396622-407473 GCA_018402905.1 Glandirana rugosa | reverse complement strand
TCAGCCCATCCGTAATGATAACCTGATGTACAAGTGTTTTGACTCTTGATAACATTTAGTGATAATTGTCACATTACCATTGTCATTATTAACTTTTACTTAATAAGGTCATTGTGTCGCTCAATCCTATGGCATGGCTTAGTCTGTGGATTACTTTGGTATCTTATCTTCAAAACACCAATATGTGGTAAACTAGGAACTATTCATCACTGGAGGGTGGCATCTTTAGGGACAGGGAGCTTTTGATACAGAGCCATTCAAAGAGGGTTACCGTATTTTTCGCTCCATAAGATGCGCCTGACCATAACACACACCTAGGTTTTAGAGGAGGAAAACAAGAAAAAAAAATATTCTGAACCAAATGGTGTACTAAAATATTTACCAGTGGCCATGAAATGCAGCCTGACCCATGCCAATGAAATACAGAAATACCTGTGCCAATGAAATACAGCCATACCAGTGCCCATCAAATACAGAAATACCTGTGCCAATGAAATACAGCCATACTAGTGCCCGTGAAATACAGCACTACCAGTGCCCATACCAAGAGATAAAACCATTCATGACAATGTTGTCACAGACATTTAAAAACAACCCGGGCTTGCAGCTCATTCACAGCACGCATGCCGATGGTCTGAGACTGCTGTATAGAAAGGAGCAATGTGGCAGCAATGATAGATAGTCCCTAGGGGCCACACAGGTGGAGGCCAAAAAATAGATGAAGAGGGACTATAACATAGTTTACAAGTCCATGTAGGAAGCTGAGCCGCTGAGGAATGTGGCAGTGAGGACAGCGAGAGATGAGCTGACTTGCGAGGCAGGCACTGAAATCAACAGATCAGCAGATCTATAGAGCAGCTGAATACAGTAATTGAAGTCAGTCAACAAGTGTGTGTTGAAAGCAGGGAAATCATGGGAAGGGAGAGAGAAGGAGCAGTGCTGTTTGCATATATTGGTGAGTACCGTAAATAGCTATACAGAGACAGCCAGTGCAGTGCAGCTATCATCGAGGTAGGGGACTATGTCCCATGAACGATCTCACTGTGTATGCCACTCTATGTCAATCTCCACCAGACAAGGTAATCCTTGGAAGTAGTAGTCCTGGGTATTGTCCCCTTCAGAGATCTCCTCTTACAGCTGCAGGTGTCTGTGACCAAACGCTGCTGCTCAGTATTCAATCATAGCCACTTGTCAGGTCCCGGCCAGGTATTGAGAGGCGGCAGGTGAACTGGCCATATGAATGAGTATGGATGCCTGGTCACATGACGTGCTGACGTCGTGGGTGTCTCCGGGTGCGAATGCGAGCTCCCGGCGGCGACGGGGAGGGGGGGTCGACATTGTATATTCGCACCATAAGACGCAGAGACACTTTCCCCCATTTTTTGGTGCGTCTTATGCTGCGAAAAATACGGTATTTTGGTTACCAGGTGTAAAATAAGGGCCATTTAGTCCATTAATTTAGTGTAACACCAAACTAAGATAATGTGTGCAGGTCTCAGGATTTTTTTTACTGAAAAATGAATTGTAGGATGGGTGGAGTTAACATGCCCCATGTTTTTTTCCGGGCAGTGCAGCTAGATTTTGCATTTGTTTTGAGTGAAAGCTTCAGCATTGCAATTTTAATGCAAACCTGTCATAAAGAGGCTAAACTGGTAATGTTAAGGTAATGTAGGCACGCATCTGTCAGGAGATTTACCACGTATTATACAAATATACGGTAACTTCAGCTAGATTGCTGCGAAGCGATTTTGATTTTGCCGCGTTTTGCCACGATTTTGTACAGGTCAAAAGGTCACCAATGTAAAAAGCAGAAAAACGCCCAAATCTGCCTGAAAAAATACTTCCAGAACTTGTTTGAGCTTCAGGCGTTTTTAGGCTTTTGGCTTCTGGCGTTTTTGAGTGGAGATGTGAACCATTTCCATAGAGAATCATTGATTTTTTCCCCTCCAGCGTTTTGTAGCTTCAGGCTTCAAGCATATTCAAGCTACAAAACGCTCAGGTGTGAATGGGGCCTTACACATAGCTAAAAGATCATTGGTGTCGGTGGTAACTTATCTGAGAGACAAAAACTAGTCATTGCTCAAGGAACCCCTAGCAACCATTGGAGGAACCCTGTTTGAGAAATCCTGTTGTAGAGTGACCTCAGCCGATATGTGCAGTTACCTCTAGGTGGCAGCAATCCATTTACATTACCAGTTCAGTAGATATAGAGGTTTATTTTATGTCTCTCTTCATTCCATTTTAAAGTATGTCCTGGAGGGTTTAAAAGGATACATACAAGAGATTAGTCATTTTATATTTGGTTGCACTGGTTTTAAAAAGTGTTTAATGATAACACATTGCATTCTTTCCATATCTCATTACATATAGATAGAAAATACACATTTTGTGTCATAAGGCACCTGTGTGCACCTGTGAGGCCCTTTATAGAAAGAGTTAAAGTGGTTGTCAAGGTTTAGGGGTTTTCACCTTAAATCGGAGTTCCACCCAAAAGTGGAACTTCTGCTGATCGGATTCCTCCCCTCCCCAGGTGTCACATTTGGCACCTTTTCGGAAGGGAGGGGGGTGAGGACACCTGTTCTTGATAGGTGTCCTTTTCCCCACATCCGGGAGCTCGGGCCGACGGCCACTGACGTCAGCAGCCCGGCTCCCTCCTCCCTCCTTCGCATGCGCAGTAGGGCTCCCAGCGTGAAGCTGTAATGCTACACTGCCAGGTTCCCTTACCCGCAATGGCGGCGGCATCACCCGACAGCTGATGGAAACATTGGCTGCGGTGCTGACATCGCTGGACTCCAGGACAGGTAAATATCCTATTATTAAAAAGCAGCAGCTACAGTATGTGTAGCTGCTGGCTTTTAATTGTTTTTGTTCTCTGTGGACTTGGCGGACCTCCACTTTAATGCATTCTATGCATTAAAGTGTTACTAACACTAAGAGCCCTTTCACACTGAGGCATTTTTCAGGGTCTTTAGCACTAAAAATAGCGTCTGTAAAGTGCCTGAAAACTGCCTTCCATGCCATCCAAGTGTGAAAGTCCGAGTGCTTTCACACTGGGACGGTGCGCTTGCAGGATGGGAAAAAAAGTCCTGCAAGCAGCATCTTTGGGGCGGTTTTGGGAGCGCTGTATAGGCTAATACCCATTGGAATGAATCGGCAGTGCTTCGGAAGCACTACAACACAGGCCTTTTTAACCCCTTCTTAACCACTTCTTGGGGTTTAAAAACACCCCGCTAACGGCCAAAAAGCGCTGCTAAAAAAAGTGGTGCTGTTTCCAATCCATCTCCTGATAGTACAGAGCCTTGGGGGCACTCTGCACATGCTCAGTTTGCTGTGTATTGCTAGATAGGTTTCTTTTTTTTTTTTTGTTTTTTATTTTGGAGAGGATGCATGTGATTGGCACAGGGCCAATCAGCACTGTCCAGAAAGAGTGTCAGGGGTCATGCAGCCTCATAGGGCAATCAGAGGAGTATGCAAACTCCTCCTACAGGATTTAACCAGTGCTTGGCCAGACACTGATAGAAGTCACAAGACTACTATATACTGTTGATGAGAAAAGATATTTAGCAGTTTATATTTACTAAAATAATTGCATTTCCATGTTCTGTGCACTGTACGAGAACAGATATAGTGAATGCGGTGTCCTGGGTTTAGTAACACTTTAAGGTGTTGCATGTGTCCCCCCAACCCCTCCCCCCTTATCCGAGCCTGGTCCCGATCCAGCGATGTGCGTGAGAGCCTTGGCTCTACCGGGTCTGTCCCTCCTCACTGCACAGATTGATAGCAGCTGGTGCCATTGGCTCCCACTGTTGTCAATCAAATTCTTTGATGAGTGGGGGGGGCAGGGCCAAGCCACCCTGTCTGTGTCAATGGACGCAGACAAGGCGGCTTGGGTACCAGCCTGCAGAAGTGCCCCCATGGGAAGCGGCTTACTACGGGACACTCGCTGAAGAGGAGGACCCCAGAAGAGGAGGATCGGGACTGCTCGTTGCAATATTATTGCACAGAGCAAGTAAGTATGACATATTTGTTATTTTTAAAGGAAAAAACACAGAAGGTTTAATGTTACCTTAAGAATAGTCGGATTATAACACTACCAAGTAGAACACATGCACATTTATTTTAAAACAACCTTACTAATTCAGCCTGTGCTTGTAAATGGTACATATGGTATTTATCGTGTATTTTACTTAGTATTTTTTATTTTTTTGGTATTTTTTGTTATTCTTCTTTTGTGCCAAAACACCAAGACAAATTCCTAATCCGTGAACCTTGTTTACAGATCATGGCAATAAACCTTTTCTGATTCTGATTCTGATTACACTTATGTGCATATGCAGCTATTATGCTATTTATATTACCACTATAACATTCTTTTGTCTTTTCTTTAGTCATTGCTGTAGATATTGACCCTGTAAAATTGGATCTAGCTTACAACAATGCCCAGGTGTATGGAGTAAAAGATCAGATCGAGTTCATCCGTGCAGATTACATGTGTGTTGCTGCTGACTTGAAGGCAGATGCTGTTTTCCTCAGTCCACCATGGGGAGGTCCTGACTATGTCAGCGCTGATATTTTTGACATCAAGACCATGATGAATCTTGATGGATATCCTTTAAACAATGTCTTTATATAATGTAAACTATCTATGGTATATTCTATATATAGATACATATACTTTCACAATCCATAACCACTGTATTAGGTACCCTTATCTAGTACCAGATAAGACCGTCTTTTTTCTTTCAGAGCAGCCAGAGTTTTTCTCTTCATGGATTCAGCAAGATAATAGACAAATGACAGCCGGGTGGGACAGACGTCATATGACGTCCTCTCGGTACACGCCTCACGCGGATGACTGATCAGTGTACCGGCTGCTGTCTGTACCATGTGATCACTGTGACCAATCACAGCAGATCATATGACAATTGTACACAATGAATGGCTTTGATTCCTGCCATTAATTATGTACAATTGTGTTGATCTCTGTGATTGGTCACAGTGATCACATGGTACAGACAGGGCCAATTACAGCCCATCTGTACCATGTTATTAGCTGTGGCCAATCACAACTAACCACAATAGCAAACACTGAGTGAATGAATTGTATTCAGTAATAACGGTTGCTTATAACAGTGAAATTTACTGGTATACAGTATTAATTTTTCCCACGAAAACGCTTTTGTCAAAGATTTCCTCAGCTGCATTTTTACAGTGACGAAACGAAAAGTACAGCACATTTTCGTCCAGTGACAAAAACTATGACGAAAATCAGGTTTGTTTTCGTTAACGAAGGAAAACGGGACGAAAATGTGAGGCAGCGACGTTTACCCTCGTGAACTAACTTCCGTTTTTTTACGGAGCTCCGCCTACTTCCGCAATCAGTTCCCAGCAAGCAAGTGCACCGTGAGTGAGGGTGAAGCAGCACTGTGCATTACAGGCCAGCCAGGCTGAGGCCTCCTGAGTCCCAACTCCTGACGAGACTACCGAGCCGCTAGGTGCCCTCTGCAGAGCAGACTGTGAGCACAGTTGTGATGCTGTACATTACAATTACAGCAGGCCAGAGGCCTCCCCTCCCTTCAGACCACTGTCCGTCCAGAGCACACTGTTCAACTGTGCATTACAGGCCTCTTCTGACGACCACTGGTAGTGGCATCCAGAACACTGTGGATTACAGACCATCCCTCAGACCACCATATAGCACTCTGCAGCAGCAGCATTACAAGCCTACCCAGACCACCATCCTGCACTGTGCAACATTACGGGTCTCCTCTGACCACAGTCCAGAGCACTATGCAGCACAGGCCTCCCTCTGAGCACTGTGCAGTATCTGTGCCGATACTAGGCATTTTCAGAGTATTGGTACACAAGCAAAATGCCCCGATACCATCGGGCTCTGTTCTTTCAGTTGTCAGCGGGAATTCCCCGCTAACAGCTGAAATGTAAAGGAAAAAGTGCTGGCAATTATTGGTTGTTGGGGAATGGGGCCGCCGCTTCCTTAACAACCAATCACCTGTCCTCGGGATTTCCTCCTCCCCCCCGCCAGCTGTCACCAGGCTCAGGCAGCGGCAGCGCTGTGACAGGGCAGGCAGGGAGGGAGAGAGAGGTAAGCTGTGACAGGGTGGGGGGGTGCCCGGGTTTGAAATGTACCGCTACCCGGGGGACACCCAGAGCCTACGCAATGCTGGATTGACAGAGCGGAACGGCCGGGAGAAAAGAAAAACACCCTCTCTCTCTCCTCCTGTACAGCGGGGGGAGAAAGAGAGAGGGGCAGTGCTGAAAAGAGGATGGGACATGCTGGAGTAAACTTCCTTAGTTAACCAGCAGGTGATTGGTTGCTAGTTGGTCCTAGCAATCAATAATTAGCTTGTTAATATGAAAAAATAACTCCAGCAGTTCCCGCTCTCTTCAGCGCTGCTGTGTGTGTCTCCCCCTCTGCATGACCTAAGGTAGGAAAGGGACAGAGCTATGAGGGTAAGGGTGCCTGTCTAACATGGAAGGGGTCCAGGGCTGGGGAGGCGGTCTTTGCAACATGCTGGGGGGGGGGTCTTTGTAACATGCAGGGGGTTTGGGGGGGGGGAGGGGTGTCTGTGTAACATGCAGGAGTCCAGAGCTGCGGGGGGGAGGGGGGTTGTGTAATGTAACGTGGTCCAGGGGTGCAAGGGGCTGTGTAATGTAAAGGGGTCCAGAGGTGCAAGGGGTTTTGAAGTTAAAGGGGTCCAGAGGTGCAGGGGGTGTGTAATGTAAAGGGGTCCAGAGGTGCAGGGGGTTATGTAATATTAAGAAGTCCAGAGGTGCAGGGGGTTGTGTAATGTAAAGAGGTGCAGGGGGCTGTGTAATGTGAAGGTGTTCAGAGGTGCAGGGGGCTGTGTAATGTAAAGGAGTCCAGTGGTGCAGGGGGCTGTGTAATGTAAAGGAGTCCAGTGGTGCAGGGGGCTGTGCAATGTAAAGGGTTCCAGAGGTGCAGGGGGCTGTGTAATGTAAAGGGTCCCAGAGGTGCAGGAGGCTGTGTAATGTAAAGGGGTCCAGAGGTGAAGGGGGTTGTGTAATGTAAAGTGGATGCAGAGGATCAGGGGGCTGTGTAATGTAAAGGGGTCCAGAGGTGCAAGGGGTTGTGTAATGTAAAGGGGTCCATGGGTGCAAGGGGTTGTGTAATGTAACGGGGATGCAGAGGTGCAGGGAGCTGTGTAATGTAAAGGGGTCCTGAGGTGCAAGGGGCTTTGTAATGTAAAGGGGGTCCAGGGGTACAAGGGGTTGTGTAATGTAAAGGGGATGCAGAGGTGCAAGGGGTTGTGTAATGTAAAGGGGATGCAGAGGAGCACCTCCCAAACCACCCCTCTACCTAATCTTCCTAGACGAGGGGTATCGGTAATCGGTATTGGCAAATGCTTACAAAAAAAAAGTATCGGTACTCAGTGTTAAAAAAATGGTATCGGTGCAACCCTACTGTGCAACATTACAGGCCTCCTCAGACTGTCCAGAGCAGCTAAATCTGTGAGTTTGTTCAAACCTTAGTACCATAAATAAGAACATGATATTAGGTTTTTTACTCCAGAAGTATGTAAGGAGTTTGGAAATTCTAGAGAAATGCTTAAATAATGCATTACAATTTAACTAAACCCATTTGATTTTAGTTGACTAAAATGATTTTATTCAGCTAAAATGTATTAGAGATTTTAGTCGACTAAAATATGATGACTAAAATGGGACTAAAACTAAAATGCCATTTTAGTCTTAAGACTAAGACTAAAACTAAATCGAAATTTGCTGCCAAAATTAACACTGCTGATATAAGCAATCGTAATGTATATAAAATAAAAAAAACCTAATCACTTCCCCAGGGTAGTACAATGTTACTATGGTAACATTATATTGTTTTGGTCACAATGTGTATGGTAAAATAGTAAAAAAAGAACAACAAAAGTAATTTAAAATGTATTATTTATTTTTTTTTTACATACAGTTAACAGTCAGTGTCCCTGATCACTCCCACACCAGTTATGATGATGCTGTACTACAAAAAAAAAAAAAAAAAATGTGAATTTGTTTTTTGTTTTTTTATTTATTTTCCAAAAAATTGTGACAAAAAAACTTAAAAAAACTCCCCATGCCTCTTACAAAATACCTTTAACTGTCTATTTTCTAAAAAGAGGTAATATGGGGGATATTTGTACTGTCCTGGAGTTTTTCGGCCTGAAGAAATGAGATAGGCCCATCAGTACATCAGGATTGATCAATTTTCAGATATATACCATAGTTTGTGAACTCTATAACTTTCCTACAGACTAAACAATATAAAGTGCCTTGAAAAAAGTATTTATACCCCTTGGAATTTTCCACATTTTGTCATGTTACAACCAAAAATGTAAACGTATTTTATGTGATAGACCAACACAAAGTGGCACATGATTGTGAAGCAGAAGGAAAATGATAAATGGTTTTCAACGTTTTTACAAATAAATATCTGAAAAGTGTGGCATACATTTGTATTCAGCCTCCTTTACTCTGATACCCCTAACTAAAATCTAGTGGAACCAATTTCCTTCAGAAGTCACCTAATAATTAGTAAATAGAGTCCACCTGTGTGTAATTTAATCTCAGTATAAATTCAGCTGTTCTGTAAAGCCCTCAGAGGTTTCTTAGAGAACCTTAGTGAACAAACAGCACCACGAAGGCCAATAAACACACCAGACAGGTCAGGGATAAAGTTGTACAGAAGTTTAAAGCAGGGTTAGGTTATAAAAAATATCCCAAGCTTTCAAAATCTCATAGAGCACCGTTCAATCCATCATCTGAAAATAGAAAGAGTATGGCACAACTGCAAACCTACCAAGACATGGCTGTCTACCTAAACTGACAGGCTGGGCAAGGAGAACATTAACCAGAGAAGCAGCCAAGAGGCCCATGCTAACTCTGGAGGAGCTGCAGAGATCCACAGCTCAGGTGGGAGAATCTGTCCCAGGACAACTATTAGCCGTGCACTCCACAAATCTGGCCTTTATGGAAGAACGGCAAGAAGAAAGCCATTGTTGAAAGCAAACCATAAGAAGTCCCATTTGCAGTTTGCAAGAAGCCATGTGAGGGACACATCAAACATGTGGAAGAAGGTGCTCTGGTCAGATGAGACCAAAATTGAACTTAAAGCAAAATGCTATGTGTGACAGAAAACTAACGCTGCACATCACTCTGAACACACCATCACCACTGTGAAGCATGGTGGTGGCAGCATCATACTGTAGGGATGCTTTTCTTCAGCAGGGACATGGAAGCTGGTCAGAGTTGATGGATGGAGCCAAATACAGTGTAATCTTAGAAAAAAACCTGTTAAGGCCCGTACACATGGTACAATAATCGTCCAACCGCCTCTTGGCCGATAATCCAACCGTTAGTACGCAAGATTCAACAGCTGATTTCCAATTGTCGTCCAGCAGAAGTTGGCTGACAAGACTAGAAAACTTTTGTTGGCCAACAAGGCGTTGGCCGATTGTTGGCCCGTGTGTACAGAAGTTGTCCAACAAAAGTTGGAAGTGCAAACACACATGCGCGGAATGTAGGAAGTGTTCGGTCGTGTAAATCTGCGTTCCTAATTCACAAATCACATTCACCTTAACTTCCTTGTTATATGCTCGTAACACGTCACTATGTTCGGCTTTTTTGGCTGATTACTAGACTCCCGTCAGTACGCCAGACAAAACAGGCGACAGATGATTTGGACAAAAGTTTGACGTGCGGTCGTACGACAATCGACAATCAGTACAAATGACCCTAAACATACATCCAGCGATACAATGGAATTGTTTAGATCAAGGCATATTGATGTGTTAGAATGGCCCAAAGTCCAGACCTAAGTCCAATTGAGAATCCGTGGCAAGACTTGAAAATTGCTCTCCATCCAATCTGACAGAGCCAGAGCAATTTTGCACAGAAGAATGGGCAAAAATGTCACTCTCTAGATGTGCAAAGCTGGTAGAGACATCCCCAAAAAGACTTGCAGCTGTAATTGCAATGAAAGGTGGTTCTACAAAGTATTGACTCAGGGGGGCTGAATATAAATGCACGCCCCACTTTTCACATATTTATTTGTAAAAAAAAAATTGAAAACCATTTATCATTTTCCTTCCACTTAACAATTATGTGCCACTTTGGGTTGGTCTAGCACATAAAATCCCAATAAAACACATTTACCGTTTTGGTTGTAACATGAAAAAATTTGCAAAATTTCAAGGGGGATGAATACTTTTTCAAGGCGCTGTACACTGATTTGGGTTTTTTTCACCAAAGAAATGTAGCAGAATACATTTTGGGCTAAATTTATGGAGAAAGAGTATTTATTTGCAAAATTTTATAACAGAAACAAAGATAAACACAATTTTTTTTTTTTCAAAGTTTTTGGTCTTTTTTCATTCACATAGCAAAAGATTAAAAAAAAAAACAGTGGTGAAATACCACCAAAAGAAAGCTCTATTTGTGTGAAAATAATGATAAAAATGTCATATGGGTACAGTGTTGCATGATCGCGCAATTGTCATTCACATGGGTATACTGTAAAAATAGTAATAAAAGTGTGTTTATCTCGAAAGAAAACCACCATAAAGTGGTGACAAAAAAAAAAATTAGAAAACGATACACTTACTTTTTTCTGGTTTTTGAAACTTTTTTTTTTTTAACACAAATAGAAACAAAGACAATATTTTAAAACGTTTATTTATGAGAAAGAGGTATTTAAATCGGGTTTTACATAAGACGATGTAAAGAAACCACTTTTTTTGGGTTTAGTCACATGTCGCGGAACTTTTTCATAAGTAGGGGGAACTTTAAAACGTTTAAAAAAGTACAATGTTGGTTTTGCCATTT
>BLSH010319456.1:370208-386430 GCA_018402905.1 Glandirana rugosa | reverse complement strand
GGCCGCTGGGGGGGGGGGGCGCGCTCGCGCGCCACACTCCTGAGGAGTGTGCCCGTGGCTCGGGCGGACCCGATGTCCGCTGGCGAGCCGCGATGAGCGGCCACAGGCAAAGAACAGGGAACCGCCGATGTAAACACGGCGGTTCCCTGCACTGTTAGTGGGGGCATGGGAGATCTACTGATCCCCTGGTCACTGGGATCAGTTAGATCTCTCATGCCCATGGTAGTCCAGCCCCCCCCACAGTTAGAACACACCCAGGGAACATAGTTAACCCCTAGATCTCCCCCTGCAGATTAACCCCTTCACTGCCAATGACATTTATACAGTAATCAGTGGACATTTACATTTCTGATCGCTGTATAAATGTCAGTGGTCCCAAAAAAGTGTCAAAAATGTCCGACATGTCCGCTGCAATATCGCAGTACCACTAAAAATCGCAGATCGCCACCATTATTAGAAAAAAATAAAAACCCCAGAAATTAATTCTCATCATCCGTAAACGCGGCCACTTTTGTGCAAACCAATCAATAAACGCCGATTGCGATTTTTTTTTTATCCAAAAATATGAGGAAGAATATAAATCGGCCAAAACCGATGAAAAAAAAAAGTTTTTTTATAATTTTCTTCTTTTGTTTATAGCAGTGATCAGAAATGACGCAGAGGTGATCAAATATCACCAAAAGAAAGCTCTATTTGTGGGAAAAAAAGGACGCAAATTTTGTTGGGGTACAACGTCGCACGACCGCGCAATTGTAAGTTAAACGAAGCAGTGCCGAATCGCAAAAAGTGCTCTGGTCCTAAAGTGTAAAATCCTTCCGGGGCCGAAGTGGTAAAAAAAAAAGTGTCTCTTTAAAAGAAGGAAGTGGAAGCCAGCATCTTTAAAAGGGCTGGTCAGGGCATCACCACCACTTCTGGCTACAAAAAAAAAGGACAACGGCTGGAGCCCAGACGTCACGTGAGTCTAAAGGGGTCTGGACATGGTGACAGCAGGTAAGGTAAGCCAGGGGGAGACTGTGTTAAATGGCTGGTCTGTTCACTCAGCTTTTCTTAAGGGGAAAGTGTCATTTTTCTGGGTTTTGCAAATGTCTTCCAGAAAGAAGCAGAGGGGGGTGGCATTAAGGGAGCCAGTGCACCACCACCTGTGGTAGAGAAGCCTGGGTTTACTGCCTATATTGCCTCCCCTGAAAGACCTGGAGCAACTGGCCTCTCTGAGCCTTTTCGCTGTGCAGGCATTGTGGCTACCTCTAATGCATCTGATCCAGCCTATGTCACTAAGGAGGATTTGGCTGCAGCTTTAGGAGGTCTCAAGAGCAAAATAGCCAATATGATTGGGGCTATGCCTCAAGGTAAGAAGAGGGAGAGGTCCTCTTCTTCGGGCTCTGGTCCTAGGGGGAACCTAGCCGAGCATGGAGACACCCGTCCCCATGGAGGTACCCCTGACATGGGTGCCGATTGGGTTGAGGAAGCGGATGAGGTACCAAGGTGACCCAGATGAAGGTCAGACTGACAATTCTTCTTCCGAGGAGTCGGATTTAGAGGAACCATTTTCAGCCTCTAATCAGAGAAGCTGTTGGTGCAGACTTTGAGTGAGCTTGTAAGGTCCGGCTTTAAGTTACCCCCTGTTGAGGTGTCTGAAGCCTCATGCTCTGCTCTGGGATCGTTGCAGCCTAAGCAAACTTCCCAGGCAGTTCCAGTCCACCCTCTGCTAGAGCAAGAGATGTATGCAGTCTGGGATCACCTGGATCGGGTGTTCATGCCTCCTAAAGGGTTCTCAATTATATCCTATGGAGGAAAAATTTAAAAGGAAATGGAGCATGCCTTTGGTAGAGGCAGCAATTTCTTCAATCAATGAAAGTTTGACCTGCCTAGTTGAGAATGTGCAGAGCTATAAAGCCTGCCGCTAAAAAACTGGAGTCTCTGCTTAAAGCTTCTTTTGCGGTGGCTGGGTCAGCGGTTCAACCTGCTGTAGCAGCTATTGCCATTTGTCAGTCTGTCAAGGATGGTGTCAAAAGATTGGTTAAAACCTGCCTTCCCAAGGGGAATCTTCTGAGGAGTTATCAGAGATCCCTGCGGCTTTATGTTTTGCGGTAGACGTATTAAAAGACTGAATTCACCAGATGTCCCGGTGTGCGCTGTTGTCAGTACACTTGTGCAGGGTGTTATGGTTGAAGAATTGGTCCACAGAAATGCCATGCAAAAGATTTCTTGCTACCTTTCCATTTCAAGGAGAAAGGTTATTTGGTGAGGAATTGGATAAATGTATCCAAAAAACTTCTGGAGATAAAAGTGCACTGCTCCCAGTTAAAAAGGTGAGTAAGCGCCCTTCCTTCAAACTTCTTGGCGCTCCTGGACCAAGCTCTGCATCTTCCAGGCAGTTCCAACGGCCTTAGCAGGCGGGATTTAAAAGGCGTCAGGGTCAGAGAAAATCCTGGACCCAGAAGTCAGCCAAGCCTAATTCCAAGTCGGCCTTGTGAAGGGGCGCCCCCCACTCACAAGGGTGGGGGGAAGGTTACTGCGGTTTGCAGGAACTTGATCAAGGGTGGTGCAGGACAAATGGGTCATTTCCACAGTAGCAGGAGGCTACAAATTGGAATTCAGGGAGTTTCCTCCCTGCCGCTTTCTGGAATCCAATATATCCATAAATCCTGTAAAAAAGGATTTATTATTCCAGGCCCTAGAACACCTAAGGGTGCAGGGCGTGATCACAGAGGTTCCAACAAGCGAAAAGTTTAGGGTATTTTACTCAAACCTCTTCACGGTGCCAAAACCGAATGGAGAAGTAAGTCCCATCCTGGACCTAAAGTCGCTCAATCAGTTTCTGGAATCGATTCGTTTGGTAGTCACTTCCCTAAGAAAGGGTGAATATATGGCATTGATAGATATCAAGGACGCATATTTGCACGTCCCGATATTCGAACCTCGCCAAACATGTCTTCTCTTTTCGGTAGAAGGGCGTCATTTTCAGTTTGTGGCACTGCCTTTTGGCTTGGCCACAGCCCCCCGGGTGTTTTCAAAAGTTTTAGCACCGATATTGGCATCCCTAAGAGCAATGGGGATATCAGTCGTCATATGATATCTGGACGATCTACTTCTCAAGGGTCAATCAAGACCAGAGGTAGAACAGAACGTGGCCAGGATGGTGCAGTCCTTAGAAATCCTAGGGTGGGTCCTGAATTAAGAAAAATCGGCCCTGAGGCCTGTTCAGGTGCTGGAATATCTGGGAATGATCCTAGATACAGCCCAGGCAAGGGTGTTCTTGCCAGAAACAAAAGCCAAGGTCATAAAACAGATGGTAAATCTGGTAAAAACAGAAAGGCAACCTTTTATAAAGCAATGCATGTGGTTGCTAGGCAAAATGGTGGCTTCATTCGATGTAGTCCCCTATGCACAATTTCACACCCGGCCCTTACAGAACAATATTCTAAAGGCCTGGAACAAGAATTGCCAGGCATTTGATTGCCTCATGACTTTGTCTCCATCAGCAAGACTAAGCCTCTCTTGGTGGGTAATCGAAAGCCTTCCTGTCCTATCCTGGAAAGTAGTGTCCACGGATGCCAACCTGCTAGGTTGGGGGGAAAAGTCCTGGGAGAGGCATCAGTACAAGGGACATGGTCTCCTCCAGAAAGGACATTGCCTATCAATATTCTGGAGATGCAGGGGGTACGATTGGCACTAGTATTCTGGTCAGCCAGGTTACAGGGTTTTCCGGTCAGGATTCATTCCGACAACTCCACGGTGGTAGCCTACATCAACCACCAGGGAGGTACCAGAAGCCTGTGGGATCAGGATTCCCTAATCTATGTATTTACTCCAATACAGCTTCTTCAGCGATTGCTCAGCAAGATACGCGGGGAAGAGAGACCAGTGATCCTAGTGGCCCCAGCCTGCCCCAGGAGAATACGGTATGCAGAGATCGTGAGGTTAGCGGTAGGAAATCCATGGTTGCTTCCATACCGTCCGGATTTACTGTCTCAAGGACCCATATTCCACCCTACTGTTATGCTTGCTAAATTTAACAGTGTGGCTATTGAATCCAGAGTCCTAAAAGATAGAGGCATTTCGGATTGAGCCCTGCTGACTCTAATCAATGCCAGGAAACCCGTGCCTAGAAAGATTTACTGCAGGGTTTGGAAGGCATACATTTCTTGGTGTGAATCCAAGAAATGGCATCCTCGCAAGCTTTCTATTGGGAGGATTCTACAGTTCCTACAATTAAGAGTAAGCCTGAATCTGTCTTTAGGAACAATTAAGGGTCAGATATCGGCATCAGCAGTGTTTTTTCAAAGACCGATTGCATCGCACTCCTTGGTGTGAACATTTATTAAGGGGGCTATGCGGCTGATTCCTACAGTGAAGCCGCCCTTACCCCCTTGGGATCTGAATCTGGTGCTGTCTGCACTACAGAAGCAGCCCTTGGAGTATATTAGGGCCGGTCACACTTGAGCGGCGCGACTTCGCGGCCCGTTCACATCTAGGCGAATTGTCAGGTGACTTGAGTCGCCTGACAATTCGCCTCAATGCTGTGCAGTGGAACCGTTCTAATAGGAGCGAATCGCTTCGCTCCGCCTTAGAAAAATGGTTCCTGCACTATTTTCAGGGCGATCTCAGCGCGGCTTGCATTGACTTCTATGATAGAAGTCTCCTCACAAGCCGCGTTGAGATTGCCTCGAGCGGGACGTCTTGCTTCGCCCTGGCAAGTCGCGCCGCTCAAGTGTGAACCGCCCCTTAGGCAGGTTCCTTTTTTAGTCCTCTTATTGAGGAAGTTGTTTTTTTTGGTTGCTATGTCTGAATTGGCCACTCTGTTTTTTAAGGAACCTTTCTTGGTTTTACACTAGAATAAGGTAGTTATGCGGCCTTGGCAGGATTTTTTGCCAAAAGTGGTTTCCAGGTTTCACCTAATTCAGGATATTATTTTGCCCTCCTTTTTTCCAAGTCCAGTGACTCCTGAGGAAATATTACTACACAAACCTGATGTAGTTAGGGCAGTTAAAGTTTATTTAAAATGTCAGCTCCTATTAGGAAGGCTGACTCCTTTTTTGTTCTGCCGGAAGGCCCTAAGAAGGGTCAGGCAGCAACTAGCTCAACTAGTGCTGGGTGGATACGCCAGGTCATTAGCCAGGCACATGGGCTAAAGGGTAAGGTTACACCTTTTGGTTTGAAAGCCCATTCTACCAGAAGGATGAGTACGTCATGGGCAATGCATCAGCAGGTGTCTATGGCCCAGATTTGCAAGGCTGCTACTTAGTCTTCAGTTCATACATTCATCAGGTTTTACCAGGTGGATGTTAGAGCCCAGGAGGATACTGCGTTTGGTCGCAGTGTGCTGCAGGCAGCAGTCTAGGTCCTTTGTCCAAGGTGGGCTTAGGATTACTGTGTTCCCTCCCCTCAAGGGATATTGCTTTGGGACATCCCAGCAGTAATGAATTAACACTCTGTGTCCCATGATGTACGATAAAGAAATACAGATTTTTAATACAGTTTACCTGTAAAATCCTTTTCTTGGAGTACATCACGGGACACAGAGATCCCTCCCCTCCTCTTTCTGAGATACTTATTGCTTGCTTCAAAAACTGAGGTCATCCCGGAGTGGGATGAGTTCTATAGGGGGAACTTCCTGTCTATTGGTTGCCAGTGCCCATTCACCTGAAGGTAGCGTATAACCCAGCAGTAATGATTTAACTCTCTGTGTCCCGTGATGTACTCCAAGAAAAGGATTTTACAGGTAAGCTGTATTAAAAATCCGTATTTATACCATTGTAGGAGATTTACATATATAGTAGAAAAGGCCTGTTTCATAAAACATTGGTATTCATAGTATGAAATGTTTGGTCAGAACTCTCTAACTTGAATTAAATCTTGATTAAAGAGGGAACTCCAGAATGGGTCTTAAGATTAGAGTGAGTTAAGTAAAAGGATTCATGTTACTCTTACGCCCCTTCACACTTATGCGACTTGGGACTGCAAAGTTGCATGACAGGTTGTTCCCCATTATTTCCAATGAGTACCATTCATATCTGTATGACTTCAAGTCGTGCTGACTTTAAAGTAGTCCCTGCTGTACTTTGGCCCAACTTTGATGCAACTTGAGGTCCATAGACTTCAATGTTAAACCCTCAGTCGCATGCAAATCGCACCTGAATAATATAGATGCTATTTCTGTACGACTTTGTAATATGTTTTCATGGTGCCAAAGTTGCAACCGTCGGACTGATCCGAAATTGCGGCAAAAAAATTGCAGTAAAATCGTGTTACACAAGTGTGAAAGGGGCCTTAAAGTGATTGTAAAGTGTCTTTTTTTTTTTTAAATAACAAACATGTTATAATTACCTGCTCTGTACAGTGGATTTGTACAGAGCAGCCTGGATCGTCCTCTTCTCGGGGTCTCTCTTCTGTGCTCCTGGCTCCTCCCTCCTGTCAGTTGCTCCCACAGCAAGCAGCTTGCTATGGAGACACCTAAGCCGAGCTGCAGCTCCATATGTCCATTCAAACAAGGAGCTGCCGTATGGCCCTGCACCCTCTCTCTCCTGATTAGCTAACTGACTTTGATTGACAGCAACGGGAGCCAGTGGCACCACTGCTGTGTCTCAGCCAATCAGGAGGGAGAGTCCCTGAAGACTGAGGGACTCGTGGACATCGCTGGATAGAGATGGGGCTCAGGTAAGTATTAGGGGGTGCTGGGATAGCTGCTACACACAGAAGACTTTTTTGATCTTAATGCATAGAATGCATTAAAGTGATTGTAAACGATCACATTGTAAAACCACCCATTCAGTTTAAAATCAAAATGAAATGCAAAACATTTTTGTATAGATAAAAAAAAACATTAAAAATACATTTTCCCCTTTTTTATATGTGATTGCATTCCCTCTGTTCTCAGCTGCATAAGACTTAGGGGGAGGAGAAGAATCAGTACACTGAGCTTCCCAGTGAATGTCTGTGCATCGGGGGCATGTCAGGACAAGTCTGATCTTTGGCGGAGAATACACTGAGTTCCCAGCATAGCTAGAGTACTGACCACGGTGTGTTATCCTACTTAGTGTGGCCAGTTTTTAATAGGAAAGAAGAGAGACAGGCAGGAACACCAGGGATTTCACACAAAGGAAGCAATACAAAGAGAACAGGATACTTGCTCATACAAGTACATGGTACAGCAGGCACAGATCAGGAATATGCATTGTTGGGGTAACAAATGCTTTAAGATAAAAAAAACTTTCTGCCTCTACAACTCCTTTAATCCTGTACCTACCCATCCAGAGGTTTTCTAGTGTAAAACTGAACAGTCTGTATTCTTCTGCATCAATCATAAAATCTTGTATAGGACAGGTAGTGGCGCATTTTTTTACTGTAATGCAGAGAATGCATTAATGTGGTTGTAGACCTCAGACATTAATTATTAATGAAGCATATCCCTCTATAGTGTGTACTTGTCTCAACCCATTGTCATTTCTGTCTACTGCCCTGTTCACAGCCTGTGAATGGCAGCCTCAGTTCTCTTCCTGTGTGCAGTTTGAAGCTCTCCGCCCCCTGTTTTTTGACAGCTTGGACAAGCTTTATCAATTCTGGACTTTGAACACATGTAGAGAAGACTGGGGATAAACAGGTACAACTTATGTAGGAGGATTTGTTTAATCTCTGTGTGTCACCTGAGGCAAGTCACTTCACTGGGTACATGGAAGGGTTTACAACCACTTTAACCACTTCCCTACCACGCTAAAGCCAAAATACAGCTACAGCGCAGCTCTCCAGTTCTGGGAGGGCGTCCATGGATGTCCTCCCAGAAACGCGCCTCCTGGGGTACGCATCAGGCACGCTCTGTGACCGCTGTATCCTTTTGAACATACAGTATCTCAGAAAAGTGAGTACACCCCTCACATTTTTGTAAAGTAGTAAGTGCACAGCTTGTTTAACAGTGTAAATTTGCTGTCCCCTCAAAATAACTCAATGCACAGCCTTTAATGTCTAAACTGCTGGCAATAAACGTGAGTACACCCTTAAGTGATAATGTTAAAATTGGGCCCAAAGCGTCAATATTTTGTGTGGCCACCATTATTTTCCAGCTCTTCCTTAACCCTCTTGGTCATGGAGTTCACCAGAGCTTCACAGGTTGCCACTGGAGTCCTCTTCCACTGCTCCATGATGACATCACGGAGCTAGTGGATGTTAGAGACCTTGCTCTCCTCCACCTTCCATTTGAGGATCCCCCACAGATGCTGAATAGGGTTTAGATCTGGAGACATGCTTGGCCATTCCATCACCATTACCCTCAGCTTCTTTAGCAAGGCAATGGTCATCTTGGAGGTGTGTTTGGGGTCGTTATGTTGGAATACTGCTTCAGTATGTCACAGTACATGTTGGCATTTATGGTTCCCTCAATGAACTGTAGCTCCCCAGTGCTGGCAGCACTCATGCAGCCCCAGACCATGACAATCCCACCATCATGCTTGACTGTAGGCAAGACACACTTGTCTTTGTACTCCTCAGCTCATTGCCGCCACACACGCTTGATACTGTGTGAATCAGATATGTTTATCTTGGTCTCATCAGACCAAAGGACATGGTTCCAGTAATCCATGTCCTTAGTCTGCTTGTCTTCAGCAAACTGTTTGCAGGCTTTCTTGTGCATTATCTTTAGAAGAGGCTTCCTTATGTGACGACAGCCATGCAGACCAATTTGATGCAGTGTGCGGTCTGAGTACTGACAGGCTGACCCCCCCACCCCTTCAACCTGCAACAATGCCAGCATGTGCACTCAACTTCTGTGGTCGATTTGGTCAACCATGGCAAGGCCTGTTCTGAGTGAAACCTGTCCTGTTAAACCACTGTATGGTCTTGGCCACCATGCTGCAGCTCGGTTTCAGGGTCTTAGCAATCTTTTTATAGCTTAGGTTATCTTTATGTAGAGCAACAATTCTTTTTTCAAATGTTCTTTGCCATGAGGTGCCATGTTGAACTTCCAGTGACCAGTATGAGAGCGTGAGAGCGATAACAAATTTAACACACCTGCTCCCCATTCCCACCTGAGACCTTGTAACACTAAAGAGTCACATGACACTGGGGAGGGAAAATGGCCAATTGGACCCAATTTAGACATTTTCCCTTAGGGGTGTACCCACTTTTGTTGCCAGTGGTTTAGACATTAATGGCTGTGTGTTGAGTTATTGTGAGGGGACAGCAAATTTACACTGTTATACAAGCTGTACACTCACTACTTTACATTGTAGCAAAGTGTCATTTCTTCAGTGTTGTCACATTAAAAAAAAGAATAAAATATTTACAAAAATGTGAGGGATGTACTCACTTTTGTGAGATACTGTAGCTGATAGCGGTAAAAGGACAATTACAGTGGCCCTTTACCATGTGATCAGCTGTGTCCAATCACAGCTCGTCACATGTAAACAGACTTGCCGGTTATCTGGCAGTCCTTTCCTCACAAGCTGTCTCTGTGTGAGGTAAGGAGAGTCAATAACCGGGAGGGCTGACAGTACATTGTTTACAGTGCTAATCAGGGCACTGATCGTACATTGTTTACAGTGCTAATCAGGGCACTGATAATCAGTGTCCTGATTATCAGTGCAGCCTTATCAGCACACGTCAGTAAAAAATAAAAAATACTTATTTGCAAAATTTAATAACAGAAACTAATAAAAACTTTTTATTTTAGTCTTTTTATGTTTGTTTAGCAAAAAATAAAAACCCAGTGGTGATTAAACACCACCAAAGGGGGGGGGGGGGGGGCATGGCCAGGATGGGCATGTGAGAGGCAGCTTCTCCCAAGCTACTGCAGGTGATCCTTAACCGATCCTCCCCCAGCCTACCTACAGCCAATTTACTGGGTCACCCAGCTGGCCACCAACCTTGTGAACAACGTGGAACCGTGGGTCTCTGCACCAGGGGTATAACTCGCACCAAGATGAATGAAGGTCCAAGCTTGGACTTTCAAAATGGCACTGCCGTGGCCCAGCAGAAGGGAATACCGCGAGGCACAGACGAGCTGAAAGACACAGGCCCCAAACAGCCAAAAACACTGTGGATGCAGGGTAAGGGTGCTCCCAGAGAAATTCTTTACTATGCTCAGGAACATCGGGGCAGAGCAGAGGGAGACTGAAGAGGTCTCAGCCTGCTGAGACAAGGGAGCTAGAACAGGCCACCAGATAAAGATGGGTCAGAGCCTGCAGATATGCCTACCCAGCTGCTACAGGACATGGGGGTAGCTGATCAGCAGCAGCCCACACTTGCTGATATCCTCAGGGCGGTGCATACCTGCACTGCCTCTGTAAATACACTGAAAGACCAATTTGGGGATCTGAGGGAGGATGTGTCCCTACTATGCCAGGATTTGCAGAAAATCTGAGAGAGAACTACTGCAGTAGAGAGCAGGGTTAGTGACATTGAAGACCAGCTGCCCCCACTAGACCGGGATACTTAAGTGGCTCCCCAGATGGCAAAAGATGTTAATGATAGGGCAGAGGACATGGAGAACTGCCTCTGAAGCAATAATGTCTATATAGTGGGCCTACCTGAGCGTGCCAGGGTAGGGATCCCACGGTCTTTGTGGAGAACTGGCTCCTGGAATTATTTGGGAAGGAGGCCTTTTCGCCTTTCTTTGCAGTGGAAAGGGCCAATAGAGTCCCACCCCACGGGGGGGACCCCCCAGATCCATATTGGCGAAATTGTTCTATTGCCAGGACCGGGAAGCAGTGTTGCGCCAAGCGTGGGATCATGCCAACATTCTCTACAATGGTACCAGGGTGTCTTTCTACCTGGATTTCTCAGCATAAGTGCAAAGGCGAAAAACCAAATTCACACATGTTAAGAGAAGATTGAGGCTGCTACAATTGCCCTATGCCATACTCTATCCAGCAAAACTTATGTTACAGCAAAAGGCCAAGCTTAATTCTTTGAATTTCCTAGGAAGGCGTTGGCTTGGATTGATCGAATTGAACAGGCACTTCAACATTGTGAGGAGCAGGCAGAAGGGAACTGACATGTTTGCTTCTGTTACGGTGCCCGGTAATGTGATATACCTCACCTTTTACTGTTTTCTGCATTCGCTTTGTATTTTCATGGTCTATTGTTCTCTGGCTGGGGGACATATTACTACAGATGAAGATGTGAGCTACACAAAATAATCACTTGCTTGAGATAACCTTAAAAGATGATCTCTCCCTTGTTGTTGGATGCGATTTTGAACTCTTGGACTGCCCTGTTGGCAGTGGTTATTCAGAGAAGTTCTTTTTCATTTTATGCTTTTGTTGAGCACTTTCTCTCAAGCTGGTATAATATCAGCAGCGACATATTTGAAGATAGCACCAATTTGCTTTACTGTTCTTTATTATTGTTACCAGTTAATCGCACCCACAACAGACGGTCTATACCAGATGAAGACATGTTACCAAGACAGATGACCATCACAATGTGTGCTTGGTGGCTGCTGTCCTGTCATTATATATGTATCCGTGTGATCCAGATACTTTTACAAACTCTCTATCCACCATGACAAACGTTCCGATAGTCTCTTGGGACATTAGAGGTACTCGGGCGTGTTCGCACGTGCCCGAGCCTGCCGGGAAGTGAACCCTGCACTGCGCCAATCACAGGCAGTGAGACATTTCCCCGATGCGCAGCTGCAGCGATCGGAGAATGTCTCACTGCCTCTTATTAGCGCAGTGCAGGGATCACTTCCCGGCGGGCTCAGGCAGGTGCACTTGCGAACATGCCCAAGCCCATCCTTAGTACTCACTCTCCACTTAAACGTACTGTGGTTTTTATGTGCCTTAAAAAGTTTAACCCTAACTACAGAGTCAGTTAAGTGCTTAAGGTACTCTTGGGTCGGGTGGGCATACCATTCAATGCATACATCCTACTCCCAAATACCACCAACAGAAAGCTCTATCTGTCTCAAAACAAATGATAAAAATTTCATTTGGGTACAGTGTTACTTGACCGTGCAATTGTTATTCAAAGTGTGACAGCGCTGAAAGCTGAAAATTGGCCTGGGCATGAACGTGGTGAAAGTGGCCAGTACTGAAGTGGTTAAAGTGAGTTGTTGCTGAGATCCTAATATTATTTTGAAGGTTTAACATATTTGAATAAGTTTGTGTAACAATAGTACACAGTTTGAGTCTTGAGTCCTGGAATGTTTCCTGAGTCTGTTAATGTAGGTTCTGAGTAACCATCCACTTGAAACTTATCTATATAATATTGTTCATGCCAAGTTGGTGTTTTATAAATTCCAGTGAACTGACGACTTTTATCTTCAGATATATTTTTCCTGCCCACAAAATGTATCTTTTGTAAGTGAGTGACTTTTAAAGGTAAAACTCTAAGCAAACAGCCACATACACAGCAGGAATACTTATTTTACCTGAGTTCCTGCTCAAGGAATGGTGTTTGTATACAGTCAGTCTCATGATTTACATACCGCTACCACAATAAATAGCTGAAAAGGTTTTCTATTTCACCATTGCTGATTCTTGTGTCACCTGCCTGCTCACTGGACAGCCAATCCAGCAATGCTAATATTTCTAATTAACAGGTAGGTAATCAGAGGAGCTTTAACACTGAACCAGGAACTAGAGCAGTCCTCCTTATGGTAGCATAGAACAGTCTGTGCCTTCAGGATTCTTCAGGGGTGCCTTAGCAAAATGCCTTAAAAATTGGCCAAAAATTGAATACAAGCCGACATGTGGATAAAGGCTGCCTTTTTAGTTACACAAAACTACAAGTTTTCATTGTGCACCATTACAACCTTATTGCTGCTGGTGTTCTAATGATCAATGACATCATCAGTTGATAAGGAGGATGTCAGTCGCCTGCATATCATCTTTGTTTGACCCTGCCCTGCCCCATTTCCATCAGTGTTGGGGCCATATTAGCTGAGTGAGGGAGAAGAGAAACCTTGGAATACTAATCAGTACCAAATTGCATGGGCGTCCGCAGAACTTTTTTTTTGGGGGGGGGGGGCATAATTTTAAGGTCATCCATGCTCTGCCCCTTTTTGACAATGTCATTATTACATTATCACAGTCAGAGACTGTGTTCATAGTACAGGATATGGTCAGAGACTGCGGACATGGTATAGGAGACAGTCAGAGACTGCGGACATGGTACAGGAGACGGCCAGAGACTGTGGAGATGGTACAAGAGACAGTCAGAAACTGCGGACATGGTACAGGAGATGGTCAGAGACTGCAGACCTAGTACAGGAGACGGTCATAGACTACGGACATGGTACAGGAGACAGTCAGAGACTGCGGACATGGTACAGGAGATGGTCAGAGACTGCAGACACGGCTCAAGAGACTGTCAGAAACTGCATGCATGGCTCAAGAGGATAAGGACCTAGTGGGGAACCCCCAATCCGATCCCTGATTCCAGGGGGGGCAATTGCCCACCCTTGCCCCTACCTGCGGACGCCCATGCCAATTTGCAAAAGTGTATTTGCTTTGGAAGAATAAATCACCTCTAACGGTGAGTGTTCTACGTGTATTGATGTTGCTGCATTGTGTAAAACTATTAGAATAATTTTTACATTTTAGAATGGGGTGCCTCAAGACTGTCCATAATTTAGGAGGGTGCCTCAAGTTTGTCCATTTTTAAAGGGTGTGTTGACTGAAAAAAGGTTGAGAAACACTGACATAGAGTGATGAAGGGCATGTGTCAACGACATCAATTTGAGACCCTTTGGGGAACATTCAGAATTCATCTACAGCTGCATTTGACCTGTAGTTAATCTTTGAAATGCAATTCACCTGCTTCAAGTAAGTTTTGCATGCCCCTAGACTTGCATGGGATTGCAAAACCTTTCTGACAAACATAGAATCTTGTCAACAGGGACCCTAACAAGATGAGGTGAAAACAAATACAAATCCTTTGACAATAAAAAAGTCAAATTCATGTACTTCAGATGTGCATATACTGTAAATGTTTGTTTGGAGTTCTACTTAATGAAAAGATTTTTAGAAATTCAGAGATGCTTGTGTGGTTTCTGGCCCTTTTATCAGCTGTCCTACTTGCACTTATCTGTTATTTCCGTTAGAAACTAACAAAAGAGGAACTTTTTGGTTTATTTAAATAGATCTGTACATTACAAGTATTTCTACCAGCAGACATTTGGTGCTTTTTTTGTTTTATGCAACAGACTGCAGTATAAAGTTCTAGATTCATAGACTGTTCATGTAGCCCTTCTCAATCTTGCCAACAAGTTATACAGCATAGGGAATTTACTGTACCTGCCTTTCTGTAGGAGAAAATATAGCCCTGCTTGTGTCTAGTGGTAGATTGCTTTGTCAATACTAGGACTGAGATTCATTGTTATTAAAGCGAAGAAAGAGTGCCTAAGCCATCATAATGCCTTGCTTGGGTAAAAAATGATGCACCTGTATATACTGCATATGTTCATACATAAAGCTGAACTCCAGGCTTAAAAACTTTCAAATACATTCCTCAATAGCCACGAAAGATAAAGATCTACTAGTTTGTGCACCAAAATACCTACACAAACCTAGATGTTATCTTGTAAATAACATCTAGATCTAACACCAGATGGTCACCAGTCATTTCTAGGCGCTTTGGAGGTCCGGGCGTGAGGTATGATGTCATGTCCGGCCGGCCGGATGTAAGCAATGCCCAGGGACTCGGCTGGAAAAGCAGAGATCACTCGTTTTTTTTTCTGATCTCGGTCTTTCCAGCCTAGAGGAGAGATGTGGGGTCTTATTGACCCCATATCTCTCCAAAAAGAGTACCTGTCAGTCACGCACTATTCCTATTACAAGGGACAGTGTAAAAATAAAGTTAAAATAAACAATAATAAAAAAAAAATTACAGCGCCCCCATCACCACGAGCTCGCGCACAGAAGCGAATGCATACATAAGTCACGCCCGCATATGTAAACGGCGTTCAAACCACACATGTGAGGTATCGCCGAGAACGTTAGAACGGGAGCAATAATTCTAGTGCTAGACCTCCTCTGTACCTCTAAACATGTTCCCTGCCTTTAGGGATTTTTAAGTACCAAAGTTTGGCGCCATTCCAAAATTGTGCGCAATTCAAAGTGTGACATGTTGGGTATCTATTTACTCGGCGTAACATCCTCTTTCACATTTTGCAAAAACATTGGGCTAACTTTACTGTTTTCTTATTTTTTAATGCATGAACCTTTTTTTTCTTTCCAAAAAAAAAACATATCTGAAAAATCCCGTCCGAGATAAAAAGTTGCAACGATCACCATTTTATTCCCTAGGGTCTTTGCTAGCTAAAAAACACTTAGAATTTTTGGGGGTTCTGAGTAATTTTGTAGCAAAAAATTGATTTTTACATGTAGGAGCAAAGTGTCCAGAATTGGCCCGGGAAGCAAGTGGTTAACCACTTCCGGACCGCCGTACGTCGTTTGACGGCGGTACTTTGAAGTGGAATACCGTTGTTATGGTAGCAGATAGCTACCATAACCCCGGTATCTTTTTTTACAGCCGGCGATTCTGCGTCAGATAAAAGTGGTCTTAGTGGCGGATTCGCCGCGAGATCACTTTTATCAGCGGCGGGAGAGGTGCCCCCCCGCCACTTTCCGGTCATCTCCGCCGCTTACCGGACCCGCCGGCAGCGGCGGAGATGATCGCGTCCTTCCCCCCCAGTGTCCGTGAGCCGAGTGAGAGGCTGAAGCCGTTCACCCGGCTCCATAACATGGCTGGGCGGAAGCTACGTAACAAGTAGCTTCCGCCCAATGCTCTTAAAGGGGACATTTTTTTTTCCCCCTGCCATTTTTTTTTTTTAATGCATTTAAGTGTAAAAATGAGATCTGAGGTCTTTTTGACCCCAGATCTCATATTTTGGAGGTCCTGGCATGCTTTTTTCTATTACAAGGAATGTTTACATTTCTTGTAATAGGACAAAAAGTGATCAATTTTTTTTTTTAAAAAAAGAAAGTTGTAAAAATAAAAATTAAAAAGTAAAATACATAATTAAAAAAAAAAAATTTAAAGCGCACCGTCCTTGCGAGCTCGCGCGCAGAAGCGAACGCATACGTAAGTCCCGCCGACATATGAAACCGGTGTGCAAACCACACATGTGAGGTATCGCCGCGATCGTTAGAGCGAGAGCAATAATTCTAGCCCTAGACCTCCTCTGTAACGCAAAAATGCTAACCTGGCTGCAAATTTTTTAAGATGTCCAATCGTAAAAACGCAATGTCTCCTCCAGATCCCGATCTTAATAACGAGAGCGAGA
>BLSH010319456.1:348929-370198 GCA_018402905.1 Glandirana rugosa | reverse complement strand
TGAGATCTGAGGTCTTTTTGACCCCAGATCTCATATTTTGGAGGTCCTGGCATGCTTTTTTCTATTACAAGGAATGTTTACATTTCTTGTAATAGGACAAAAAGTGATCAATTTTTTTTTTTAAAAAAAGAAAGTTGTAAAAATAAAAATTAAAAAGTAAAATACATAATTAAAAAAAAAAAATTTAAAGCGCACCGTCCTTGCGAGCTCGCGCGCAGAAGCGAACGCATACGTAAGTCCCGCCGACATATGAAACCGGTGTGCAAACCACACATGTGAGGTATCGCCGCGATCGTTAGAGCGAGAGCAATAATTCTAGCCCTAGACCTCCTCTGTAACGCAAAAATGCTAACCTGTAGAATTTTTTAAACGTCGCCAATGGAGATTTTTATGTTGCAAAGTTTGTCGCCATTCCACGAGCGGACACAATTTTGAAGCATGACATGTTGGGTATCATTTTACTCGGCGTAACATTATCTTTCACAATATGGGAAAAAAATTGACCTAACTTTACTGTTGTCTTATTTTTTAACTCAAAAAACTGAATTTTTTCAAAAAAAAAATCGCGCTTTTAAGACCGCTGCGCAAATACGGTGTGACATAAAGTTTTGCAATGGCCGCCATTTTATTCTCTAGGGTTTTAGAAAAAAAAAATATATAATGTTTGTGGGTTCTAAGTAATTTTATAGCAAAAAAAAAAACAGTTTTTAACTGATAACCTCCAAACTCCAAAAAGAGGCTCGGTCTTAAAGTGGTTAAAGTGTAACTCTGCATTTCTAATACAATTCATGTTGCAAGGCATAATAGTAAACTTTTGAAAGTTGGATCTGTTACCTACAGTATCTTGTTCCTCTACATTGAGGGTCGACAATCCATTGCGGGCAGGTAATGGATGGAAAAATCCAAGCAATCGGTACCAGTGAATGCTGCCCTCCTGTTCCTCTTCTTTCTGCTGCTTGGGTCCCCTACGTGCTCCTATAGTTTCCCATACTATTTAGTTAGGCCTTGCTAGTTAATTTCTTAAAAAAATAAGGGTGCTGAGCCCTGGTGATCTGTGATCCCATTCATGCTGTTCGCCACCTCTAAAGGTTGCCTACCCCTGCTCTACATCCTTCCAAGCTTCATGTAGTGATTAGTGGGAAATATTCCCATTTAGCTGGTAACGATGACCTATAGTACACATTAACAATATGCTTTATCTACAGATGATAACGGATTGTTCATATAGACATAGCATACACTAAAAGGAGAAGGGAGGCGCGCCTCTAAGTGTAAACCGTAATTTCTTTATTGTAACAAGAAGTGCAAAGGTACTCACAAAAGCAGTAGTGCAAATCGCGTTGCAGTGTCAGCCACTGCGGGCATAGTGTCCATAACGTTTGTTGCTGTCACATAGGAAAAGGTGAAGGCTGTCTCCAGAGTATGCAAGGAAAGAACGGTGGTTTCCAGCACTTCCTTGTCTTCGTCTTGGAGGAGCGTGTCGTCACTTTCGGTTCCGGTGGGCAACGTACGGCAAGGCGTTGTCGGGGACTCCGCCCCTTCCTCAGGCCGTGTATACACCATTATTGGTATGGGCAAATTTATGGGCAGATTCACAGGTGGCGTGGAACGAAGGTGCTCGCCCCTTCTACGAACCTCCCAGCACATATACAAATGTAGGACACTGATTAAAAGTTGGCAGTGTGAAAAATAAAACAGATAAGACCATAGAAATCGTTAAAAAAGTGGTGGGATTGCTGGAGGGAAAATGTGATAATGTGTAAGGAATGTGAGAATGTATATAAAATGTATATAAAACAAGGGTTAAAAGGCAACAGCAACCCCTAGTGGGGTCTAAGGGTATAGGAGGTGTTCTCTTAGTAAATCTACAGGGTGGGCCATTTATATGGATACACCTTAATAAAATGGGAATGGTTGGTGATATTAACTTCCTGTTTGTGACACATTAGTATATGTGAGGGGGAAACTTTTCAAGATGGGTGGTGACCATGGCGGCCATTTTTGTGCCACAAACAGGAAGTTAATATCACCAACCATTCCCATTTTATGAAGGTGTATCCATATAAATGGCCCACCCTGTAGTTTCTAATAATGCATAAAATTCATAAAATATGTTAGGGGTTTTTAAAAAATGAAAGTGGTAAAATCATATGTGTCACGTAATCTCCGAGGTTTTGAGGGGGATGAGTTGTGTAGATTTTGTTATTGATGGGACAATATTTGATAATAAAAATAATAATAATGATAAAGATATATAATATATAATGATAAAAATATAAGTTCAGAAATAAAGGAAAAGAGTTTTATATAAATTTTTTGCTACTGGATTGGGGTATTCCAAACCCTGGGGGATAGTGATCATTAGTGTACGTATCAAACTCAGTATATCAAGACCAGTGTTAAATTGGAATTACAGTTATGAATAGTTTAAATTAGCACATTGGTTTCCAGTTCTTCGTTTAGGCCGCCAGGTGAGAGGAGGTCGAGGAGGTCGAGGTGATAAATCCAATAGACCTCTCGCTGGCATAACCGTTTGAATCTCTCAGCGAGGGAAACTTAAGAAAGTGTCTGGGTACACTGTGTTTATCACAGCCTCCCTCAACAAACCTCCTGTGCTCACCAAATCTTTTCCTCAGTGGTCTAATTGGTGTGAACTTATCTGGACTTGATCCCTACCATTGTATTAGATGAGCAGACATTACCATACATCTATACACCCATGCATCTGTAGGGGATTCTCATCTCCTGTCCGTTCTGTGCACTGATTTACATTTCTGGTTGTTACCATAGTATCTGCGCTGACAATTGGTCTTTTTATGTTTGTTCGGTTAAAATATATTGGTTCTAGCAGCAGATTTGTGGCCATACCTAATGTAATGTCATAACAGTTGTATTTATTTAAATCTTTTCTTTCCCCTACTTCCTTCCCCTTCCCCCCCCCTTTTTTTTTTTAATGGGTACTACCATGGAGTTTCTACACAATATTGATGCTATTAAATATGAAATTCTTCATGAGTTGTACAGGCTATTCCCGCCTGATCTGTTTCATTCTAATGTTAGACTATCTCCCGAACTCACCACACAATGCACAAAGATTTTCAGAAAAATAGAGCATACCATCGATTCCATCAGTCATCATTGGTGGGACAAGTTCTTCATGTTAGAGTATCTATCCCACCATATCGCACCCCGGGGGTTTGAGAATTCTAAAAACTTGCCCTTTTCTATCAGAGGACCTCACCTTAGAATGGTTCCAGCTCTCGGATTTTTGCACCCAAAAATGGATGAAGTTAATCATACAACAAAGAGAGTCCAAATACTTATCCTGCATTCACATGCTTAAGCAGCACATATCCATCTTGGGGACCCTAACCAATCACCTTCTGGTGAAATGGTTCCACATCCTCCAAAACCATAATAAGAAGAAGGAAGATATTACCCTTCGTGTCAAAATGGGTAAAGTCCAAAGAGATCTGGATGACTACAACCTTGGTAGAGTATTCAATTGGAAAAAACCCAAAACCACACATACAACTCCTACCCCCCAGCCCGTGACACAGAGGAACCCACGGGCTACACAGTGTGATCACTCTCACACAGCTCCCGCTCATTCTAATTTTAGAAGAAATCAGCCCAAGGTTAAAAATAACATCGCCCCACTACCCCTTCTTAAGGTACCTTCAGATATCATTACTAGACACAAGACTAACACCATCCAAGGACCACTAAGACCTCCTCCCCTTCTCAAATCCAATCACACCAGCAATAAAACTGGGACTAACCGTACCATATCCAAACATATAAATAAAATACCAACCTCCAATTCCACAGGGTAACCCTCACATTCCAGAAGGAGACCCTAGATTCACAAGTCCATCACATCTCCCCTCCAACTCCACCACTAGCCCCACCATTGTTGATACCATCCAGGCCATTGAGGGCACTACTGTGACTGCGGAAGAACACCCTGCTGCCACAGGGGTCAGCCCTAACTACCCTGTCTCCATTATACAGGAGCCACCACATCAGTCCCCTCCCCACGCCAACGACCAGCCTTCTATTTCTTCCACTCTCTCACCCAACCGCATCACTACTAGTGATACCTCATCCACAGCTCCGCCTACAGTTCTCTATAACACCGATAATTTTTTAGGGTTTCACCCCTCGCAGTCCACAAAAACATTCCAGAAAAAAAGAAAACTCGACATAGATGTAAGCGAGGGGGAAGAAGGACCAGACAATTTAAAAAGAGTGAAAGTAAAGATACAATAAAGGCCTTTAATTTATCGTCTCATACACTCACGCAACCTGAAGTATCCCTACTACAACGTGGTTTAAACTTTGCTCCCACTAATTTTCCCAGTCCTTTCACTATATTCAAAGACCTTAACACCTTCATCCATAATCTTACTTTAAAAAGACACTTTGCTATCCAAGCCTTGAAACATCCCCCCACCTACTACAGTTCAGGTGACCCAAGACACGCCACCATCCACCATTGACATAGCAGGACTCCAAATTCTTGAAGCGCTATTCACTGATGATGACGTTAACCTTACCCCCTATATTTTATTCCCCCCACTTCTCCATCTATTCAACATACCAACTTCAAACCCAAGTCAGTCTTCTACCTCACACAAAGCAAAGTACCTTATCTTCAGACTTTCAGCTAGTCTATACTGAGTTAGTCAACATGTGCAAAACCCAATCCCCTCGGGGCTCCCTTCCCCCTAATCTCACCCCACAAGAAAAGTATGCCCTTAAAAATCTCACTGAAGACTCTAATATTGTCATCAAAACAGCAGATAAGGGGGGAGGGATTGTGATTGAAGACAAAAGTACTTATCTCAAGGAAGCCCAGAGATTGCTCACTGATGGCAGCACTTACACGAAATTACACTCTGACCCCTCCGCAAAGTTTGCCAAGGAGGCCAGAGATCTTACTACCAAGGCCAAGACAGCAGGTGTTATTACAAAGTCTGAATTCTCCTTCTTTAATAATCAGTTTAATAATGTACCATATTTTTATCATATCCCTAAGATTCATAAAAACAGTGACAATCCTCCTGGTAGACCCATTATGGCCGCTATGGGCAGTGTCACAAGTCCATTTTCATTATATGTGGACGCCTTCTTACAACCTCTGGCTCAAGAACTTCCTGCCTTTATTAGAGATGGGGTTGATCTACTTGATAAACTTACACATTATCCCTGGGAACCCACTTACCGGTGGGTATCCCTGGATGTAAATTCACTGTATACCTCTATCCCCCACTCTATCGGATTAAGAGCTATCGCCCACTTTCTGTCCCTAGACCAGTCCATACATCACCTACAAGCGGAGTTCATATTGGAGGCCGTTGAATTCTGCCTGACTCATAATTTTTTCGAATTTGATGGTGAGTTCTTCTTGGAAGAGGTTGGCACGGCTATGGGCGCCAATTTTGCCCCTAGCTATGCCAACCTCACTATGGGCTTCTGGGAATCCTCCCACATTTGGCGCAACAACCCTTTTGCCTCCATATAGTCTATTACAGGCGATATATTGATGACATCATAGTCATTTGGGATGGATCGGAGGCTTCTGTTTATGAATTTGTCCAATATTGCAATGACAATCCGTTTGGTCTATCATTTACCTCGGTACAGGACACACAGCAGTTAGGTGGAATCCTCGCCAAAAATTACGTCAAACCCACGGCGGGTAATTCTTACCTCCACTACCAGAGCTGCCACCACCCACGTTGGATCTCAAACATCACAAAGAGTCAATTTTGTAGGCTCCGTAGGAACTGTACACGGAGCACGGATTATAGAGAACAAAGTCAACTCTTGATGAATAAATTTGCAGAAAAAGGTTTTTCATCTGAATTGATAAATAAAGCTTACTCCCACTATGCCACAGTCTCCCCTACCAAGGAACCATCCAAAAATCTGGGACCCACGACACAACCTGTGAGATTTATTACACAATTCCACACTAAATACAAGAAGATGGAGAAAGTGCTTGCCAGACATTGGCCCATCTTATTGGAAGACCCTCATTTGAAAAAACTCATTCCACCCAGACCCAAGGTATCATATAGGAAAGCTTGCAGCTTTAAGAACATGATAGCCCCTAGTAAACTTAAACAGTCCCATGCCACTGGTCCTAATCAGCTTTGCCTAATACCATTAGTAGGTATGTTTCAATGTCGTAAAACTTTGTGCCTCACGTGTAAACATGTTACACATCGGCAAAAAAGTTTCTCCATAAAGGGGAAAACGTACAACATTCCTGAATTTTTCAATTGCGCTACCGATCATGTGGTCTACTGTCTCTCGTGTCCTTGTGGCCTATATTATGTTGGGAGAACAATTAGACCACTGAGTAAGAGATTCGGTGAGCACAGGAGTTTTGTTGAGGGAGGCTGTGATAAACACAGTGTACCCAGACACTTTCTTGAGTTTCATGACCAATCCTCAGAGGGTCTGCGGGTGTGGATCATTGAATCCATACCGCCCACCCTCCCCCCAGCTGAGAGATTCAAACAGTTATGCCAGCGAGAGGTCTATTGGATTTATCACCTTGACCTCCTCTCGCCTGGCGGCCTAAATGAAGATCTGGAAACCAATGTGCTAATTTAAACTACGGTATTCGTAACTGTAATTCCAATTTAACACTGGTCTTGATATACTGAGTTTGATACGTACACTAATGATCACTATCCCCCAGGGTTTGGAATATCCCAATCCAGTAGCAAAAAATATATATAAAACTCTTTTCCTTTATTTCTGAACTTATATTTTTATCATTATATATTATATATCTTTATTATTATTTTTATTATAATCAAATATTGTCCCATCAATAACAAATTCTACACAACTCATCCCTCTCAAAATCTCGGAGATTACCTGACCCATATGATTTTACCACTTTCATTTTTTAAAATCCCTTAACATATTTTATGAATTTTATAAATTTTATGCATTGCTAGAAACTAGATTTACTAAGAGAACACCTCCTATACCCTTAAACCCCACTAGGGGTCGCTGTTGCCTTTTAACCCTTGTGTTATATACATTTTATATACATTTTCACATTCCTTACACATTATTACATTTTCCCTCCAGCAATCCCACCACTTTTTTAACGATTTCTATGGTCTTATCTGTTTTATTTTTCACATTGCCAACTTTTAATCAGTGTCCTACATTTGTATATGTGCTGGGAGGTTCGTAGAAGGGGCGTGCACCTTCATTCCACGCCACCTGTGAATCTGCCCATAAATTTTGCCCATACCAATAATGGAGTATACACGGCCTGAGGAAGGGGCGGAGTCCCCGACAACGCGTCGCCGTACGTTTCCCACCGGAACCGAAAGTGACGACACGCTCCTCCAAGACGAAGACAAGGAAGTGCTGGAAACCACCGTTCTTTCCTTGCATACTCTGGAGACAGCCTTCACCTTTTCCTATGTGACAGCAACGAACGTTATAGACACTATGCCCGCAGTGGCTGACACTGCAACGCGATTTGCACTACTGCTTTTGTGAGTACCTTTGCACTTCTTGTTACAATAAAGAAATTATGGTTTACACTTAGATGCGCGCCTGCCTTCTCCTTTTTGTCTCTTCAGAAGCCCTTTCTACTTCTGGCCAGCGCAGCCTTGGTGTGAACTTATCTGGACTTGATCCCTCCCATTGTATTAGATGAGCAGACATTACCATACATCTATACACCCATGCATCTGTAGGGGATCCTCATCCCCTGTCCGGTCTGTGTACTGATTTACATTTCTGGTTGTTACCATAGTATCTGCGCTGACAATTGGTCTTTTTATAGCATACACTAAACGCACTAATATTTTTTTCGTTCAACCCAGCGGGTTAAACGGAAAAAAACATACCGCTTCGGCCGGTCCCGCTGTACTAACAATTCGGCGATCCCTGCTGAGCTGTTATGTTCACTCTGATCAGAGCTTTCAGCCATTGGCTGAGAGCCCTAATTGGGAGCTGGTCAGCTGCTGGTTGGTTTTCCAGTTAGGCATTAGACTGTAGAAGCAATGATATTTCCCCCAGGGCCACTATCAATAATTTTAGAGCTTGTATGTTTATGATCAACAAAATGGGCAATAACCATTTAAAATGTTGATTTTCATTTCACAGCTTCACAGTATGAAATTGATCTGAAAGGAGTTTTTTCATTAAGGGCACTTTCACACTGGGGGGGGCGGTGGGGTGTTAAATTCCCGCTAGTCACAGCGGGGATTTACCGCTGTATTAGCGGCGCTACGGAGGCGGGAGCGGTGCGCTTTTAACCCCCCACAAGGGGTTAAAATGGGATTAAAAGTGCCCACGCTTCCGAGGCGGTGTGCAGCTGCTTCGGGAGCGCTACCCCATTGTCTTCAATGGGCAGGGGCAGTGGAGGAGTGGTATATTACCGCTCACCGCACCTCTCCAAAGATGCAGCTTGCAGGACTTTTTGTAACATCCTGCAAGCGCACTGCCCAGTGTGAAAGAACTCCGGCTTTCACATTGGAGTGGATGGGGAGTGATTTTTAGGCGCTTTACAGGCGCTATTTTTAGCTAAATAGCGCCTGTAAAGCGCCTCAGTGTGAAAGGGGTCTAAGTGTTTTTAAACCTACTGTAGGTGTTGTGCTAATGCATGATAAAACCTGTGCCACTCGATATGCTGGAGGACCTTTTCTGCAGTGTGATGCTTTAATAATTGGCTCTGTCCTGGTTTATTCTGTGTTGTGATCCATTGGCAGCCCATTCAAAATACATGGGTTTCCATGAAAAATATAGCCAAAGCTTTTCTGGCCATACTTACTTTTTACACTCCTGTGAGCCAGTCATCCTGTAATGGGCTGCTTACCTCTGTCAGCTAACGTGGCGAACAGTATTGTTGGGATCCACCCAGCTGCCTAATTTACAGCTGTCAGCACTCAGCTAAAAGTCAAAGCCAGCTACACCCACCCTCTCTTCATCCCAGCACTCCAGTGAGCACTGGAGGAGCAGAGTGGAGAGCTGTTACTGACCGTTACTGCTCCCCACTGTGAGCAGACTGGAAACTGAGCGATCGGCAGTCTTGTATTTGCTCAGTTCTCTGCCTTAGAACCAACATGGGACTGAGGTGAGTACGGATGTTTGCCTCTTTTATATACTTCTGCACGTTGACACACCTGCAGTAATGGAAAAGTTAGCCATTCATAAGTACTGAGAGGTTCAGAGGTCAACAATCTGATTGTTATCTAGGTGGGGGGGTTGGGGTTGTTGGTTTGGCAGCAGCTTTTAAACTTCAGGTGTATATGTTACAAGAAGTGTTTCTGGTTGGGTCACAAGGTGTGAATAAGGGAAAAAAAGCAATCAAATGTGGCCACCACATTCAAGAGTTGAACACTGTATTATCATTTTTGTTTTTTGGAGTTTCATACTGCTTTGTTAATATTTAATATTTAAAATCTGTAAGTCCATTTGTAGATGGCTTTCTTTGTATATGCTTGTTTGTTCTAATTTTTCCTTATTCGTTTGTTCTAGGTGGCATCCCTGGCTGGCCCTGGTGGACAAGTTGAAATAGAACAGAATTTTCTGAACAAAAAATTGAAGACGTTGACTGTTTATTTTGGAGACCTAATTCGGAAACTGTAGATGCGTTTTTTGGTGTGTTTGTGAAGGTGTTTCAGCAAAAAGGGAATTCTGTATTTTTATTTTTGTGTTAATTGTTCTGTATTAAAATTGACAGTCTTGGATTATGTATTACCGGTTAAGAAAAAGTTAGGATGTTCTGGACAATCCTTTTTTGAAAATGACACTCAAAACTTTTTATGTACTTCAAACATCATTGCATCATTTTGGTTCATTTATACAAAAGTAATTGAAAGTGTGTTGTCTGGAGTAGGCTATCCTAACAAATGCTTGTTACTTGTGGATAATGCATATCTGGTTGCTGCGGGCAAAACCACCTTTACTCCCCGTAATCAGTAACATTGCATGTGGTTGGTTGAGCCATGCAGTTTTGGAAAGCAAATATTGCTGTTGGTATATCTGTTATACATCATCTTGAAGGTCTGCAATGTCTCTAGATTAAGCCAGTGCCACCATCCAGAGAAAGACAACACGGTGATAAATTTAGTAAAAGAAAAAAGGCATGTTAGCCATTACAAAAGTCACTTGTTTATTTGTCTATAATATTGAGATTCATATTTTGTGCAGTAAACAATACCCTTCTTATTGCTGAGAAGACTGGTGTAATGCCTTGCTATCTTGCTTGTAAAGGCCTTCACCATGTTTATATGATGGGAATCTGCATTTTGCACAGACTTTCATATACAGTCCATTTTATTACCCGTCCTCTCCCTCTTAAGCACAGTCATAGTACCTACTGCTCACTAAAGAGGTAGATTCACCTTGATCTGTAACAAAGGAAGAAGAGTCTTATAAGCTGCACATCACTACAAAGCCCTGTATGTGGAAAGTGCAAACAGCCTTAGCCTGGGCTCCATCCAGACCACCCCCCAGCTTTTTTTTTTGCCCCGCCCATGGGACTTAGTCATGGGGATCCCCATGACTAAGCCCAGTGGGTGGGGTGAAAATGTTGGGGGGGAGGCATGGGATGCTGTTTTCACTTTCCACATACATGGCTTTGTAGTGATGTGCGATTTCTATGACCCTTCTCCCTTTGTATCGATATCCATGGAACTGGGACAAGCTCCATTTTGCCTTCACTCCCAGTGGTTGGCAATCGGAATGAACTCGTCGGAGTCTCAAGCAGCAGCTGTAGTTTGCCATTGGTTTACCTTGATCTATTATCTGCAGTCTACCTACCCTGAGCCCCAGCTCTGTTTATATGCCTTAAAGCGTTTATCTGACAACAATGTTTGCCTCTGTGAAAGATAACTTCAGGTTATGTCTATGTTCTACGGTCTTTCTCAAGCATACTTATTATGCCCAGAGTGGGGTGGTATAAGTGAACTTTACTTGGAAGTATACTTAAGGGTCTACTTATGTGTTCTCCTCTTAGCCCTGCAGAGAATACCTGCAAATAGTCATGTGACAGGTTCCATCCTGTTCCCGACATACTTGTTTTTCCCATTTATGAGAATGAAGGTAATGCTTTATAAATGTGCCGCAGGAGATTCTTATCGAAAAGCAGTGGTATGACTGAGGTTAGATTTTATAAAGGGTCCCTTATTCTTTAAGCCAATCTTGATTGTAATTTAAAAATGTTATATTTAAAAAATTATTAAGTGAAAATGTTATATTTGATAATAAAAACAATTTTGCATTGATTGGTGGTAATCCGAGAGATGTTTTTATTGATCAAAATTGATATTTCAGGTTTTTTGTTTTTTTTTTTATAAAGCAGGGAATGTTTAGGGCCGCTGTCACTGGTTTATTTCAGGTTGTGTCCCAGATGGGAAGAGTCCTCTCCGTTTCTATGTACTTACTTCTCCCCAAGAGAATAAGGATAGCAGTCTAATTTTTTTATATTTGCTTGGAGATCCACTTGGTGTTTGATAGATGCTAGAGAGACAAAGCTGCCAGGATGAGCAACTATTGTCTTCATATAAAATGCATGCATGTTCTTGAATCTTGGTGTGCTTTATTTCATATAGATCTGTGCATTTATCCAGGATGAAATGTTTTCTTTGTGTAATAGCTTCCTGTCAATAAGACCAGCCACTGCTGCTTTCTCTCCTTGTGCAGGGTGACTGGTCTTGTATCCACCCCCTTCATTTAGTCTACTGCAGGCAGTCTGTAGTGGGTGGGCTTGTTGGGTCCCCCCCACAGCTGTAATCTCTATACAGGCTATGTGTAGCACAGTGATGATTATTATTATTATTATTATACAGAATTTATATAGCGCCAACAGTTTGCGCAGCGCTTTACAATATTAGGGCAGACAGTACAATTACAATACAATTCAATACAGGAGGAATCAGAGGGCCCTGCTCATTAGAGCTTATGTCACTGCTTCTTTTACAGGATATCTGGGCTTGCAAAAACATTTGTTTCATACAGTACAGTGAATTTATATGCATCATAACTATTGAGGAATATAGGTAAATAGGTTTTTGTGCTTGGAGATCAACTTTAAAACAACCTTTTAGTCAGTTGACGTAGGTGTATACCTACCATGCCAGCAGCCTGGGTCTCCTACCTTCCCATCATTCCAGCACTGCTGAATCCTCTGCATTCAACAAGTGTCAGATTCTTCCGACCCCTACATAACTACAAGACTCTGTGAGATGGTGGACAAAGGCATCCAAGAGAAGATTCTCCCAGAGGCTGTGGCGCTGGAACAGAGGTGAGCTAGGGGAAACGCAGGCCATTGAATCTTCTATTGCAGATTGCTTCAGGATCCATGAACACTGGGCTTAAAATTGCTGCTTCTACAGGAGTTTTGCTCATAGAAGCAGTTCAATGTTATACTACGTGTCCATGCACATTAGGACATTTAGAGACGTGTTTTAAGCTCGGTGTTCAGAGGCAGAAAAAAACCCTTCTGATTTGTGTATTTGAGGGGAGTTTTCTGGCAGTTAAAAAGGCTAAGCGCTCCTAAACGCCAGTACAAAAACATTCTATATGCAAGATTTTTTCTTCTTACAAAAGAACTGGCATTTTTTTAAGCTCAGTGTGCATGAATCCTCAAAGAAAACCTATGGTGAAATATGTGGGCTGCCATTGTTGACCCTATATTCCAAAACTGTTGATAGTCCACTGGCTTCAGTATTTTTCTGATTCATTCACAGTAGAGCTGCACGATTCTGGCCAAAATAAGAATCACAATTTTTTTTGCTTAGAATAAAGATCACAATTCTCACACGATTCTCGCGGCGTAACATCTTACATATACAAAAAAATTGGGCTAACACACTGTTTCGTTTTCTCTTTCGTTCATTGACGGACGCAGCCTTTATTCATGATGCATGGGGTTGTGTACCTTTCACTAGGAGTGGACTAGGCAGAACAGCGTTCAGCTTTAAGAGCAGACACAGCCCATCGCAGGGGGCCGTCCTCTCTCGCCATAACCCCTCACCCTGCTACTCCCTGCTACTAGCAAGCCAGTTTTTCCTGCCTAGTGCAAGGATTAGGACTTGGCTCCCTGCTGGAATCTGCGGTTCCCCAGTTTTTTTCTTTTTTTCCTTTGCTCAAGCCTTCTGATGAAGACTGCAATCAAGCAGCCGGCTGGGTGACACGCTGGATATCCTAGATCCAGGAAGGAAGTTAAACGTCCCGTCAGCACACCTAGGACCGGGTCCGTGGGCTCGCATCATGGTGTTGCATGGCCGGCAGCTCTCACCCAGCCTGGCTGGGCGGCAGGTCTGTCTCGGGTGGCTACCTGCTGTGTCCGCCGGGACTGGTGAGTACGCCTCCCCAGGGGTGGGGGGGCAGGCGGGTGGTGCACCCCCATCCTGGGGTGTAGGTAGGTGAACTTCTTCTTTCCCCCCTCCCCTCCAGGTCCGGGGTCTGCGCTATGTCCCCCTGCTGCTCCGGGCGGCCGGCGCCATGTGCTGGTCCGGCCACCATTTTGGTGTGGTCGGCCGCCATTTTCTTGTAGCCGGCAATGTGCTGCACGGCCGCCATTTTGCGGTGGCCGGCTGCATGTTAGGCCTCTAGTGCACACGGTGGCCATGTTTGTGTGGTCCGCCGTGTGCTGTGCAGTGGATGGGCAGTCCTGGGCCTTCTGGAGCCATTTTCTTGTCACACGTGGCAGAGCAGCAGTGAACGGGGGACATGGGCAGCGGTGGCAGCACCTCCCGGTGGTTCTGGTAGGGCACGGTGGGGGGGTGTCCTGGGTGCCTTTGGGTCCCTGTAACGGCAGCTGGGGTGGTGTGGGGCGCTTGGTTTTTCCCAAGGGGGCCTGGCAGGTGTGTGGGGGTGTGGCGCAATGGCGGCGGAAGCGGGCGCTTCCACTTCAGAGGTCTCCGGTGGGCGCACTGGGACCTGTAGTGTCGCTGTACAAACTCACGGCTATCCTGGAGGACTTTCTGTCCCGAGTGGAGCCTAGCTGTGACCGGGGGGTGGCGAGAAAACGGTCACCCCTCCCCCATCTTCTGGGGAGGACTCTGAGCCGGAGCGGGGCTCCATGGTGATGGGGACCCCCCTGGAGCTGTCGGAGGGCAAGCTTGGGGGCTTCTCCGACGAAGAGGAGTCCTCTGGGGCCGCTGTGCTGCGCAAAAGGGCCCTGGTGGCCTCTTTGGTTTCAGCCGTCCAGAAGACGCTGAGGCTGGGCCCAGCTAGGGCTGCACAGGAGGTGGTGTACGCCTTCGGGTCACACAAGCCGGCCCGGGCTCCTAAGGTCTTCCCTTATTTGCCTTATTTTGCTCAGTTTGTCTATAAGGAATGGCAACGCCCTCAGAATTCTTTTGCCATGCCAAAACGCTTTTCTGTCTGTTATCCTTTTGAGGATGCACTGTTGCAGAAATGGATGTCCTCTGTGGTGGCCCCGCCAGTGGCCCGCCTTAACAAGGCGACCACGATTCCGATGGAGGGCTCTCCTTCTTTTAAGGACCCGGTCGATAGGCGGACCGAGGCAGTGTCCAAGGCAATGTTCCTGGGGGCGGCCATGCGGCCCGCGCTGGCTTCGGTGCTGGTAGCACAGTCGCTAACAGAATGGGCGACAATGTTACACAGGCACCTGGGGGCCCTCAAGGTTCCCCCTGAATCTGTGCAGCTGGCTGACCAGTTGGTGCAGGGCATTAGGTTTCTTCGTGATGCGGCCCTGGACATGGCCCCCATGCTTTCAAAGCTATCTATTTTTGCTGTCATCAGGCGGCTGGTTTGGCTCCGAGGCTGGTCGGTTGACCAAGCGTCAAAGAAGGGGCTTGCGGACCTGCCTTTTGAGGGCGGTAGGCTGTTCGGGCCTTCCCTAGATGAGGTGATTAAGGATTTCACAGGGGAGAAGAGTACTTTCCTCCCGGAGCCCAGGTGGGGTAGAGAGCCCCGCCGTAAGCAGGGCCCCTCCTTTTTTACTCAGAAGAGTTTTTTTCGTGCGCCCCGTGCAACGAACAAGGGCTCTCGGCCCAGCAAGGCTGCTGCAGGGGGTCCGAAGCATCCCTGGCAGCAAAAGCCCGAGGAGTCGGAGGAGAGGTCTTCCTCCGCATGATGGGGCACCCTCGCCCATTGCTCGGGTGGGGGGACGACTCCTGGAGTTCACGGACCAGTTGACCTCACGCATCTCGGACCTCTGGGTGCGAGAGGTGGTCTCGTCCTGGTACAAGATAGAGTTCCGTACCCAGCCCCTGGACAGGTTCTTCGCATCAAATCTGAGGCTCCTCCCCCTTGGCGGCGGCAGGCCCTGGTGGGGGCGGTGCCATCACTACTCGATCAGGGGGTGATTGTTCCGGTTCCTCCTGTGGAACGGTTCTATTCAAACCTCTTTGTGGTGCCGAAAAAGGATGGGGTCAGGCCTGTCCTGGATCTGAAGGCGCTCAACATTTTTGTCAGGGGGCGGAAGTTCCGAATGGAGTCGGTCTGTTCGGTGATGGCAGCGCTTCGCCAGAGGGACTTTCTGGCTTCCTTGGACATCAAGGATGCGTATTTGCACGTCCCCATTTGTGCTCGTCACCAGTATTTCCTGCGCTTTGCAGTGGGGGGGCTCCACTACCAGTTTGTGACTCTCCCGTTCAGTTTGGCCTCTGCCCCCCGAGTGTTCACCAAGCTCTTGGCTCACGTGCTGGCCCTGCTGAGGCAGAGAGGCATAGCGGTGGTGGCATATCTCGACGACCTGCTCTTGCAGGCGGAGTCGGAGTCAGCCCTACGAGACAACTTGGCCATCACCATGAGCTAGTTCGGGACTTCAGCTGGGTGATCAATCTTCATAAGTCGGCGCTGGTCATCCTTACGGTTTTGCATGCGGGTGTTGCGGCTCATGGTGTCCACCTTGTCAGTCGGTTTCCGTACGCCCGGTCCCTGCAGCGGGCGATTTTGCTGCGGTGGGACAGGTCTCCCTCGTCCTTGGATCAGGTGATCCGCTGGATCACCAGACCCGGCTCTCCCTCACCTGGTGGCTACGAGCCCCGGCCTTGGAGCTGGGGAGGTCGTTCATTCTGTTGGCATGGACGGTGGTCACGACGGAAGCCAGCCTAACCGGCTGGGGAGGGGTTTTGGGGCTGTTGTCGGCCCAGGGTCGCTGGTCCCCGGAAGAGTCCAGTCTCCCGATCAACGTGCTGGAACTTCGGGCAATCAGGCTTTGTCTCTCCCACTGGTCGGCCTGTTCAGATTCAGTCGGACAATGCCACGGCTGTGGCTTACGTGAATCATCAGGGCGGAATGAAAAGCTCGGCTGCGGCGATGGAGGTGGCCCACATTCTGAGGTAGGCAGAGCTCCACGTGCCGGCAATTTCTCCCGTTTACACTCCGGGCTTCGAAAATTGGCAGGCGGACTACCTCAGTCGCCAGCAGGTGGATCATGGAGAGTGGTCCCTGCACCCAGAAGTGTTCCACCAGATTTGTCAAAAGTGGGGCACGCCAGACGTGGACCTGCTGGCATCCCGGTTCATTCGGAAGGTGCAAACCTTCGTGAGCAGACCAAGGGATCCGTTGGCGGACGCCCTCGTGGCTCCATGGCGTCGGTACTGGCTTCTTTATGCCTTTCCCCCTCTCAAGCTGCTTCCGCGTCTGTTACGCAGGATAGAGGCAGAGGGGATCCCAACCATTCTGGTAGCACCGGATTGGCTGCGGCGTCCCTGGTACGCCAACGTGGTGCGGATGGTGGTGGACGTTCCCTAGCGGCTCCTGCTTCGCAGCAATCTGCTGTCTCAGGGTCCCATCTTGCATTCTGCTTTACCATCACTGGCTTTAACGGCCTGGCTATTGAGTCCCAGGTGTTGAGGGATAGGTCTCTGAATCAGTGATCCCTACCATGCTCAAGGCACATAAGTCCACCTCTCGCAAAATCTATCACCGCACTTGGAAGGCTTACATTGCCTGGTACGAGGCGGGGGGTGGAACCCCCGTTCTTTCTTGGTGGCTCAGGTGCTGGCCTTCCTTCAACAAGGCCTGGAGCACAAGTTGGCTTTGAGCACTCTCAAGGGGCAGGTTTCTGCCCTGGTGATTCTTTTTCAACGTCCATTGGCGACGCATTCTTTGATCGTACCTTTGTCCAGGGGGTTCGTCATGTCGCTCCCCAGGTACGCTCGCCTTTGGCGCCATGGGACCTTAATTTGGTCCTTTCAGTACTTCAGAAGCCGCCTTTTGAAAATATCAGGGAAATACCTCTGCTGCTACTTTCGCAGGTGGCTTTCCTGGTGGCTATAACATCCGCTGGCGGCTCTGTCCTGTAGGTCTCCGTATTTGGTCCTACATAGGCACAAGGTGGTTTTGTGCCCGTCACCTTCCTTTTTACCGAAGGTGGTATCCTCTTTTCTCATCAATGAGGACATTGTCCTCTGCTGTGCCCGCGGCCGTCTCATCCCAAGGAGGTTGCCTTGCACTCTCTGGATGTGGTTAGGGCTCTGCGGGTGTATCTGGCGGTCACGGCCTCCTTTCGGAAGTCGGATGCGCTCTTTGTCGCGGCGGGTGGCCCACGCAAGGGTTTGGCGGCCTTATCGGCCACTATTTCCCGTTGGATTAGACAGACTGTGACCTGTGCGTATGCTATTCGGGGCCATGAGCCACGGCTCACTCTACCAGGGCGGTTAGTACCTCCTGGGCTTTCCGACATCAGGCGTTGGTTTCACAAGTGTGCAAGGCGGCTACTTGGTCGTCGGTGCACACCTTTTCTAAGTTTTACAAGGTTGATGTTTCAGCATCCTTGGATGCTGCTTTGGCCGCAAAGTTTTGCAGACGGCGGTGTGAGGCGCGGCTGGCGCCCCCCGGAGGGTTCTCCGTTGGGTACAGTTGTTGTTGCGTTGCCCACCCCTCGTTGACACTGCTTTTGGACGTCCCCATGCGTCATGAATAAAAGCTGCGTCCGTCAATGAACGAAAGAGAAAATAGGATTTTTTGACTTTCCGTAAAATCCTTTTCTCTGAGTTCATTGACGGATGCAGCACCCACCCCCCTCTTTTGTCGAGTTTGTACTGCTTGTTACGAACTGGCTTGCTCGTAGCAGGGTGAGGGGTTATGCCGAGTGAGGACAGCCCCCTGGGAGGGGCTGTGTCTGCTCTTAAAGCCGAACGCTGTTCTGTCTAGTCCACTCCTAGTGAAAGGTACATAACCCCATGCGTCAGAGAAAAGGATTTTACAGGAAGTCCAAAAATCCTATTTTTTTTTTTTTTTTTAAAGTGTAATTCTTCCCAAAAAATTGCGTTTGAAAGACTGCTGCGCAAACACAGTGTGACATAAAATATTGCAACAACCGCCATTTTATTCTCTAGGGTCTCTACTAAAAAAATATATAATGTTTGGGGGTTCTAAGTAAATTTTTACTGGTAAGCAACAAATGTCAGAAAAGATTTAGTCTTTAAATGGTTAAACTAAACTCTTCTATACACAGAAGTAAATTCCTTTGATAACTAGAAACATTGCATCTCTTTGCTAGTTTTATCAACAATGATCTCAGAGTTTGTAGTCTGCCCAGATAGGAGAGACTCAAGTCTCTCCAACTTAGAAAAAGGTTCCTGGGGAGACTTCAGGCGACTTGCATTAACTTCTATTACAGTCAAGTAGCTCTGAGTCGCCTCGCAAGTCGGACTCCATTAACTGAACTGAAAATCGTGGTAATGTCTGATGGAGATCGCAGGGGGAGGGGGGGTGAATCAAGATTGTGATTTTATTACGATTAATCGTGCAGCTCTAATTCACAGGAAGCAATTATGCTGATCAGGAGTTTTGATAGGACTTGTATGCATCCAGATTAGTCACACAAAATGTAACCAGCAAAGAAGCATTGTCAGTGTCAGGAGCATCTAGTGCTCCTGTTCCTCATTCCAGCATCTGGGTTTTGGCTATGGCACTCTCCTTGTCTGTCTGTCCACCTGCAAGGTAATTAATGCAATCAGTCTCTGGGTGGAAACCAAACCTGTTATAAGCCAGCCAAACCCTCACTCGCATGCTTGTGATAGAGAGTGATACATGTGTTGTTCCTGATCAAGCCCCCTGTCTGTCTGCCCTGCTCTGCTAGATTGGATTTTCCTGTGTATGACCTTGGACCGGATTTGGACTATTCCCCGAACTCAGCCTGCTGTTTACCTGGACTGTCATAGAACCACCTGCCGTGATGGCCAGGCACTATAGCATTGTGAATAAGACCTGGGGGCAACTGAGTACCGGTAGGCCTGCTTGCCTTATAGGAAAGGGGGCTACTATAGATGAAGAACACAGTAACCAGCTATAGTATCTGACCACCTGCATTGGGGTAGATGTGACAGTCAGATATTGGTCAGGTTTTTCTCAGCACCCCTTTCCTGCATCTCTTCAGGACTCTGGACCATGAGTTTAGACCTGACATGACCATTATCAAATGGGCACTCTTCTGCCTTTTAGTCTTGTCATTTTATATCCAACGAATGCACCAGGTTGGTGAAGTATTCTTGCTGACCAGTCATGTACCTGGTACATCATTGAACTTCAAGTGATTTACTGGGACGATGCCTGCTGCTACTGCAGGCATCATCCTGATACCATTTTTTAGAGCTGCCGGTTGGCTCTCTTGTAATAGCAGTCAAAGCAGCTAGCTAGCCACTTGATTGCTATTACAAGCAGCGGCTTGCTCGGGCTCTCCCATCCCACCGGGCTACCAGCCGGTGCATCCAGACATAGCCAGAATTGGTTTTGATCAGCTGTTCAGAATAGTAATCTGGAAGCGATGACATGACATAACGTCCAGTTTACTGGGATGTCAACGGTGCTATTTTCAAAAAATGAAGAGCATTCAAAAACAGTGATCTTGATGTTTTGTATAGTTTGTATCCTGAAAGTTCATCAAAGGGTAATGTTAGGGAAAATGATGATAAAAGGCAAATGAGGATTGCAAAGATAAACAAGCTGATGAATAACTAAAGGACTCTGACCTAAGAAATTCCCTGTGTTTACTTGAGCTTTGCTGCACACAGGGAACTGAGCCAGGCGGGATCAGCAGTCAATAGTGTTTTACTTTTACCGGCAAGGACAATCAGCCTGTAATGTTCAATAAAAAGAACTTTGGTAAGGTATCCTCTGTATTTTACCTCCTTTAAAAACAAAAACATCACCCTTTCTTTATTAGGGTGGGGGGTGTATGTGTGTTCAAAGTCACTCATGTTTTGGAAGCAATTTACAGTAAAACTGCAGCAAAAAAATTGCCTAAATGTAAAAATAATAAAATATCTTCAGTTGCACCACTAGATGTCATCAGTCTTCTGGTTGAATAGGGCCTAGCATCATTCAACCCACTTCCTCTGAGTGCAAGTTGTCATTGACCTCCCCCTGGGGCAGCATTATTATGTCGAGCAGAATTTGTCTTTCGAGGCTTGATTGTCACATTCAATGCCTTGTACATTCAGTATTTCATTCAATTAATAAGGTTCTAAAACCTAAGTGAATAATGTTTAGCTTTGTCATCCTTTTTGTGCATCTCAGTACTGCTAATCTCATCGAGCCTCTTGCAGTCACTTCCTGTCTACTTGTGCCAGCTGTACATCATTGCTCTGGACCAACTTCCTGATAGCAACAACAGTGGACTCAATGTTGGCCGTTTGTTGTCTCCACCAGAGGCGTGACTGCACATCTGAAAGATGGTTGTCACCCCATTACAGGAAGGGCCCAAACAAAGACCATCGCAGGATCCCCAGGAATTATTTTAGTGAAAGCGGCAGATTAATAATAAATTAAAAAGAACTTCTAAAATGAAATGATCAGATTTAGAGATATTACGCGCATACGTCTCTAATAGAGTTGAGCGAACACCTGGACGTTCGGGTTCTGCTGGTCCGTCCGAACTTCGGGACAAAGTCCGGGTCCGGACGGAACCCGAACGATCGCACGGACAACGAGGGGTAACTAAAGTTACCCCAAGCAACAGGCACGCTAGCAAGCCCAAGGCAGGCCTGGGCCTGAAACAGGGCTTCAAGCCTGCCTGGTCGTCTTGGGCTTGCAGGTCCACAAGCGAGTTGAGATAATCTCTGCATACGCGCATTATAGAGATTTAGACTAGTAAAGTAAAATCTTCAAGAAAAATTAAATAATAATTAGACGGCGAAAGTGATTTTATTAAGGACCCCTAGGACGCTACCAGAAACAAACCCGGGAAGGACATTACCCCACTGTTGGTAGAAAGTCTACACGTCAGTGCGGAGACCACCTCTGTTGTTTGCCGGTTGTAACTCAGGTGACAACAACGATAGTCCTTCAACCAG
>BLSH010319456.1:333475-344642 GCA_018402905.1 Glandirana rugosa | reverse complement strand
AGCAGCGGTATTTGAAATCTCAAATTCCCCCAACAATCTGATCGTTGAGCACGATCGTAGCGATCGTTGTTTTAAGCAGAGTTTGATCTGCAACTCAAAGCAGCGGTATTTGAAATCTCTAATTTCTGCTATCTGTCCTCAGAGCAACAGCACAGACAGCAGTAGTAAAGTAATCTATCTCAGGATGCAGGATCAGGTCTTAAAATGTCTCAAATCTGTCCCTCACGCAGTCAGCTACCTTTCCCTACACTAACCCAAGGAGCATTTGACTGCAGCACTGTGACTCCAGCTTATAAAGAGGCTGGGTCACATGATGCACTGGCCAATCACAGCAATGCCATTAGTAGGCATGGCTGTGATGGCTTCTAAGGGCAAACCAGTGAAACACTTGTTGATTGGCTGCCCTGCAGCTTCTCAACACGTGGAGTAAAATAGCAGAACCCCGGACCGAACCCGAACGATTTTTGAAATGTCCGGGTCCGGGTCCGTGCCACGGACACCCGAAAGTTCGGTACGGACCCGAACGTTACAGTCCGGGTTCGCTCAACACTAGTCTCTAAATACCACAAGCACATCAACGGGTGTAAATATACACCAGACCTAGCATTTTTTACATTGGATTTTTCTGCCAGTTCCTGGAACAAAGATGCAAAGTAAATGGGAATATGTATCTTTGTGTGCATGCAGCCTAAAGCACGATTTAGTGATTGGGTTTAGATCTGCTTTAAAAGGTCACAAAAAAATGTGATTATAAATGCAAAAAAAATATCAAAAAGCATTCCAAGAATGTGTAAAACTCCACAACTGAGGACAGTCACCTGATTACCTTTCATGGAATTTCCCAGATGAAATACTTCCTTATTCAGAGATTATTGTTACTGCAAAAAAAAAAAAAAAATAGTACTCAGTTTAGAGTTTGAATCTGCTATCCAGTGCTTATGAGGGTGGAAGTGAAATGGTTTGCTAGATATAATTGTGCCTGAATGTATGCATGTCCAGAAAAAAAAAAAACAGAGTTCCATGCATATATTAATCACTTGTCCGACAGCAGCCTGTGTGTTTAACCACTTCAGTACCAGGCAATTAGAACACTTCCCGCCCAGACCAATTTTCAGCTTCCAGTGCTCTCACATTTTGAGTGACAATTACTCAGTAATGCTACACTATATCCAAACAAATTTTTTCTCACAAATAGGGCTTTCTTTTGGTGGTATTTAATAACTTCTGGGTTTTTAATTTTTCCCGATATAAGCGAAAAAGAGTGAAAATTTGGAAAAAAAAACCTTTCTTTTAGTTTCTACTGTAAAATTTTGCAAAAAATATATTTTTTCTTCATAAATTTGGGCCAAAATGTATACTGCTACATATCTTTGGTAAAAATAACCCAAATTAGTGGATATTATTTAGTCTGTGTGAAAGTTATAGAGTCTATAAGCTATGGTGCAAATCACTGAAAATTGATCACATCTGATGTACTGAAGGCCTATCTCATTTCTTGAGACACTAACAGGCCAGGACAGTACCAATACCCCCCAAATGACCCCTTTCTGGAAAGTAGACATTCCAAGGTATTTAGTAAGAGGCATGGTGAGTTTTTTCGCGGTTTAATTTTTTCCCACAATTCTTTGAAAAATTAAGATTTTTTTTTCCCCACAAAGTTGTCATTGTAACAGGTTATTTCTCTTACATGGCATATGCATACCACAAATTACACCCCAAAACACATTCTACTACTCCTCCCGAGTATGGCGATACCAGATGTGTGGGACATTTTCACAGCCTGGCCACATAGAGGCCCAACATGCAGGGAGTACTATCAAGTGTTCTAGGAGCATAAATTACACATCTAACTTGTTGACTACCTATGACATTTTTCAAGGCCCTGGATCATCCGGACAATGGAATTACCCACAAAATGACCCCATTTTGGAACGCTAGCACCCCAACGTATAATAGATGAGGCATAGTGAGTCTTTTGAACGGTTTGGTTTTTTTTCAGAAGTTTTTGGAAAATGTGGGAAAAAAAATTACAATGCACTTTTTTTACACAAAGTTGTCCATTTATAAGATATTTCTAACACATAGCATGTACATAGCAAAAATGACACCCCAAAATACATTCTGCTGCTCATCCTGAGTATGGCGATACCACATGTGTGAGACTTTTACACAGCCTGGCCACATACAGAGCCCAACATTGAAGTAGCACCGTCAGGAATTTTAGAAGCATAAATTACACATCTCATTTCTCAACCACCTATTACACTTTTGAAGGCCCTGGAGCACCAGGACAATGGAATTACCCACAAAATGACCCCATTTTGGAAAGCGAACACCCCAACGTATAATCTATGAGGCATGATGAGTCTTTTGAACGGTTCATTTTTTTCCAGAAGTTTTTGGAAAATGTGGAAAAAAAATGAAATCTTTTTTTTTACACAAAGTTGTCAATTTATTATTTTTTTTTTATCAGATTTATTTGTAAAAGACAGGAAACATAACATCATAACATCTGTATACATTGTATAAATCTCAGTATACAAAATAGAGTGAAACATCAGTATGTATACAGGTGATCAAGAGGTATCTCTTAATTGTGTCAATTAGTCACTTACAAAGAAAATATAATACAATATATTGGGAATACATTCTCACAAGTTTCAGTCAATATATTTTCGAACCATGGCCAGCGAGTAAATGCATCGTCAGTTACCTTAGGACACATTGAAATTCAAATGCATTTTTCCTGCATCTAACCTCCGCTATCTTATATTTTACCCGTTGGCTTGTATATATTATATCCTCGGTTATTCGTATATCCCCATAATCCTTTTACCTGCCCATTAGAGCCATATCAACATTATGGGCGAAAAAAAGAATTAACAAAAGAGATAGAACGAGTAAATAGTGAGAAAGAAAAAAAAGAACATTAGGGAGAAGAGGGAGAAGAAAAGAATAATCAAGGAACAGTAAGGAAAGAAAGAAGAAAGGAAGAGCCATCTCCTGCACTAAACCATACTCCATGGCCACTTATTACATGTATTATGAGATATATCACCCCTCCAATAGTCTATCCATTACTAGTTCGCTAGGAGCTAAGCCAGGGGTATCCAACCATGCTTGCCAAATTGAGTAAAACTTCTTAGGTACCTTCATGTGAAGATATGTAAGTTTTTCCCGAATAATCATGATATTAACCTGTTCAATCCATAGGCGTTTTGTGGGTACCCTGGAGGTTATCCAGAACCTAGTGATCTGCTTTCTTGCTACATATAACAAGCGTATGACAGCTACGTATTCATTGGGTGACAGCTTGTCCTCCTCCACAGCGCCCAGCAAACATGTTAAAGGATCCCGTTTTATTTGATAGTTATATACTTGTGTTATGGTATGGAGGACCTCAGTCCAGTACCAAAAGAGTTTTGGACATTTCCAAAGCATATGCAACAGATCCCCATGTTCTCGTTCGCATTTGGGGCAGTTAGGAGTTGTCCTGTGTCCCCATTTGTGTAGTTGTATGGGTGTTTTATATGCTCTGTGGAACAGCATCAGATGGGACAATTTCTGTGTGGCAGAGACAGAGACCATGGGTACCGCGTTTAAGCACTCCACCCATACGTCTCCATCTATAGCACCAATGTCCTCCTCCCACCTAACCCTGCATGGCAGCTCCCTGGAATCCTGGGTGGCGTTCAGGAGTGTTGTATACACCCCGGAAATCATTCCCCTCTTTACTGTTGCCATAAAGATTTCCTCAATAACCGGGTGGTCCGTTCTCACTATTGGGTTGACCTGTGCCTGTGCATTAATAGCGTGTCGTAATTGTAGATATTTATAAAATTGCCTCACCGGGATTTGAAATTCCCGCTGGAGCTCTACAAAAGATTTAAAAACATTGTTCTCATAGAGTTGTGAGACGTATCTGAGTCCCGACCTCTCCCAGTCGCCAAACCCCTCCAGTTTCAGAATTTCCTTGTAGTATAAATTTCGCCATAACAGCGTGTGCGGCAAGTAACCGTGTATTCCTAGGATATTTTTAATATTGGTCCACACGCTGTTCAATAGTCTAATCATGGGGAGTGTTGGTGGCATATGGGAGAATCCCAACTCGAGATGGGTCAAAGCTGTCTCTGTATTACCTTCTGCTACGAGCATGGTCCTGATAGAGTCAGTGGGAGCACTAACACCCCATCCCCCCATCTGCTGAGCTTGAGCAGCGAGGAAGTAGATTTTGGGATTCGGGACTGCCAACCCAGCTATATCCTTACTCCTCTGTAATGTAGACAGGCTAATACGAGCCTGCTTTCGTTTCCAAATCAGCTCTTGGAATTGTGACTCTATCCGTCGAAACCATCTGCCCGGAATCCACACCGGAGAATTGTGGAGTATATACAGAAGTTGGGGTCCCCATACCATCTTGATCAGGTTCACTCTCCCTACCACCGACAATGGTAATTTACACCATGCTGTGCGTTTCTCACAAAATTTTTGTAGTAAGGGGATCAAATTCAATTTAATATAGTCTTTGGGATCGGGAGATAAAACCACCCCCAGGTATTTAAATTGGGTGACCTTTTCCATCATTTGTGCTATCTCCGGTAATGGACCAGGCAATGGATCCAACGGCATGAGGACTCATTTGTCCCAGTTTATAGAAAACCCAGATAGGCTACCGAAAGTATTAATAAGTGACATTACTTCATGCAAGGATTCGCAAGTATCCCTAAGATATAATAGGGTATCATCCGCATACATGGATACCACATCTGCAATTATTATTATCGCAGGAATCCCACCACTGCTGAGGATGAATGGATTTTTGCAGCCAAAGGTTCCAGTGCAAGAGCAAAAAAGCAGGGGTGAAAGCGGGCACCCCTGCCTCGTCCCCCTGTGTAACTCGAATGGTGCCGAGAGTTCCCCATTTACTCTAACGCGTGCCTTAGGGGCTGCATAGAGTACCTTTACCCATTCAATAAATGTTTGGCCTACCCCAAGACCTCCCACAGATACCTCCACGCCGCGCTGTCGAAGGCCTTGGCAGCGTCCAGCGAGAATATTGCTCGGTTACCGGTGTTATCCGTAGGTATTTGTAAATTCAGGAAAAGTCTCCTGATATTTTGCGCTGTTGAGCGGTTGGGAATAAAACCACACTGATCAACATGTACCAGCTTATGTATAACTTTACTGAGACGAGATGCCCGGATTTTGGCGAGTATCTTAACATCAGATGTCAGCAAAGATATGGGCCTATAAGAGTCAGCCTTCGCTGCATCCTTCCCGGGTTTCAGAAGAACCACAACAATGGCCTCATTCATTGTTTGTGGTAGCCCTCCCAAGTCCAAAGATTCATTAAATACTTTTAACATTATGGGCACCAATATATCTGCATGTTTCCCGTAGACCTCCATTGGGAGTCCGTCCACACCTGGGACGCCTGTTTTAGGGCTTCGCGTATTTCTTCTTCAGTTATAGGGCCATCTAGTAACTTAGCATCAACTGCATTAAGGCAGGGTAGTGAGCATTCATCTAAGAATAATCGTATTGTTTCCACAGATGGATTCACTTTAGATGTATATAGATCTGAATAGAACTCCCGAAAGTCCCCCAGTATCTCCTGGTTAGAGACCCTGTGGAGTCCCCGGGAATCCACAAGCATCTCTACATGATTTATGTTCTGTTGGTTTCTGATCAGCATTGCTAGCATGTGTCCTGTATTTTCGCCTTCCTCATAGTATTTCTGTTGTAAAAAATACCTTTTATTTTCAGCTAATTGCATTTCAACCTGCCTTGCCATAGACTGAGCTGCTAACCAGGATCGCTTACTATCCTCAGAGGGGTTTGCAATAAAGAGTTCTTCAAGTCTACCAACCTCCGATATCGCCATGTTTTCCCATGCTTTTGTGGATGTTTGAAGTTTCTTAATGGCATACATGAATTGTCCCATCAAAAATGCCTTAGCTGCATCCCATACTGCCCCTAGTGGGGCTGTGCCCATATTAGTATGAAAGAAGGATTTAAGCTCTGCCGATATCGGATCAGGGTCTGGAAGGAGATCAAGCCAAAATGGGTTCAATTTCCATGTAAAGGGTTTCACTTCCCCCGAAATTTCAATCTCCACCCAAAGGGGTGAGTGATCCGAAATTTGTCTAGGTTCATATTGGGATTTGGTAATTAACGGGAGAATAGTGTTATTACCCAGCCCTAGATCTATTCTGGACAGCCCATTATGAGATGTAGAATAGCATGAATACACTCTGGCCTCCGGATATCTCATCCTCCATATATCAGTTAACCCAAGCTCTCTCAACAGGCGGGAAAAGGAGGTAAACCCCCCAGTATGTTGTGAAGCTTTTGCGGGGTAAGATAAATGATCCCATTGGGTGTGCAGGATATTGTTATAGTCCCCTACTGCTATTAAAGGAACATCCGGGTGAGTGGACATAACTGAGGCTAGGATTCTGAGTACCTCCGCTGAGAACGGCGGCGGTATGTATACTCCCGCTATCAAACATATAAGGCCATATAGTTTACACAACAAAAAAAATATCTGCCCTGAGGGTCCGTGTACACTTTCAGACATGTAAAGCGGACCCCCCGTCTGACAAACACACTCACACCTCTGGCATATGTCAAGTATGTTGAATGATATTGACATTGGAATTGGCCAGAAGACAGTGTGTGCATAGTATTAGGTGCGAGATGAGTCTCCTGAAGGCATATTATGTCTGCCTTTAGTCTCTTGGTGTTTCTGAAAACTGCCATGCGTTTCACCGCAGAGCCCAGGCCCCTAATTTTCCAGGACAATAATCTCACTGTATAAGCCATATTGTATATAGTTCAATAAGGTACCTTGGACGGAAGTCCTTCCAAACCTCCATTTAGTGGATCTGGCGACACCTCCTAGAAAGAAGTTCCCACTGTGATACCGGGGTAACAGACCGTAAACACGTCCATCCAGATGGAGTACCCCGTCTCCCTTGAATTTCGAAAGTGAGGTGATCATCTCTTTAGCTCCATCGTAGTGCAGTGCAGGAGAAGGAAAAAATTAAAAGAAATAAGAACAGAAGTAGGGTAACTAAAAACTTTAAACAGTTCAATAAGTGTTCTGAGAACATCCGCTGCAATTCCCTTTGTCCGCACAGGACTACCATTGGGGGGCAAACAGTAGGAATTCCGCAATCCCCAGTCAGACTTTTCTGTCCCTTCAGGGATTCGAGCTTGTATTTCCCTTTGTTAAGGAAAAAACAATAACATAAAGATTATTCCAACAGACATTGTTGTTCCGCTTTATCCGTGGTATTTGTCGGTGACTGACTTTCATTCTGCTCTTTGTTTAGAGGCTGTTTTCTGGGTTGCCTGCGTGGTATCATGATTAGTGGGGGATCTCTCCCTCAGTTGTCTCTCTTCCCGGTCCATCCATTGCATGGCAGCATTTGGTTTTTTTAAAAAATGCACTTCTCCTTTAGCCACTACTCTTAGTTTAGCGGTAAAGAGCATTGCATATTGCAGGTTAAGCGCTCTGAGACGACGCTTCACCTCTGTAAATGTGGCCCTCTGTCTTTGAACTTCTATTGAGAAGTCTGGGAATATTGATATTTTCGTATTCTAAAACTTTAGATCGTCTTTTTTCTTCCTGGTACCAGCAAGGATAATGTCTCTGTCTTTATAGTTTAGCAGTTTGAGTAGAAAAGTATGTGGCGGGTGTCCTGGTGCCAGTGGCCTCATAGGTACCCTATGGGCTTTCTCAACCGAGAACATAGGAGTGAAACTCTCCCTCCCGAATGTGTGGGTCAACCAGGTTTCAATGAAAGTGACAAGATCTTTGCCTTCAGCCCTTTCTGGTAACCCCACTACCCTCACATTGCATCTCCTCATCCTGTTCTCCATGTCCTCTAGCCTGGACGCATGATGGGCCGTAAGCCTCACTGTGTGGGACAAATAGCGTTTCATGGGCTCCATATCATCTTTCACTGCACTCACCCTACCCTCCACTGCTGACATTCTTTCTCTTAGTTTCTGCATATCATGTCGGATGTAAGATACCTCTGCTTGCACTCCTTTATCTCGTCTGTTAATGCGGCAATGGATGTGTTGCCTTGTGTAACTGCCGCCATAATGTTTCTTAGTGTTGGCCCAGGGCCTTGTGCAGTGGAGTGTGAGGGGGGTGAGGCGTGTAAAGCACTTACTGTGTCCCAATCTGTGATTATGGCAGAGGAGTCCTCCAGCGGCATGGTATTATCTGCAAAGTTGTTAATTTATAAGATATTTCTAACACATAGCAAACATTACACCCCAAAATACATTCTGCTACTCCTACTGAGTATAGCGATATCACATGTGTGAGACTTTTACACAGCCTGGCCACATACAGAGGCCCAACATCCAAGTAGCACCTCCAGGCGTTCTAGGAGCATAAGTTACACATATAATTTTCTGACTACCAATCACATTTTGAAGGACCTTCATATTTCTAACACATAGCATGTACATACCAAATAACAAAAGATTACCTGTGGTTTTAGTAGTGCAGTGGTCCACAGAGGAGAGCATCGGTCCAGGTAGCAGGCAGGGATGTAGTTGGTGACAGCAAAAGCAATCGTCCAGGCAGCAGGCAGGAATACTGTCCATAATTAGTACAGGCAGAGATACTGTCAGCACTGCCAAAAGCATTGGTCCAGGTAGCAGGCAGAGATGTCCAAGCAGAAATACTGTCCATAGTCAGTAGAGGCAGCAGGCAGAGATATGGTCAACACAGCCAAAGTATTGGTCCAGGCAACAGGAAGAAACATGGTTCAGAAAGTCCTGGGTCATTACAGGCATCAATATGGTCAACACAGCCAAATTATTGGTCCAGGCAGCAGGAAGAAACATAGTCCATAAAGTCCTGGGTCATTACAGGCAGCAATAAGGTCAGCACAGCCAAAGTATTGGTCCAGGCAGCAGGAAGAAACATAGTCCATAAAGTCTTGGGTCATTACAGGCAGCGATATGGTCAGCACTGCCAAAATATTGGTCCAGGCAGCAGGAGGGACCATCAAGCTTAGGGCCAGGGAGACAGGGGTAGAGGCTTCTCCCACCCAAATGCTTTGAAGCCTCTGGGAAACCAGACCCTGTTCTGGGAACACAGAAAACCAAAAACTGGTTTTCTCTACTCAGAACGCTTTTCTGGAGCCCCTCACATACATGAGACCCCTGTGTACTAAAGTAGAAGGGCAAAAGATCAGTCCAAGTGGCAGGCAAAAACATGGTCGATCAACAATCCGAGGTCGGCGCACGTGGTAGTCAGAAACGTGGTTTAAAACGGCAGGCAAAGAGATCATCGGTAAACAGGCCAGGGTCAGTTAACGTGGTAGCGGCAAATAATCCACACAGGTATTTGAAATGGGGAAATGGCAGTCTTTTAAAAATAAGGGGAACTAATATCTGATCTGTGTATGATAATTTTTGAAACAGCCTCCGATGCACAGGCCAGGTAGGGAGGGACATTGGGGGCAATAGAAGCTGGTATCTCTTCTGACTCCTCTTCTGGAGCATAGACGTCGTCTTCCGGATTCTGTTGGGGGGATGTTGTAGATTATATGTTGCTCATGGAGTCGACTCGCACAATCAGGGCAAATACTTCCTGGGGCGGGTCCTTGCTGATAAATTAGGGCAGTGATAATTTCTTCAATGTATTTGAAGTAGGTGAGGGATTGATTTTCGGACGATCTTTGCCAACTCACAAAAGAATTGTACATGGCCATATGGAAGAGGTGAAATGTGTTTTTTTTGTACCAATAACGGGACTTCTGGGTCAACAAATAGGGCTGTACCATCTGGTCATTTAAATCCACCCCCCCCCCCCCCCATCAACAGATTGTAGTCGTGAACACATTTGGGCTTCACGATGGGGCCATGTCTTCTCTGAATCTCCACCAGAGTGTTGTTGTGGATAGTAGAGAGGATGTGGACATCTTTCTTGTCCCTCTACTAAATGGCCAATTCCTGATGAAAGCAGATTCCCCGTTTTGCAGTTTATTGGTGAGGAGATTTTGTGGGAAGCCCTTCTGGTTTTTCTTGAAGGTGCTGCAGGCCAGGGTTGTTTCTCGATAAAGATGGCGAAATAGGGGCAGGCTTGTATAGTAGTTGTCAACGTATAGGTGGTATCCTTTTCCAAGTATACCAGCTCCCAGACAATCTTCTCACTGGTTCCAATATATGTGGGGCTATCACGAGGCTGGAGCTGGGAGTTTTTACCTTCATAGATTCTAAAGGTGTATACATAGCCAGTGGCTCGATCACACAGTTTAAGTTTTAAGCCATACCTTGCGCTCTTGCTGGGTATATACTGCTTGAACTGCAGCCGTCCAGTGAAATGTATGAGGGACTCATCTACACAGATGTTTTTATCCGGGATGAACACTTCTGCAAATCTCTGGGAAAAGGCATTAATTAGGGGGCGTATCTTGTACAATTTATCGTATGTGGGGTGATCTCAGGGAGGGCACTGTGAATTATCGCTAAAATGGAGGAAACGCATGATCATCTCGTATCTTGTCCTGGACATGACAGAGGAGTATATGGGCATGTGGTAGATGGACCAATACTTATGGATTTCATTTTTTTTTGTAAGCCCCCATATTGAACGTAAGGCCCAAAAATATTTTGAATTCGTCCAGTGTCAGACATCACCAATGAAACGGGCGGGCATAAGATGAAGTGGGTTTGGCACATTCCAGTGCTTAACGACGTCTCATACCACCTAGTTTGGTTGGAGATGCGTCTCGTTAAATAACGACGGTTTGGGTGAAGTAGAATACGGGCGGGCAAAGTAACCACTACAGACTGTGACCTGCTTAAGTTTTATAAAAACCCGGAATGCAAGTTATACCCCCGAATGTTTTTTTTTACTTTAGGTATTCATAACCAGGTAGATGGTGTACGGGTATATGAGGAGACAGTACAGGTCCTGTTCTATGCTCTACTAGTACGCAAAGGAGGTAAAATCGCTATTAAGTGTCACGGGAGGGACTCTAGTGGGGTGTATGCTATTTAACATGTTCTATGCGGGGGATTAATTACGGAAAAGGGTCTCTAAACGTCTTCACAAGTAGGGCCTATTTTTGTAGACACATCTACTCAGGGAGTATGTAAAGTGACCTGCCGACGTCAAGTTCGTCATATATGG
>BLSH010319456.1:288915-321175 GCA_018402905.1 Glandirana rugosa | reverse complement strand
AGGGATTCCCCTGATCCTGATGTTGGAGCGTCTAGCCCTGTTTTCAAACTCTTCTAATTGGGACTGTAGAGACATATTATCCTCCTTAAGGGTTTCTATCTCCTCTGCCTGTGCAGAGAGGTGATGTTCCATCTCATCTACCCTCTGTTCCAGGTCTGCTGTACGTTGCCCTAGTTCCCTTATCTCTCTTGTGAGTTTGTTAGTGATCTGCTCTGATGTGTGCTTTAAGGCACGCTGCAGCATCGTTTCGAATTGCTGGAGCAGACCCGGGTGCATGTCATCTGACTGTGAGAGTAGGGGAGAGGCTAGGGTGTCACAGTCTGATTCTCCTTCATCTGGGTGTCTAAGTGGCCGCTGTTTAGGGGTTCTCGGTGTACCTGGCTTGGTCGCGTGCGGCGGCGCCATCTTGGACGAGGCCCGAGCCAGGGCCTCGCGTATTGATTTCGTCCGGATCTTGGGCTTCGTCCCGGTTGCGACCATGGTCGGAGTATTGGTCGAGGCAGCGGGTATAGTAGGTGGATTGGCGGCAGTTATGACCGGTATTCGGGTCCTCTGGTCGGCTATTAGACGGCCGTTTGCCTCACGGCTGTGCGGAGCTCTAGGCAGGCATGACCGTCTCCTCGAGCTGCGCGCATGCGCCCCCCGAAAACCACATCTTTTGTATGATCTCCCACAGGAAAGGCCATTCACTCGAGTTGAAAGCCTTCTCGATGTCTATAGAGGCAATGATTCTGGTACCCTGATTGTGATGGTTTGCATGAAGAGTAGTACGAGTAAGAGTCTACGGAGGTTTATGTTAGTGCATTTACGAGTCATAAAACCAGTCTGGTCCATGTCTATGATTGAGGGAAGTAGGGAGGGGTGAGCCTAGCAGTCAGAAGTTTGTATGAAGCACATAGTTTGGGATCTTTGCCTGATTTGGGGATAAGTATGACATGGGCATGAGTCATGGAGGGGGGGGGAGAGTACCCTGCTCTAGACAGTGAGTGTATAAGGAGGCCAACTGGGGGGGCCAGAATGTCTGTGCACGCTACATAAAAGTTCACCGGGAGGCCGTCCGGGCCAGGAGCCTTGCCCGTGGGTATGGTGTTAATTACTGCAAGAACGTCTTCTGTGGTGATTGGGTCCACTAACTGTGACCTCTCTGAGAGCCAACCGAGGGCTATTGGGTCTAGGAGACCTGCCAATTCCTCCGGGTCTAGACCCGAGGGCAAAGTGGTGGTATAGAGTGATTGGTAGAAGTGTGGAATGCCTAAAGAATGGCTGTTGGAGAGGAGATGACCTCCCCTGTGGGAGAGGTAAGTTCAGGGATCAGTGTGGTGGGGGCGTCATGATGAGACATCATTGCCAACAGCTTGCCATTTCTGTCCCCTTGTTCAAAAAATTTCTGTTTTGAATAATACATTTCTAATCTAGTAATCTCCAATAAGTGAATGTGTAGGGTTCGTTTAGACGCTTGTAAGGCATCAAAATTAGAGGTGGTGGGGTCTGACCCATAGAGATCAGCAGCCCTTGTCACCTGCTCCTCCAAGTCCGTGGTGGTAGCTATTTGTTGTACCTTGACAGTGTTAATGGCCAAAATGTAGTGCCCTCTGGTGAAAGCCTTAAAGGCATCCCAGACCATCCCAGGAGAGAAAAACTCTGTATTAGACTCCCAGTATTCCCGTAGAACCAGAGGAGTTTGCGTGGCAATGCCAGGTTGGGAGATCCATTGAGCACCCAGGCGCCACATGGAGCTGCTATGGACAGAAAAGGCACAAAGCCTAATTGCTAGGGGGCTTTGGTCAGACAAACTACTGGGTAGATACGCAGCCTCCACCACATCCGACAGCATTAAGGGGTTAGCAAAGGCATAATCAATTCTGGAGGTGATTTTGTGGGAGGTAGAGTAACATGGAAAAGCTTTGAAGTTGGGTGTTGTTTCCACCTCCAGACTTCTGTCATTCCAGCTCCAGAGAAGGACTGTGGTGTGGGCCTATCCAAGACCAGGGATAGAAGGGCATTAAATTCCCCCAGCAATAAGTGTTTCGCGGGGCAATGGGGGCAATCCTCTCCAGGATGGTATATAAAATTACAGACCGAAATGGTGGGGTTATATATGCACCTACAATTATATATCTTTGTCTCCACAACGTGAGTACTAGTATCGCAAACCTACCACCTGGGTCAGTATGGACCGCTTCCACCACACAGGGGGAGCAATTTGTTTATCAGTATGGAAACCCCTCTCGAATATGTTGAATAAGAGGTGTGAAAAGCATTTTGTACCCATGGCTTTTTCAAAGCCATCAATTTGCTTCCATCCAGATGTGTCTCTTGTAATATCAGAATAGACAGATTATGGGATTTAATGTATTGAAAAAGGAGTGCCCTCTTAACTTTAGAGTTGAGACCTCGCACATTCCAGGACACTACTGAGAAGGTATCTGTGTCACGTGATGACATGGGTAGTGTCAGGGGCATAAATGAAGGAGAATATAGGTCTTGGAGCAAGTGACCCCGGGTGGGCAGCAAGAGAACATGAATCAGCTCTAAATAAAATCAGCCTGTGCAGGTGTGAACAAAGTACATGTGAATTGGCATTGAACCCAAACAAAACTAGATTAAAATCTAAAGCAAAAAAAAATTTCCCAAGTACTACGTGCTTATCCTACCAGTACCCGACGCCCCCAGAAACATATGAAAGGGGTCAGAAAACGGTTTGTACCCAAAACTGAAGTTAACATTATTCAGACACTAATCCTAAGAACACAGAGTCCTGTGGGCATCGGTATTGCTCGGTACGACTCAGACGAGTCAGGCCTGGGGTTCCAGGGAGAACTCCTGGGAACAACTCAATAGGAGGTATTCATTAACTGTCTGTGGCAACTGCTTCCCCCACAGGGTTGAGTGAATGTGGAGGGAAAGAAAAAGAAAAACTTGTGGGTGAACATCAGAGCTCCATAGTCAGGAGAACAACGGACACCGAACACTCCGTAGGTGAGAACAACGTAATCCAACAGGAAGCGGTCCCAGATATCGGCAAAGGTGAAGGATGTAAATAAAACAAAACTGTACCTTGTCGATCAGGTCCCTTTAACATAACAATTATGCCGGGATGCCTAGGTGCACTCGCCGAGTCACACGTTCCAGATGATCAACAGGGCAGGTAACTATCGTCAGTGGGTATCAAGCTGGGCTGAAGCTGCTTCCGGTGTGTCGAAGAATCTGGTACGGTCTCCGTCGGTAACTCGTAGCCTGCTCGCATATAGGAGGCCGAATCTGATTCCCTTTTCTCTGAGTCGTCTTCTCACTTCTGTGAAGGATTTTCGGCGTTGCTGCACCTCCTGTGAGTAGTCAGGGAAGAAGGATAGTTTAGAATTTTCAAATTTTATCTCCAGCATGGCCCGGGCTGCAGACAGAATCCTGTCCCTATCCCTGTAGTTTAGCAGGCACAGCAAAAAGGGTTGTGGCGGGGCCCCCGGTCTGGGCGGAGCTGGCGGGACCCTGTGGGCCCTCTCCACAACAAAGGTGGGGGGCATGTTGTCAAGGCTAAAGAGGTTCCTCAGGAGGTTTTCGGTGAACTCTGATGGGGTGGGGCCTTCAGCCCTTTCAGGCAGGCCCAGAAAGCGAATATTGTTTCGCCGAAGGTGATTCTCTGAATCTATGGCCTGCTCCTGGAGTGCTTTGACTTGAATTTGCAGGCCCCTCTCCTCTCTGGAGTCAGAATAGATGGTGTCCTCGATCGTGAAGACACGATCCTCCACCTCCGAGACCCAGGACCGGAATTTATCCATATCTTGTCTAATCAGGCTGACATCTACAGTCAAGTAATCGATTTTGTCTGTCAGTGTTTCACTACATGCCGTGATGGATTCTTTGCAAGCTGTAATAGCTGCCAATATCTCTGCTCCTGTGGGGGAGTCTGCAGCCGACCCATCGGTGACAGTCTGTGTGCTGGCCGCCATCACTGATGTAGGAGGCCTTGTGGGCAAGATGGCTGTCAGCTGAGGGGGATGTGAGTCACTGGAGTCTTGCTGTGCGGAAAGGGTCATAGGAGGGCCCATCCGATGACTGCCTCAGCTCAGGTAGTGTCCGAATCAGGAGGGAGGAAGGGTGATTGGCCTTGGGGGAGCTGGGTAGGCTTGGTGATAGAGCTGGAAGGATGGATGGAGGACAGACAAGATGGTGGCAGTTTGTGTATAAGCCGTGACTCCCGCTCCGGCTGCACCACAGATTTTTTTTGTCCTTTTTTCCCCCAAAAAATGCACTATGAAGGGGGTCACTATCTCCTGCAGGGGTAATGGGGAGCATGGGAACCTGCCAAAACCTCGGATGGGGCAGATATAGTCTGGATGGTGGCGAGGCCTCAGATCAGGCTTAGGCCGCAGCCACGGTGCTGTTTTGCTTGCATTTATCTAGCAAAGTTACTTGCGGTAAAACCAAGGAAGCTTAGACTGTCTAGAACATGCACAATGGCAATCATCCTTTCTAGAATATATAAACATATACAATATATATGCATTAGGTGAACTAAACTGTTACTCAACTTAGGATTTAAGATGTAATGTCCTTCTCGATTCCTTGCTTAGTCCAACTCAAAATGGCTCCAAAGATCTCCAGCTTCTAGCAGCCATGTGTTGCTCCATGGTCTTCTCCAACACAACTCTTGTCCGAACACATGTTCCTTTCAAAAGACCCCAAGCCCCTCCCACCAACTTCCTGTATACACAAATTTTCTGCAGAGAACTTCCTCTTTAGCCGTCTAACTGGTTTATTTACATATAAATGGAGGGGGGCGCCTGGCTTGCCCTAAAAGCACATGGTCTAAAAATCTAACTCCATATTATATGCTATAAAATTAGTACAAAAAGTCATGGCAGCACATACCACCTCTTGACTTTATAGCATAATATAGAAAAATATAAACTTGAACATCTCCTAAAGCCTTTTGTCCAGGAAAGGGTAAAATAAACCCCCATATTGTAGTCCAAAAATGGGAGGAAAAAATTCCCTTGCGACTCTCGTATCTTCTGGGCAGTCAGACTAAAGTCCCTGGAAGGCTGAAACATTACTTTTGAGCAGGGTCAGCAATGTCCTTGGCAGTTTTTGGAAGGAAAGTTCCAGATGAAAGTCCCTTTTCCTCCTCCTGGTCATAAGGAAATGCTCAGATGAAAGTCCACTCCAATTCAGAAATCAACCACATCTTCCTAAGACTCTCTTCAGGTCTGCCTCCTCCAATCTGCCCTGGTCATCTGCCCTGCCCGCTCCACCTCTCGGTGCTCAGCACCTGAAAAGAGTAATAGACAAAGCAGATCATATGTTCCCTCCAACTGTGCCAAAAAAACATAGCTCGCTGCTCACATTTCTCTGTCTGCTCATTTCTAACTGCAAAACTATTGTAGGGTGCCCACTGTTGCCTTGAAACACTTTCACGGAAAGGCATTAACTTCCAACGCAACAAATAACCTTGCATGTCTCTCCGTGCTGTCCTGGGACAAACACTGGCCTGCTGTTGTTCAGTCTTCACATCATGGCACATTTTAGCAAAATAGCCCATTTTATGGCAAGAGAAACACTTAATGTGACGGAATCTACTATTCCCAACCACTTGCTTCCACTTTTTAAACAATGCTGGTTTAGGAATCCCATCTATTTCCTCTCTAGGGACCCCCAACTTAAGTAAATCAATCCACGTGTGTCTTCTAGAGACCATTGGCCTTGCGTTCCTTGTATGTGACTCAGCTCGGCCATCATTTGAGCTGATCAAATTCTCTGCTTCCCATTTATGGGAAGTACCACACGTCACACACATCCTAGTTTTGCTTACAGGCTTAGGGCCTTTGTCCTTTGTTAGGGCATAATTAGACTTGTTTATGAGGGCTGCACACCACTCATTCAAATCTTCAGCTCTGCCTACAGGGGTTTGAACACACTTCAAAGCCACTGCAGGTTTAACTTTGATTACCCTACTTTCTAAATATTTTGCCTTGCTTGCAGTTTCTTCCAAACACTCAGATGCCACTGCAAGCTGCTCCTTCAGTAAATCTCTTTCTAATTCTACCTTTTTCCTCTTTTCAGATTCAATATGTAGAGCATGCAGGAAGTGTAAACTAAACACAGCAACTGCACGCTTCTCTCCCTTACTGAACCCAACATTTTTAGACTAAAATCTGAGAAAAGATCAGAGACACCATGCCCCCAAGCTCTGTTCAAAGGAGAAGCATATTTAGCCAGCTCCTCTGCAACAGACATCCACTGACTGTCTCTGGCCCAGGTAGGAAGAGTGCACGCCTTCAAGTCCTCCTGGACACCAGAAACCTTTGCAGCCTTACTCTTCCTAAATGGTGTACGCAGCATTTTCTTCAGCACAAGCAACAAAACACACCACATAAAACAAGTCTGCTTCAGTTGAATTTTAGCACAAATCCTGGCACGAGCCCCCAAATGTTTTGCTTGCGTTTATCTAGCAAAGTTACTTGTGGTAAAACCAAGGAAGCTTAGACTTCTGTAGTGTATCAATGCTTTAGTAAACAGAAAATCTGCACTTACAACTGTAAGATACACAATACAACACAACATATAGCTTACAAAATATGTCTACAATATGCACAATGCCAATCATTCTTTCTAGCAAAATATAAGCATGTACAATATGTACGCATTAGCTAAACTAAACTGTCACTCTACTTAGGGTTTAAGATGTAATATCCTTCTTCGTTCTTTTCCCAGAGTCCAACTCAAAGCATCTCCATAGTTCTCCAGCTTCCAACACACATTTTGCCTCATCATCCTTCCAAACACAACTCCCTTTGTCCCTCCATAGGCTTGTTTCAAAACCTCAAAACTCCTCCCCTAACTTCTGACATTACATCCTGCAGAGAACTTCCTCTCTAGCCGTCCAACTGCTCTATTTACATATCAATGGAGGGGGAAGGGAGAAGCATGGCTTCCCTGAAAGCACGTGGTCTTAAAATCGAACTCTATATTATTTTTTAAAGTCATTAATAGCCGTAGCAACACAGGTGCTCATCTGGGGAAGTGGCCGGCTGGGAGATAGTCACAGAGATGGATGCAGAAGAGGTGGCTGAGGAAGATGCTTTACCTGGCAGGTGTCTGGGATGTGCAGGGTGTCCGACGGATCAGGATTGGAGTCAGGATGCGCTGGAGCTTCTCTCTAACCCATCCGGTGTGGCTCACATCCGGTCACGCCCCATGCACTAATATGTTTATGTAATTTTTTCTATATAAGTTTTTCCTCTGTCATTTTTTGATGATTGTGTCATACATCTGTTTATGATTTGGATTTAGCAATATTGTGACTCAAGAAATGTAAAGCAAAAAAGTTAAAAGAAGTAAACATAATATACCTTATTATCTATTTACTAATGCTAGCCACATAAAGATAAAAATAGTTAATGTTGACTGAAAGAGTTTAGTTCCTCATTAACCGCTTTAATTCCACACAGTAGCCATCTTTCCACCTCTCTCGTTCTGGGAGGGCGTCCATGGCCGTCCTCCCAGAATGCCCCTCCCGCGTACTTCCTTGGGCGCACATTGGGCTTGCTCTTTGATCACTGTGTCCTTCAGAAACAGCTTATCACAGATCAAGGTAAAGAGTCAATAGCAGCGGTCCTTTACCATGTGATCAGCTCTGTCCAATCACAGCTGATCACATGTAAAAAAAACTTGCGGGTTATCAGCAGTCCTTTCCTCGTTTGCTGTGTCTGTGTAGGGAAAGGAGAGCCGATAAGTGACAAGCCTGTCAGTAGATTGTTTACACTGATCAGCAGTGCCCTGATTAACCACTTACGGACCGCCCGTAGTCATTTAACGGCTGTACTATTTCCGTTGGATACCGTTGTTATGGTAGCAGATAGCTATCATAACCCTGGTATCATATGTTACAGTGGGCGGTCCACTTTCAAATAAAAGTGGTCTCTGCAGCGTATTCGCCGCAAGATTGCTTTTATCAGGGGTGGGAATGATGCCCCCTCCGCCACTTTCCTGTTGTTTCCGCTGCTTACCGGATCCGTCGGTAGCGACGGAGAGGATCGGCTCCACTCCCCTCACTGCCTGGATGCCAAGTGAGGGCAAGATGGTGCCCACTCGTCTCCATGGCATTGAAGGGCGGAAGCAACATCAAATGTCACCTTCGCCCAATGCTCTTGAAAGGGATTTTTTTTTTTTCAAATTACATTTTTATTTATTTATTTATTTATTTTGCATTTTAGTGTAATTATGAGATCTGAGGTCTTTTTGACCCCAGATCTCATATTTAAGAGGTCCTGTCGTGCTTTTTTCTATTACAAGGAATGTTTACATTCCTTGTAATAGGAATAAAAGTGACCCATTTTTTTTTTAAATGGACGGTGTAAAAATAAAAAGTAAAATAAATAAGAAAAATAAAATAAAATAAAATTAAATGCCAAACTTTGACGCCATTTCACGAGCGGGTGCAATTTTGAAGCATGACATGTTGGGTATCAATTTATTCGGCGTAACATTATCTTTCACAATAGAGAAAAAAATTGGGCTAACTTTACTGTTGTCTTATTTTTTAACTCAAAAAATTAATAAAAAAAAAAAGACGGTTGTAAGACCGCTGCGCAAATACGGTGTGACATAAAGTATTGCAACGACTGCCATTTTATTCTCTAGGGTGTTAGAAAAAAATATATATAATGTTTGGGGGTTTTAAGTAATTTTCTAGCAAGAAAATATTATTTTAACTTGTAAACACCGAATCTCAAAAAGAGGCTCAGTCCTTAAGTGGTTAACAGTGCAACCCCTTCAGTGCCAATCAGTGCAGCTTATCCATGCATATCAATGCAGCCTCATCAGCGCACAAGAGTGAAGAAGAAGAATTACTTATTTGCAAAATTTTATAGCAGAAACTAAGAAAAATGTTTTTGTTTTTCTTTCAAAATTTTTGAACTTTTTTTCGTTTTTGTTTAGCAAAAAATAAAAAAACCCAGTAGTGATTAAATACCACCAAAAGAAAGCTCTATTTGTGTGACAGAGTTGAAAGCTGAAAAATGGCAGGCAAGGGGTGAAAATGCCCGGTATTGAAGTGGTTAAAAGGGTGTATGGTCACAAAAGGTTAGCATTTTTATATGTATTAATGTGCTGACCCACAGCTTAGGGTTGCCACCTCATCCCTTTAAACCCGAACACCTATTAATTACACAGGCTCTGTGGCTGATTAAGGTGGTAATTAAACTCACTTGGTGCCTTATCTGCATTAAATAAGCCTCAGAACCTGTGTAATTCATATGTGTTCAGTTTTAAAGGGATGAGGTGGCAACTCTACCACAGCTCCATGTTCATATCTGCAAGGTAGGGGCAGAACACTAGTTATCTGGCTTAGAATTTTTTTGAGAAACCCCAATATATGATGAAAATATAGTCAAAAGAATTGTGTTGGCAGGGAGCAGTGTTCAATATTGACTCTATGCATTATTATTAAATTCTCAAGTGACTTATTGAATACCTTAAGCATGAGCTGGCGTGTTCACTCACAAAAGGATTTTTCTTTTAGCTGCAGAGGTAAAGCTACCTACAACAGGTGCAAAGGGTGGGGAGACTCGCCTCGAGCTGTGATATCAGGACATTGCAAACTGCCAAGTCCACTTTAACACTTTATGGTGGTTTACTTTTATTTTTTTCAAATATTTTATTTAAACAGGAAAAGGCAGCTCCAGTTCAACAGGTCATTAGAACATAGACATATGACGGTACATTAATCAGAATGGTATAGACAGATAAACTGTGAATGAAAATTAAACATATAAAGTCAATGAATCAACCAACTGAGCTCTTCAATGAGAAAAGTACCAGACTCTAATCAAGCCCAAATGGCCTCTAAAGGCCCGTACACATGATATGAAAATCGGAAGAAAAATTTAGTTCGACTAATGATCTGCCGATTTTCGGATCATTAGTATGCTGCTTTCCACAGCTGATACTGGTTTTTCGTACGACAAAAGCTGGATGTGCAGACTATAACATTTTTGTGAATGTATATGAATACAATGTACGATTTTCGTTTAATTGGTACATTTTTCGTGCGAAAAAAATCGTAAGAACAAGACTACGCATGCTCAGAAACGAAAGAATACATACAAAACTATTCAACACATTACGTCACTTCTGAGTTGAATTCTGTCGTACGAGAAATTTCATATGGTGAGTGACCTCTTGACTTTCGACATGAGACTAGCATGCAACAAAAAACGGACGACCAAAAATCTGATCATGCGTACAAGGCTTTAGTATGGACCATATGGGGGAGCACATGGGGCTACCCAGGCCATTTTTCCTTTTTTATACACTGTTATAAAGAAGAAGAAAGATCATTGGCAGAGAAAAAGGAGGAAAAAAGAAACGGAAAAACAAAATGGTTGAAAAGAGAGGGGGGGATTGGAGAGATGTGCAATGGCAAGGCAGAACGGCTCAATGAAAATATTAATAAAAATATGAATAAGAACAACTCAGAGTGGTTCCCTGACAAATTACATCATATTGAAAAGAGAGATGCCCCTTCCTCAGAACAGACGAACATATTCCATAACCTCCACATTTTAGTATATTTTTCTTGTTTGGGTTGTGCTGTGAAGATTAAATCTTCCATTTTATTTATTTCTTCCACTTTGTGAAGCCAAAGACTTACAGTCGGTGGTTGTGTATTCTTCCAATGGAGGCAATATTCAGGAGATGACATATGGTCAATTTTTTTTTTGTATATTTTTGCCGAAATGTCCGAAACATGTAGTAAGAAAAAGGCTGGATCATCAGGAACCTCATATTCAATGAACTTTTGGGTAATTCCCTGGACTTCTTTACAAAAGTATTCGATTTTAGGGCAGGACCAAACAATATGAATCTCCCTCTTGGCATCTCCAGCAATGATCGGTGGTAGTGGGAAAGAATATATGAAGTTGGTGGGGGGTAATAACACTTGGTGATAATTTTGAAATTGGCTTCTTGAATCTGTGCACATATGGAGGATTTAAGGGAAAACCTGATAATGTTTTGTTGTTGGTCCGGTGTAAAGGAGCAGTTCAAGTCATTTTCCCATTTCCTAAGGCATGGCAGTGAGAGTAGGTGATCAATAGGCTATAGGTTTTAGAAAGTACCTAAGGAAGTGTACCTTCAACCGAGCAGTATTCTTCAAAAGTGGTCAGTTAACAGCCAAAGCTTTGCGAGTTTGGTAAAGGGGCATAAAAATTGGTGCAGCTGGAGAGCCCTCCAGAAGGTTAAACGGAATGTGCCCGTAGTGTCTATTAGGGTCGTAATAAAAGGCCATCTACCTGCTGTTAGGAAATGGGAGGCCTGACCACGCCCACTATGGAGAAGAGCTTGGAAAGTCATATCATGAAGGCCTTGGGAGAATCGTGGATTCCCAAGAATGGGGAGTAGTGGGGAGTTTGGAGGAGAAAGAGAAGCATATGTAAATACCTGCAAGCATATATGTGTTGTAGGTCCTATCAAGGGATGTACTTTTGGGGAACGAGGTAAAACCTCATAGCACCACGTGCCTCTGTAAGCAGTATCATACTTTGTACCTGTTCAATTTGTGTCCAAAGTTTGGCGTCTTAATGGCGATGTCAAATGATAAGTCTACTTAGGTGGGTTGCCTGATAGTATTTCTGGCGGTCCGGGACTGCTTGACCTCCATTCTGTTTAGGAAGTGATAGATGATGCTGAGGAAGGCGAGGGCGTTTATGCACCCAAATCAATTTAATAAAGAGTGAGTGCACTTACTTGGAGTAACGAGAAGGTATTGCTTTGGAGAGGCTTGAAACAGATACAGATACTTTGGTAAAATGCTAATTTTAAGAAGGTTGCAGCGCCCGAACCAGGAATGCAATCCGCAATGCCATGAATCCAATAAAACACGAGTCTTGTGCGGGAGTGGGGAAAAATTCAGATCAAAAATACAGGACAAATACAGGAAAATACAGGCGGGATATATGTACCTAGGTATTTCAAGGCTGAGTCTGTCCATCTGAACTTAAAATTGTGTTTCATAGTTTGGAGTAGAGGAGGCGGGATCTCAAGGTGGTTTACTTTTAAAATGAATTTGATTAAATAACCATTTATCGGTTATCTTATCAATTTTCTTTGTCTGCTTTTTGTAAGGTACACATTCTATTGGAAATACTATTCATACACATAGGACTCAGAGCTTGAGAAATCATTTCTACTCTAAAAAGAGCAGATTGTGATGGTGACTGGAGTCTTGTGTTTGACAGATCAGAGGGGCACACATGACAGTGGAGAGGTACTGGCAGAATGTGTACAATGGGTCATTTTACCAAAAACCAAACTTTAAGGTGTTTTGAGTGGCACGCACACTTCAAGAGCAAAAGAACGTCATTGGAAAACGACGAGAGATCAGGAAGACAATCAACAAGCTCAACCCCCGAAAAAGGCAAAACCATTCAGCAACTTGTGCATGATGATCATCCCCATGGCATGCTGACTGAGTTCTTAACAGACTTCAACATGGTGTTCCTTCTGCTCCTGGGTCAGCAGCCTGGGGACACCTTGAACTCAAAACACCTTGAATGACTCATTGCAGCATCGCCGTAAACTTGCAGATTCATGTCAAACGTCTCTGTGGCAGATTTGCCCAGTTTCACACAGAATTTCACGTTTGCTCTTTGTTCTAACTTGCTGTCCATGATGAATTAGCAGACATGGTAATGCACATGGTCAGAATAGCACCAGTTACTCAGCTCCCGCTGTATACAGGACAATGTCTTTTGGCACACCGACTTATGAAAAGGTCGGTGCTCCCTGTGACTGTGCATGCAGCCTTGTGCTGTCATCTGTTGGCGTGTTACAAAACTAGTCTTGAAACTTTTTGATACCATCTCGTAGTATACAATGTACTGAATAAAGATCATAACATATGGAACAATGGAGCATTGTGGAGCACATAATGTGCAGCACATTGTATAAAGTGTAGGAGTGTGGAGTACATAATGTACAATACAGTGTACATAGTGGAATAATATTCAGTATATACCTTATACCTGTAACACCCTCTAGTGTGTGCTAAATGTAGGATAGTTTTTTTTTGTAGTGTAGATTTGTTAGTATAGGTAAATTTAGTTAGCTCAGGGCTAAGCCTGAGCTATGAATTTGGGTCAGGGTTCAGTGAGTCAGGGCTGGATGACTCATCCTGACAGCTCATCTGATGCCTCCCCTGGCCTAGAAGGTTGTAGAAACTTCCAGAGCTAGTGGGTGGAGGTTGGAAGGAGCTGCCTGAAATAATGAGGGCCTCGGCCAATTCCCAGTAAAGGGCTGACAGGGGGCAAGGTTTACCTCATAAATAGGCATGAGCCATGCCAGCAGGGGTAGTCAGGTGGAAGATGGAGATATAGTGCTGTGGAGGCTGCTGGTGGCCCTCTGAGGTACCCCCTAGTCTGGGGGAAGGTGATGTTGGGCTGGGGCTCGGGTGCTAGAAGGATCTTGCCACAACACATGTAGGAAGGCCTTCCTGGAGGCACAGGAGCACATGAGAAGACAGCATGAGTAGAGAGGCACTACTGGGGACCTACAAGGGGGAAGACCGCCACATATAGTCAGTTCTCCCTGAAGACAGCATTGTGCAAAGTCTTCATCCTTTCCCTGGGAGATCTGCTGCAGAGTCAGTCTGGAGGACTGTGGAGGAAAGTTAGCTCAGAGGACTAGTGAAAGGGGCAGCTGCAGCCAGGTGGGTTGGAAGTGCCTGAAGAGGTGGTGCTGGGACCAGTAGCCTTAGGAGGGAAAGTACAAGCCGATCACTGTAATCTGCTATACAACAAGGCTTTGAGTTTCTGCCTGCAAAAGGCCATTTCTAAATCTAACTGTCAGATCCACAAACTGTGATCCAGCTGGAAACTGCAAGCAAGTGAAGTGCAGGAGGAGTGTCAAGGAGTCTGTATATAGACTGTATGTAGAGTGTGTATAGGAAGATGTACCTAAAGATGTTGCCAATGTTTTGTTGCTGAAGTCAAGTGGGCATCCCATAACCTCCCATCCCCATCCGAGTCATTAACTCTCAATAAACCACAAACAACAAAGTCACAGACTGTTCTCTATCACTGGAGTGCCTGTGAAAATTTGGTGTGCCTGGCTGTGCAGGGTGGGGGATCCCAGTTCATCTGCGTCCCCTAAAGGGGGTGTGCTACACACCACAGTGTATAGAGTGGAAAATTATGAAGTATATAATGTGGAGTATATAGTGTACAACACAGTGTATAGCGGAAAGCAATGTTCACTATCTACCATACACCACATTGTATAGAGTGTAAAAGTATGATGTGTATAATGTACAGCACATTGTATAGAGTGGAGTAATGTTCACTATATACCACAGTGTATAAAGTGGAAAAGTATAAAGTATATAATGTAGAGTATATAATGAACAGCACGTATAGAGCAGAGCAATGTGTGTGTCATGTTCAGGCGTCAGGCATGAAGACTAGTTGCTATAGCAGTTGTGTGACTACCACCGACCAGCAGGATAGGTACAAAGGCAGTCACCCTGGCAGATGACGGAGGCTCACCTGAGGTGCAGACTCTAAGTACTAACCGGTTTTCACCAGAGTGCCTGCTGGTGGAGATGGGTTTAGCTGTGTGTTAGTACCAGGTCACGGTCCTCAGGAACGCCCCACCAGGAGGTGAGAAAGCCGGGGTCCAGTAGCGGATGAGCAGGTGAAGATAAAAAGGAAGCATGGTCAGTAATCAAGGCAAAGGGTCGGTAATGAGTAGTTGCAGATTTGGATCAGGCAGAAGGGTAGTCGAGGAACAAGCCAAGGGTCAATAACAAGTGGTAGCAAAATATGGACGGCAGCAGGGAAGACAAGAGTGAGATACTGGCTGAGAAAGCACAATAATCTGGCAAAGGGGAAGTGCAGAGACATGGCTTATATCAGGAAGTTCATGGGAGGAGCAAAGAGTTCAAGGTTCAGGAGAAGTCAAGGCACAAGGCAGTGTTGTCTAATGGATCAGACAGGGTGCTATCCAGCATCTCAGGTAACTCAAACTCAGTGAGAACAGTCATTGCCAGACACAGCTGAGGTCCCAGGTTCAAGTCCAGGCCCTGAAAGTGTGCTGTATACCACAGTGTATAGAGTGGAAAAGTATGAAGAAGATAATGTAGACTATGTAATGCACAACAAGGTGTATAGAGTGGAGCAGTGTTCACTGTATACCATACACCACAGTGTATAGAGAGGAGAATACGAAGTATAGTATATAACAGTGGCGGCTGGTGACGTTTTAGGATGGGGGGGCAGACCCCGCCCTTCCTTTGGCCCCTCCTAGCCCCACCCCTTATAGAATCCACCCACTCCTTCCCCTGTATTCCAAATATTGTGCTCAGTATCACATCACAGGACACAGTATACAGCTCAGAATTACATCACAGGACACAGTATACAGCTCAGCATTACATCACAGGACACAGTATACAGCTCAGCATCACAGGGCACAGAATAAAGCTCAGCATCACAGGACACAGTATACAGCTCAGCATCACAGGACGCAGTATACAGCTCAGCATCACGGGACACAGTATATAGCTCAGCATCACAGGACACAGTATACAGCCCCAGCATTACAGGTGGGGCAAATTGCAGCCAGTAACACAGGTGGGGTAAATTGCAGCCAATAACACAGGTGGGGTAAATTGCAGCCAATAACACTGGTGGGTTAAATTGCAGCCAATAACACAAGTGGGGGCACTTTTGCAGCCAGTGACACAGGTTGGGTAAATTGCAGCCAGTGACACAGGTGGGACAGTTTTGCAGCCAATGACACAGGTGGGGGCACTTTTGCAGCCAATAACACAGGTGGGGTACTTTTGCAGCCAGTGACACAGGTGGGGCAGTTTGTGGCCAGTGACACAGGTGGGGGCAGTTTGCAGCCAGTGACACAGGTGGGGCAGTTTGCAGCCAGTGACACAGGTGGGGCAGTTTGCAGTCAGTGACACAGGTGGGGGCAGTTTGCAGCCAGTGACACAGGTGGAGCAGTTTGCAGCCAGTGACACAGGTGGTGGCAGTTTGCAGCCATTGACACAGGTGGGGCAGTTTGCAGCCAATGACACAGGTGGGGGCAGTTTGCAGCCAGTGACACAGATGGGGCAGTTTGCAGCCAGTGACACAGGTGGGGCAGTTTGCAGCCAGTGACACAGGTGGGGTACATTGCAGAGACACTGACCCCATCCAATAGCAGAATTTTTGCAGAGTTCGGCATGCGGAAAAGCGCACTGAGTCTGCAGAAATTCGGCATGCAGAGAGCGCGCTGTCCCCCTCCCCCCTCATCGGTGATGGGGCGTTCATGGTCTCTGTGGAGCAGAAGTCACGTCCTCTGCCACAGTGACCCGCCCCCGGCCACCGTAACTAATCACACTGAGCTGCAGCTCAGGGCAGCCAATCAGCCTATGTGTGTGCGCCGGATCAAGCGCACCCGCATAGGCTTTAATGGCCGACCAATAGGCTCACTACTTGCCTGTCAGCCAAGGAGCCGTAAAAAAAAAGAAAGTCAATGTAACGGCGCCTTCTGTAATGAGGCGGGCTGACTTTTTTTTTCCCCTCTTAAGCTGGCGGGGAGGCGGCGCCCAAGCGCCCCTCACACACCAGCTGCTGCTGGTATATAATGTGGAGTATATAACATACAGGACAGGGTGTAATGTGGAGTATAATATGCACAGCACAGTGTATAATGTGGAATACAGCAACCAGCAGAGTACTATGGCCTTAAATAAAGATCATTGATTTGCAACTAATAGCAAAGTTGCAAAGAACATTACAATATATAATTCCTGAATTCTGTCATTGATTCCTGTGTTCTTGAGCTAATGTAAATGATAAATGCCTTCAACATGTTATACTGATGATGTATAGTTTTGCTGTAAAGGGCTCTATTTTGAAATGTTCCATGGGTTAGTATTTTTTTAAGCAAAGTAGTTCCCCTTTTATAAATGTTAAGTAGCTGAAGTGTTCTGCAATATCCTGCACAGCTACACTGTATGTTAAAATAGAATGGTCATAGTGTTCGCAAATACATGTTCCACCTTACAAGAGTCCTATATTAAGTTTTTTTCAGATATTACATTACCACAGATGTAATTCTGCAACTTCCAGTGTGGTCTAGTAGTGGCACAATCAAAAATGATATTAAAAACAACTTTCATAGCACATAGGGGGTCTATTTCCCCTGTGTCTTTTATACACAAAGGAATCAGCAGACACACTTTGCATTTCCTAAGAACCAGTGACACCACTCGGGAGGTACATATGTAATGTTAAAGTACTGCGTAACAGTTCTAGTAAATTGATGTGTTGAAATTTTGTAGATGTAGATTAAACCTACAAAATGAATCTCTATTCCAAAGAGTAGTCTAAATTTAAAATGAATACCCCTTAGTGGATTCAGTACTGGGGGTGACTGAAATAGGCGAGGGTATTGCGTTGTATGTCATTGACGTTGAGATATTTTGCTTTAATTTCTCCAAGCAAGTCACAGTAAACATATCAGACATGCCCATATTTTCTAGTCGTTAGGGTGCCCATGAAAAAAGTGTGGTCAGACATGTAGGCATGACTGACTGCTTCAGCTCCTCCGACCCACTAGCAGACCCATTAACATGGAAGGGATGGGTAATCTCTCCAATGAGGACACATTTTTAGAGTTGAAAATGTTTTTATTAAGAACAACAGTCAAAATACAAAATTTTGACATCAAATAGAAAAATGGGACATCAAATCTGCTTGATGGCTATCACCCATAGCTGGACTTGTGTCGATAAACAATATAGCATAAAAGTCTGTGGTAAGCGCCATTTTAAAAACATCTAAACAAGCTTATTCCATTGTTCATATATAAAATGAAAGAGAGGAACAAGAAAAAGAAAAGAAAAAAAGAAAAAGAGAAGGTGAAAGAAAGGTATGAAACAGGGGAAGAGGAAATGGAGGAGGAAGAAGAGAATAGGGGAGCAAAGGATCTGCTGGAAAATTATTTGTTAAGAGAGGTAACAGGATAACAGGGGTATACAATCCCTGGAGGCCCTGTATCAGGGCTAATTCAGGGAAGGCCCTGTTTAGGTCAGAGCATGGTAGCAAGAGTGTCAGAGGAAGAGAAGCAGAGCCAAATAGACCACAAGACCTAATATTTATCAAAGGTGTTATTGTCCATTGCCGGCAACTCCTCCATTCTCATAATGTCGTTCACAGTCGAAACGCACAATGACAACAGAGGAGTAGTGGCAGTTTTCCAGTACAATGGAATAAGCTGCAATGCTGCATACAATAAAAAACTAAGAAGGCACTTTTTCTGTGATGCCATAGATCTGGGGAGCATAGAGAGAAGAGCAGTCATCGGAGTTGGTGTTAGAAGTTCTTCATAAATTGTACTATACACTTAAAATACCTGAGTCCAGAAGGGTCGTATCCTCTCACATTCCACCAGACATGAAGGTATGTGCCAGCATGAGGCAGAGGTGGATGGAAAGATTTTGTGCAATGTGGAGGGGTCCTTGTACTACCGAGATAGGATCTTGTAGTTCTTTTGAGGACACATGTTTAGTGGAGTCGGAAAAGATTAGAAATTCTCAAAGGGATTCCATTACTTACTGAATCTTCCAGTTCCCTCCATTTCATGCATTTCTTTTGAACCCAAAATGATCACAAACAAAACCCTGGCACAAATGTTATCACTTTCCCACTCTAACTAAAAAAAACGGGGTTAGGTCTTAACCACTTCAATACTGGGCACTTAAACCCCCTTCCTTCCCAGACCAATTTTCAGCTTTCAGCGCTGTTGCAGTTCGAATGACAATTGCGCGGTCATGCGACACTGTACCCATATGACATTTTTATCATTTTTTTCACACAAATAGAGCTTTCTTTTGGTTGTATTTAATCACCCCTGGGTTTTTTATTTTTTGCGCTATAAATTAAAAAAAGACTGAAAATTTTCAAAGACAATGCATTTTTCTTTGTTTCTGTTATAAAATTTTGCAAATAAGTAATTTCTCTTCATAAATTTTGACCAAAAATGATACTGCTACATTTCTTTGGTAAAAATAACCCAAATCAGAGTTTATTTGGTGTTGGCGGACAGACAGATGTGACGGGGACATACAGATGTTTTGTGTATGGTGACAGATGTGATGGGGACAGACAGATGTTTGGGGACTGTGACAGATGTGACGGGGACATACAGATGTTTTGTGTATGGTGACAGATGTGACGGGGACATACAGATGTTTGGGGACTGTGACAGATGTGACAGGGACATACAGATGTTTTGGGGACTGTGACAGATGTTTTGTGTATGGTGACAGATGTGATTTGCTGTATACACGTCCTGTCAGAACGGGGAAGCTCCAACCCGGCCGTATACATACAGTGGCCGGGTGGGAGGTGGTTAAAAAAACTAAACTTATGCCTAAGGCCCCATTCACACTTGTGCGACTTGTCCTGCGACTTTAGACTGCAAAGTCGCATGACAAGTCTTTCCCATGATTTCCAATGACAACCATTCATATATGTATGCCTTCAAGTCATGCCGACTTCAAAGTAGTCCCTGCTGCACTACTTTGGTCCGACATTCATGCGAGTTGAGGTCCATAGACTTCAAGTTTGCACAGGCATTCCCCGAAATCACGTCAAAATCGCGGCCGCAAAATTGCCTCAAAATTGCGCGACTTTCAAGTATGAAAGGGGCCTTAAGCCCTAAATTTTATTAAATTGAAAGATTTAAGATAGCTTCACTCTTATAAGAATCTGAGTCAAGCAATGCTCGCTTTTTAAACCATTGAGCATACATGCTTTGCATTATACATATACGCAGACATTTTCTAAAGCTGCAAAGCATTTATTTCCAATTCCGCAATGCTATTGGGGGTATAAACAAACTTGGGTCACCCTATAATGCCTGCAGTTCTGTGCACCTCAATTAACACTTTTTTTAGGATATATTTTTATTCAAACTAAAAAAGCATAAAAAATTGATATACCATATACACAAAGAATTAGTTGTCTTATATAAATACAAACAATATCAGCACTCACAAACACCTCAATACTCAGATATACTCAGATATAAAAAAAAGAATTATAGTCCCCCTATTTGATGTGTTACGCTATTGTACACCCATTAAAAAAAAAAAAACATAAAAAATATACAGTCCCTTATATCAATATATCATAAGTCCTTTAGTGAAAAATAATAAAAGTACATGTATCCGGAGGGGCTAGTAGCTACGACTAAGGCTTCTGCCGAAACCGGTCAGCGTTATTATTTTACTGTCACTCTGATGCACCAATAAACTACACTGCAAGGATCTCAGTGTTTCCGGCTTTTTTCTACTGTTTGCTACTTAGAATGTGATGGGACACATTGAGCTCAGGCACCTGTGAGTGGATCTGGTGTATGGATTGGGTTGTCCCTGTAGAGAGCCCTGTCTACCTTCCTCTGCAAAATTTAACTAAACCCATTCAATTTTAGATGACTAAAATGTACTGGAGATATTAGTCGACTAAAATACGACTAAAGCTAAAACAATTCAAATTACTAAAAAAAGACTACTAAATGGCAAAACTATAACTAAAAACTGAAATTTGATGTCAAAATTAACACTGGTGTACAATAGCGCAACACATCAGATAGGGGGAATATATTTTTATATAGTATGATTCTAAACTGTCTTCATTCATTTGTATTATGGTGTCCATTCAATATAATATTCACTGTGCCTTTAGCTCAAAGGCATAGCTCCATATTTAAGCAAAATATGTTAATTCACTAGAGATGACATACTAAAGGAAGACAATTTTCAGCTAGCCAAGTCAACTTATGTTTTGCATAAAATGCTCAATCGTGTGCAAATTAAAAGAAAATTCCTTTGCACATAATTGAGTGCTTGGAATGAATAAAACCCAATTGATTACTAAACTATCCCCACTGTTTCATTCTTAATTTAAGCAAGATGAGACATTGTAAAAGGACCGAGAATTAAGTTAGTGCTTACAAGTTATACAGCCTGCTCATGTGAAAATATATTATGCAGCATGAAAATAAAAACATGCCACGGTTCTGTAGAAAAATTGTTTGCGTACACAGTTTGAATTTTGTGGAATTTATTACAAACATGGCATGGGGCACCAATAAACAGTTTTGCATAGGAATGTACAGGTATAGAAGAATAGATTGGGGGCAGCTTTTTTTTAATGCACCTCTTTCGAAATACAGTACAACCTGGATATCCAGTATCGCTCCTGTTCCTGCACGTGTATAGAATCAGTGTATACATTCCTTGGGTTTGTTCTGTATCCGTCATGGATTTGCTAATAGCTGTTTTCATGTTTTTTCTGTCCCCTACAGTACACTGATCAAAGGAGGAACCTGTACACCTCATATATGTGAAACATTTGCTGAAATGTTAAGTATTTAGGTCAGGTTCCCTGTTACTGTATATTGAATGTCTTATGTCTGCAAAGGTTAAGTGGTTATATTTTTTGAGATTCCAATGTGGGTGTAGAAGCTTGTATACAGTATATAACGTGAAATATTGTAAACTGGCTTTATCAGTTTTTAGTATGTGGCTTTTTTCATGTCTCTTTGTTTTCTACAGTACGCTGATCAAAAGGGCAACCTGTATACTTCAGATATGTGAAACAGCTTTACTGTTTTATTGAAGGTCTTCCGCCAGTAATGGTTAAGTGGTTAGATTTTTAGGAGACTCAATTCCCACCCAGGCCAATTTTGACATTTCTCTTTTACATGTAAAAAAATCAATATTTTTTTTTTTTTTGCTAGAAAATTACTCAGAAACCCTCAAACATTATATACATTTTTCAGAGACCCTAGAGAATAAAATGGTGATCATTGCAATTTGTTATGTTACACAATATTTGTGCAGCAATTTTTCAAACGCAATGTTTTTTGGGAAAAACATGCTTTAATGAATTTTAATGCAGAAAAACACAATATATAATCCGATTTTTTGGTAAAATATAATAGATGACGTTACGCCAAGAAAATAGATACAGTACCTAACATTTAAAATTGTACACGTTTGTGGAATGGTGCCAAACGACAGCACCTAAAAATCTCCATAGGTGACGCTTTAAACCTTTTTCCAGGTTAACAGTTTAGAGTTATAGAGGAGGTCTCTAGGCGGGCGTGACCTTCGTATGCGTTCGCTTCTGCATACGAGCATGAAAAGCAGGGAGCACTTTAACAAAAATGTTTTAAATTATTATTATTTATTTTATTTTTATTTTCAATTTTTATAATGTCCCTTTCAATTTTGTTTTTAATCATTTGTTTCCTCTCACAAGAAACATCCCTTGTGATAGGAATAAGGTATGACAGGTCCTCTTAATGAAGACATCTGGGGTCTATAAGTCTCCAGATATCTCCTCTACCCTGGAAAGGAAGAAATAATAAAAAAAAACATTGATCTCTGCTTTCTAGGGAAAAAAAGGCAGTGTTTACATCTGCCAGAGGCGGAGATGACGTCGCTTCTGGCCTTATAGGGTCATAGAGGTGGCTGGGGACTATCCTCGGCCAGCTCTGTGGCAACCTGTTGCCACTTGATCCGACCTCAATCCGACCTTGATCCGACCTCTGGCTCTCTGGTGGCATGGGAGAGCCCGGAGAGGCACCAACAGGTGGCAGGAGGGGGAACGTCCCCTTCCGCTGCCTGTAAAAGCAATCCAGTGGCTAATCAGCGGCTAGGATGGTTTTTACACTAGATACCTGTAGCTGCAGCATCCCAATATCTCCACTTCAAGTCCACGACGTCATATGATGTCATGCGGGACTTGATTAAGGACTGCCATCGCTATTTCTAATTCTGTTTACCAGTAAATAAAAGGTACAATTAAAGTGGAACTTTAGACAGAAAAGGAAGTCATGCTAGAGCACTTCAGGTTGGCCCATTTTGCAGGTATATCTATGTAAAACATTAAAAATAAGCATATATACTGTTTATATACTGTTTAAAGAATATCGTTTTGTATCAAGTAGTTATTTGGGTAAAGTTCCGTTTAAAGAAGGCCATGTATTTCATGTATTTCAAGTAATTGCTGATTAACCCCCAATTGAGTTCAGACTTTTGTGAGGTGATCTAATAAGTGTTTCTCAACCAGGGTCCTGTGGATCCCTAGGGTTCCCCCTGAAGTTGCTAGGGGTTCCTTGAACTTTGAGCAATGGTGGATTGATCTCCCACCTTCATTGATCACCAATGCAAGGGGGTAATTTTTCACTACTTCTAAACTGACCACTAATGTAAGAGTGAACACTAAGTATGCCACTTTACTTATTCTTATATTTAAAACTTTCTTTGCTATATTAATCATGCTAATATATCATGAGCTGTAGGCATAATTCGTTTTTATCAGGGGTCCCCTGAGAACCTTAAAACTATTTCAAAGGTTCCTAATACAATACAAGGACAGCAACCCCATAAGTACTGGAGCTCTTCATAACATAATGCCTCTGAATTAGCATCAGAAGGTTGCAAGGTCTGAAAAGTTGCTCAATAAACACAGCCAGTACATATTTTTTTTAGAACCGAGAACCCAGTGCTCAGCAGTTCACAGCATACAGCTAACAATTCTACAATCAAGTGCCCCTCTATACGCCCACAACCTCAGACTTTAACCTATAAATTACCCCTCACAAATAGTAATACTACCCTTACCTGAAACCTAAAACTTAACATAATGGGTCAAGAGGACCCATGACATCATGTCACCATACCAAAGTCTGCAGGATTTGAGCAAGATATACCAGTGACACCTGGGTCAGACAATTTTTATCCCCCACCCCCATACATCAAAATTATTTTCAGTCATATTTATGAAATTAAATACCATGCAGCATTGACTGGCGGAGGGCAGAGTAGTAACTAAAGGCACATCTGCATTTTTTTGTAGAAAGACAAATGCCTTAGCACATACCGGTTTTCTCTTTTTGCAAGACTTAGTAGAACAGGATGGGTAGGGTAGAGACAGATTATCTCCCAACCAGAATAAATTGCTCATTCAGGGTTTATTTTTCATGTTGCTGAGGGATGAATAGCATACTGATGGATTTTTTTTCTTTCTTTTTTTCACCTTCTGGCCCATTTTTTACTGAGCACAAGCATCTTATATATATATTGAGTGTTTTAAAGTGTGGAAGATACTATACTATAATCAATTTTATATTTCCTTAGAATGGTTATTTGGAGTCTGAATAGGTTGATGTATACTCTTACAGACACATAAAGGGGAAAAATTGACTCAAAGATACTTTATACACTACTCTTTTCCCAATTCTTAAACAAGGTTGTTTATTTCTCTTCTTTCTCCTTATTTCTCTCTACTTAACTATAGCCTTTACTCTCAAACTCTTTGTACATCGTGATACTGATGCTCATTAAATACTCCACATAAGGTGGAGATATATGTTCAACTGATAGTTTGATAAGATGTAAATGCTGAATACAATTGTAGAAGTCCAATATAGCGGTAATGATAGCGAACTATGGATCTAAACGAAGACAGTTTCATTCATATGTCTTTCGTTAATTGACACTGAATCACACTTGTTAATTTATTGTGAAGGAGCAAGTGGAATGCTTAAACATATGTATGCCACTGTGTATATAACGTGTATTGGACAAAACTGATGTTAAAATGTTAACATTTCATTTAATAAACTTTATTGTGAAAAAAAAAATAGGTTGATGTAGGTAGTTTCTTGGAAAGTATGAAGGATACGAGAATAGGCATAAGCAAAATGCAATTTTTCACTTCTCAGCCTGCAAAGAGACACAGGTTTTGCCAGATATAATGAAGTATTTACAAAAGTTGTGACATTATGAAAGGGGAGGTGATCGATGGACATTATGTTTCACCTCACATGCATTCGGTTTCAGTGAACTGAGGCAAAATCCGGTCCAAGTGTTACCAGCCACCTTAGCAGGGTTGGTTCCGGACCAAATTTTGTGGTACACTTGTGTCCACCAACAGGTGGTATAAATAAGCAGGAGTAGAGCAAAGATTTGCTCTGGCCTGGGACTCAGGAGGCATGAAGCCTGAGAGAGCCAATGAACTGAAGTTTGCCTTATGGCTGAAACAAAAGGTTTGCATTCTTTTTGTTTTGTGGGTGATTGCAAGAAGCCCTGCACCACTCAGTTAGTAAAACTGGATATGTTTAGTAAGAGCCTGGACGGCAAGGATTTATTTTCTGTTTTGTTAGTTTGATTTTTTTTTGCAACCTTTTGAAATATAACTGGCTACAAGTCAGCTTTTAAGAAAACCTGCCGTTTGGACTACCTTTTTCCCAGGGAAGATGATCCCCATTGAGCTAACCCCCCACAAGGTCTAAGTACACTGTGGTTATACATTCTTGTTATTGTTCATATTAAATAAAGTGTTAGTACTAATACAAAGACTGGTACAGTTTGATTGTGTTAAAAAAAGAAGCGGATTCTAAAGGTAGATACAGTATGTATTTATATGTGGTTTAATATATTGCACTAAGTTTATAGTTGGTAATATTATTATTTCCCACCATACTCTATTGAAATGATGAAATACATTAAGTCTCCAATATTTTTGTACTGGCAGATTTCAGCTAATACATATCAAACAGGTACAAACGGTTAATTAAGAAAATCGTTAAAAACTTAAAGTGTTACTAAACCCAGGACCCTACATTCACTATATCTGGTCTCCTACAGCACACAGAACACAGAGATGTAATAGTTTTAGTAAATATAACCGCTAAATACCTTTTTTTCATCAGCAGTATATAGCAGTCTTGTGATTTCTATCAGTGTCTGGCTGAGCATTGGTTAAAGCTTGTAGGAGTTTTCATTCTCCTCTGTCTATCCTATGAGGCTGCAGGGCCCCTGACCCCTATGTCTGGACAGTGCTGATTGGCTCTGTGCTGATCACTTGCACTCTTTCAAAAAAAAAAATCTCTAGCAATACACACCATACTGTTCAGGAGATGGTTTGGGGACTGTGGAAGGGGAAGATCAGAAAAGTCAGAATCAAACAGCCTTTTTACACAATGCGGAGGATTAACCCCTTAGGTTCCACAGCCAGTATAATAAGCATGCTTTACTGCATATACAGACCGATTTTACTGGTGTGGGTAACACTTTCAATCAATCAACAATGACATGCAAAACAGTAAATGCCTACGAAGAGGCCTTTACATCTACATCCCCCCCCCCCCTTAATTAAAAGAATTCCTAGACTGAAAAGAGCATTTTCCAAATAATTAGTCTGGGGGTCTTAAACTTCACAGTCGAAGAAAAGATAAGGAAAAGAGTAAGTAAGGTATTCAGTGCGATGACAATGCTGATTGAATACTTTTCCATATGAATCTCCACAAAGCAATGTGAGTTTCTTATTATAGTAGGAGATTTTAATGATAATAAATGTTTTTAAAGAAACCTCCTACTGGTCTGCAGTCCCCTAGCTATCTTTCTTCCTTTGCCAAGTTATTACAGGAGCTTCAGCTACGAGATAAATTGTGTATAATACCCCCTAGAGAAAAAAAGATTATTGTTTTCCTAAAATGCATTAAACTTTGTCTAGAATAGATTAAGCAGTTGGCTCTCATAACATTATCCCATTAATTCATAAAATTCAATGTGTGGTTAGGGACATTTTTGCTAATTCTTCAGTGGTAATAGAATTTTAAAAATAAATAATAGAGACATTTCTCTTCCCTGGAGATTAAGGCTGAGTGTACCTTTTACATAAACTACCCCTTGTGTGTCTCTCCCTGCAGTAGCTGAAAGCTGTCTTCTCCTCTTCTCCCTCTTGCTGGCTTTCAGCTGCTGCAGGGAGTGACACACAGGGGATCAGTTCCATGTTATTGCCCCCCCCCCCCGCTGCACCAATCACCCTCTCTGTGCACCATCCTCTAACCCCCTCTCTAACCCCCTCTGTGTGCTCCCCACCCCACATTACTGCCAGCTCTCACAGCAGCTGCTGCGGCTTTCAGGATGGAGAGCCCGCCCCTTCCATTTGTGAATAAACACAGTGAGTGATTGGTACTAATCACTCACTGTGTTCATTCATAACTGAAGCATAGTAAACTGTATTTACTGTGCTTCAGTTTGTGAATGAGCAGGAGCGTTTGTACAGAGTGGTTTGTGTCATTCACTGTCCAGTACAGCTCAGACTGCAGAGATAGGGATGGAGGAATCTATGTTCTCAGTCCCTTTTTCTGTCTTAAAAAAGAGACATCAGGAGTCTGTTTAGACCCCTGATATTTCACCAATGTATGTATGTAAGGGGCTCTGTGATTTCTAACAGCAGCCCTGGATACATTCTGACAATTTTACTGTAATTTACATGCTTCTGAAAGGGAACAACTAGGTAATTATTTAGAACTACTCATGCTATGAGTATTGGAGTTTGGAGACTTAGATTACTTAGATTTTACGTTTACTTTGGAAGAGCTTAAAAAATTATTGGAGACAATTCCTAATAAGAACCCTGTCAGAGAGTGAATGCTCTACTGGCAGTGGTATATAAGACTTAAAAAAAAATAATTATTTACTAGCAGCCTCTATGTAGGAGGAGATGCTGCTGTCTACTAATGATGAGCGATTTGGCCTGGGTTTGGAGGATCTTTGAGCCTAGCCTGAAATCTCCAAACCCTGGACATAGTGTCCAAACTCTTGACATTTTTGTCCAGCCTTTTTCAAGGCCAGTTTGCAAGGACTTAATAACAGGGGTTTGGATAGGTGGGCACTGCCACTGGGGACATGCAAAAAATGTTTTTTAAAATACTGTTTAGCTGGGAGCAGGTCTTTAATGTGGCCTAAAGGGCAACATTAAAATGCACAATTCCTTTAACCACTTAACGCGAATTGCTGTTTATAAATGGCGGCTGCTTTAAGTGGATGTATCGGGGTATAGCCTGCAGCTGCAGGCTATACCCCAGTACCATTTTTTGTAGAGCAGGCAGCTCTATCCGGTGATAATGGCCGATCTGGCTCAGGCTCATTCTGCCAAATGCTGCTTGACACAATTGTTTTATAACTTACATATCGTTACGATACTTCAAGAAGTTCCTACCAATGGACTTCCAATGGTCCTATATTTCCAATGGTCCAGTGCGGTTTTGTTCACCGGTTCAGGTGTGATTCAAGTGTGAACTTTTACTTGAATTCAGACCTAAACTGGATCCAAAATCACACATGACCCTTTTCAGAAACGGACCATGGCCACCCCAGACATACACTATATTGCCAAAAGTATTGGGGTGCCTGCCTTTACATACACATGAAGTTTAATAGCATCCCAGTCTTAGTCTGTAGGGTTCAATATTGAGTTGGCCCACCCTTTGTAGTTATAACAGCTTCAACTCTTCTGGGAAGGCTGTCCACAAGGTTTAGGAGTGTGTCTATGGGAATGTTTGACCATTCTTCTAGAAGTGCATCTGTGAGGTCAGGGACTGATGTTGGACGAGAAGATCTGGCTCGCAGTCTCTACTCTAAATTATCCCAAAAGTATTCTTTTGGCTTGAGGTCAAGTTTCTCCACCTCAAACTCGCTTATCCATTTCCCCGCATGGACCTTGCTTTGTGCACTGGTCCAAATATTTTGGTGGAGCAGGGATTATGGTGTGGGGTTGTTTTTCAGGGCTTGGGCTTGGCCCCTTAGTTCCGGTGAAGGGATGGCCCCTTCCTGTTACAACATGACTGCTCACCAGTGCACAAAGTCTTATTGACCTCAGATCTCTCCATAAAGAGGACTTCTCATGCTTTATTGTTATGAAGGGATGTTTATATTTCTTGTGAAAGCAATAATAGTGAAATAAATATTAAAGGAACAGTGTAAAAATTGGAAAAATGTAATAAAAGAAATAATATTAGTGGTGAAGGCATATTTAGGTCACGCCCACATATGTAAATGGTGTTCGCACCACACATGTGGGGTATCACCACGAATATCAAAGCAAGACCAATAATTCTAGCACTAGACCTCCTCTGTAACTCTAAACTGGTAACCTGTAAAAAACTTTAAAGTGTTACCTATGAAGATTTTTAAGTACCATAGTTTGGTGCCATTCCATGAGTTTGCACAATTTAAAAGCATGACATTTTGGGTATGTATTTCCTTGGCGTAACACCATCTGTCATATTTTACAAAATTTGGGTTATATATTTAGTTTTTTTTTTAATTCATGAAAGTGTATTTTTTCCCAAAAAATTGCTTTTGAAAAACCACTGTGTAACATAGAAAATTACAACAACTGCCATTTTATGCTCTAGGACCTCTGCTAATATATATATATATATATATATATATATATATATATATATATATATATATATGAAATGTTTATGGCTCTCTAGCAAAAGATACTGAATTTTACTTGTAAATAAAAACAGTCAGAATAGGCCTGGTCTTTAAAGCGTAACTCCATAAAAACACTTTATTCTCCCATGCTTTGCCCACAGTGCATGGGTGAACTGCTCATTTTGTCTAGGGACGCAAGGAAAAGCTGCAATTACCCGGTCCTTTGATCCTCGAGAAAACTGCGTTCCCCCACGTCCAGAGGTGGACTTGTTCTGCTATCCTCACGTCCAGAGTTGGTCTATGAGCGGGATGACGTCAGAAACAGTCAATTCACAATGGAGGGGGCCGGTCTTGTGCTCGGAGGATCGGAGCTATTTTAACTGCTGATTAGGCAGCCAGGCAATGCTGTACCCAAACAAAATGTATATCTTTTTCGTCACACAAATAGAGCTTTTTTTGGGTGGTATTTGATCAGCACTGGGGTTTTTTTTGCAATATAAACAAAAAAGACTAAAAATTTTTGGGAAAAAAACATACTTTTTTACTTTTCTGCTATAAAACATTACCAATAAAAACATTTTAAAAATCTAATTTCTTCATACATTTTGGCCAAAATGTATTCTGCTACATGTTTTTGATTTAAAAAAAAAAATCCCAATAAGTGTATATTGATTGGTTTGCGTGAAAATTATTGTGTCTACAAACTATGGCATATATACTGGAATTTTTCATTTTAATTTTTTTTTAAACTACTAATGGCGATGATCAACAACTTATAACGGGACTGCGATATTGCGGTGGACAATCCCACACTAACTGAAGCTGGGGGGGAACTGACTAACTGCCACTGACATCACCAGTGCCATTATTACAGTGATCAGTGCTAAAAATATTCGCTGTCACTGTGTTACTGACACTGGCTGAGAAGGGGTTAACATCTAGGGGCGATCAAGGAGCTAAATACAGTATCTCACAAAAGTGAGTACACCCCTCACATTTTTGTAAATATTTTATTATATCTTTTCATCTGACAACACTGAAGAAATGACACTTTGCTACAATGTAAAGTAGTGGGTGTACAGCTTGTATAACAGTGTAAATTTGCCATCCCCTCAAAATAATTCAACACAGCCATTAATGTGTAAACTGCTGGCAAAAAAGTGAGTACACCCTAAGTGAAAATGTCCAAACTGGGCCCAATTAGCCATTTTTCCTCCCCGGTGTCATGTGACTCTTTAGTGTTACAAGGTCTCAGGTGTGAACGGGGAGCAGGTGTGTTAAATTTGGTGTTATCACTCTCATTTTCTATACTGGTCACTAGAAGTTCAACATGGCACCTCATGGCAAAGAACTCTCTAAAAAAAAGAATTGTTGCTCCACATAAAGATGGCCTAGGCTATAAGAAAATTGCCAAGACCCTGAAAATGAGCTGCAGCACAGTGGCCAAGACCATACAGTGGTTTAACAGGACAGGTTCCACTCAGAACAGGCCTTGCCATGGTTGACCAAAGAAGTTGAGTGCACATTCTCAGTATCATATCCAGAGGTTGTCTTTGAGAAATAGATGCATGAGTGCTGCCAAATTGGTTTGCATGGCTATCGTCCCAGAATGAAGCCTTTTCTAAAGATGATGCACAAGAAAGCCTGCAAACAGTTTGCTGAAGACAGCCATGCAGACCAATTTGATGCACTGTGCGGCCTATGGTCTGAGCACTGACAGGCTGACCCCCCACCCCTTCAATCCCTGCAGCAATGCTGGTAGCATTCATACGTCTATTTCCCAAAGACAACCTCTGGATATGATGCTGAGCATGTGCACTCAACTTCTTTGGTCGACCATGGTGAGGACTGTTCTGAGTGGAACCTGTCCTGTTAAACCACTGTATGGTCTTGGCCACTGTGCTGCAGCTCATTTTCAGGGTCTTCTTATAGCCTAGGCCATCATTATGTAGAGCAACAATTCTTTTTTTTCAGATCCTCAGAGAGTTCTTTGCCATGATGTGCCATGTTGAACTTCCAGTGACCAGTATGAGAGTGTGAGAGCGATAAAACCAAATTTAACACGCCTGCTCCCCATTCACACCTGAGACCTTGTAACACTAATGAGTCACATGACACTGGGGAGGGAAAATGGCTAATTGGGCCCAATTTGGACATTTTCACTTAGGAGTGTACTCACTTTTTGTTGCCAGCGCTTTAGACAGTGTTGTCATATGAAAAGATATAAGAAAATGTGAGGGGTGTACTCACTTTTGTGAGATACTATATATTTGAGTAAACACTATTGATCTATCTCAATCTTGTGTGTTCCATTACTGTGTCTTTACTTAAAGGGGAACTAATACAATAATACTTCAACCCAGTATTACCAGGTGTGCCAGAGGGGACTGAGACTGTAACATAAGTCACAGGTGTCGGTGAGTGACACAGCCCAGGGAAGTGGAGATGCGCAAAGCAGATTGGGAGGAGTACAGTCTGGAAGAGACCGGGACCTGGTGTCATGGGCAGTGTGCGGATGGGTTGGGAGTAGTGTTGAGCGAACCCGGACTGTAACGTTCGGGTCCGTACCGAACTTTCGGGTGTCCGTGGCACGGACCCGGACCCGGACATTTCAAAAATCGTTCGGGGCTTGCAATGTCAGGCCCAAGCGAGTTGTGATGAGGGTTGGGTAGGCGTGTGACGGGTACTGTGGTCCAGGGCCAGAGAAGGTCTGACATGAGGAGGGTTAGACGAAACGCGTAGAGGTGAAGGGACCCGACACAGTGAGTGGCTGTGGACACTGAATACAATGTCAGAGTCAGGGGAGACCGTGTGGACCATTATGACCCAACTTCATAATAACATAATCAAGGGGAAATTCATTTCTGTGTCATTACCTTGTGTGTTCTAACTCTATCTAGTTATCACAAATGAGTTTATATATCATAGAGTGTTTTCACTCATGTGGGGAGTGTA
>BLSH010319456.1:267873-278562 GCA_018402905.1 Glandirana rugosa | reverse complement strand
ATCTCTAATTTCTGCTATCTGTCCTCAGAGCAACAGCACAGACAGCAGTAGTAAAGTAATCTATCTCAGGATGCAGGATCAGGTCTTAAAATGGCTAAAATCTGTCCCTCACGCCGTCAGCTACCTTTCCCTATACTAACCCAAGGAGCATGTGACTGCAGCACTGTGACTCCAGCTTATAAAGAGGCTGGGTCACATGATGCACCGGCCAATCACAGCCATGCCATTAGTAGGCATGGCTGTGATGGCTTCTAAGGGCAAACCAGTGAAACGCTTGTTGATTGGCTGCCCTGCAGCTTCTCAACACGTGGAGTAAAATAGCAGAACCCCGGACCGAACCCGAACGATTTTTGAAATGTCCGGGTCCGGGTCCGTGCCACGGACACCCTAAAGTTCGGTACGGACCCGAACGTTACAGTCCGGGTTCGCTCAACACTATTAACAATCAACGATCTCCAAGCGCTACTTCACTATGGGAGTCTCCCATTTTCTTTGCAAATACATGGTACCTGGAGCTTCTGTCTGAACTGGTGGAGATCGTGCCTTGGTGATCCATGCATCCACTGATCCTATGCACAGTTGATCTCTGTAGTGGAGATCCTGGAAGTCTGGTGAGTAGGGTGTGAAACCAGTGCCCCTTTTTGGTGGAGGATATCTTTTTCACCCTTTGCTTCCTGGATGATCTATTGTTCACATGGACATTTATGAACACATTGCACCTATATATGGGCTGTAGCTGATAATTCATACTGTACACTTTGTAATGTTGCTATAGTTCATCTCATTCACAATCAAATTTGTATGGATTTTATGTATATTTTTGTACTTTATACTTAAAAATGTTATCATTGGTATATTCATCGGCATATATATTTGCTATCCACAATGGGGTTTATTTACTAAAGGCAAATCCACTTTGCTCCACAACTGCACTGCTAGTGCTCCACAAATGCACTGCTAGTGCTCCACAAGTGCACTTGGAAGTGCAGTCACTGTAGATCCGAGGCGGACATGCAAGGAAAATAAAAAACAGCATTTTTGCTTGTACATGATTGGATGATAAAATTAGCAGAGCTTCCCCTCATTTCAGATCTTCCCCTCAGATCTACAGCGACTGCACTTCCAAGTGCACTTGTGGAGCACTAGCAGTGCACTTGTGGAGCAAAGTGGATTTGCCTTTAGTAAATCAACCCCAATATCACATCCACCGCAGTATTTTCTTCATGCACTTTTCCAATGTTGTGCCATACTCTTAATTCACCACTCTTTTCACCCTTCTGATAATGGCTGTACACTCACCTCAATAGTTGAACCCCTTAAAGTCATATTACAGGCTGAGTTTTATTTCTTTTAAAATAACAAACATGCCATACTTACCTGCTCTGGGCAGTGGTTTTGCACAGAGCAGCCTTAATCCTCCTCTTCTCTGGTCCCCCGCCGACCTTCCTGGCCCCTCCCTCCTGCCGAGTGCCCCTAGAGCAAGCTGCTTGCAGCTCGATCCCGAATGTGTCCATTCAGACACAATGGGTTGATTTACTAAAGGCAAATCCACTTGCACTTGGAAGTACAGTTGCTGTAGATCTGAGGGGAAGATCTGAAATGAGGGGAAGCTCTGCTGATTTTATCATCCAATCATATATAAGCAAACATACTGTTTTTTATTTTCCTTGCACGTCTGCCTTGGATCTACAGCGACTGCACTTCCAAGTGCACTTGTGGAGAAAAGTGGAGTTGCCTTTAGTAAATAAGCCCCATAGAGTGGCTTGGCTCTGCCCTTGCTCTCTTCTCACTGGCTGTGATTGACAGTAGCTGGAGCCAATGGCTCCCACTGCTGTTTTAGCCAATGAGCCAGCAGAGACCCCGGAAAGCTGCTGCTCCCACGCACATCGCTGGATCTAGATTGAGCTCAGGCAAGTATAGTGGGGTGGGGTGGGGGGGGGGGCTGCTGCACAGAGAAGGTTTTTTACCTTTATGTATAGAATGCATGAAGGTAAAATACCTTGAGCCTTTAGAATCACTTTAAGTTATAGGTGGTTATACATTGCTTTAACCCTCTTAGGCGTTAAAGTGGTGTTAAACCCAAAACCAAAAATATAATATATTGCAGCTTGTGGGATGGCTGTATTAGCTTTCTTTTCTTAGGCTTTTCCCCCTCTGTTTTCACCCGGTGATCTGGCCACTAACATACCTCCTGTATTAGAGTGCCCTTACTCTGGATGAAGGAGCACAGGGCCCATTTGGACAGCCAGATTTGTCAGTCTGGGGGGGTGGGAGTGTTAGATGTACTAGTAGATTTACATACACTAACAATTAGAAGCAAAAATCCATCTCACACTGCAGTTACACAGGCAGTTTTTTTGAGGATAAAGGTTTTACATTAATAAATAAAAGCTGACCATTGTAAGAACCCCTATCAGTGGTAAATGGTTTGTCTCAAAACTCTAAACTGCTACATTTGTAGGAAGATTGTTCTTTTGTAAAACAGTAGACTTACTGGCAGGATCACCAAGTGAAAATAATGGAAAGAAAGCCTAATAAATCAAACCTAATACAGACATCAGATCTAAGAAGTGATAAGCTGCAATATAATAAATGTTGGCTTTTGAGTTTAATCCTGCTTTAACAATGCTTAACCCCTTGGCGCCAGCTGTACGCATATATGTGGCCTCTCTGCGGGTGGGCCTTAATGCTGAGCGGCCACATATATGCAACTCTGTGTTTACAACCAACCATGTTGAGAGCATGCCCCCAATGGTAGCTGGCGGGGATCGGTAAGCTCTTGATGCATACTTGCAATCTAATAGCTTTCTGATTATGTGACCACTGTGACAGCCAATCACAGCAGTCACATAACCCTAATGTCCCCCTCCATCTCCTGGCTCTTAGAACTCTTAAAGGGCCGGGAGGCGGGAAGGGTTTAAAGTGGTTGTAAATGCAGAAGTTTTTTTTTTATCTTAATGCTTTATATGCATTAAGATAAAAAAAAAACCTTCTTTGTGTAGCAGCCCCCCTCAGCCCTCCCTAATACTTAAGTGAGCCCCATCTCTATACGGTGATGTGACTCTCGCTCCTGATTGGCGCCATTGACTCCCGCTGCTGTCAATCTAAGTCAGGTACCCAATCAGGAGAGGGGGGGGCAAACCGCGGCTCCGTGTCTGAATGGACACAGGGAGCTGTGATTTGGCTCGGGTGCCCCCATAGCAAGCTGCTTGCTGTGGGGGCACTCGGCAGGAGGGAGGGGCCAGGAGCACCGAAGAGGGACCCGAGAAGAAAAGGATCTGGGCTGCTCTGTAAAAAAAAACATTACACAGAGCAGATAAGTATAACATGTTTATTATTTTTAAAGGAAAAAAGAGACTTTAGTGTCACTTTAAACATCTCAACCATTCTCATTCTGATTTGGCCAAGAAAACAGTTTAATATCTGTAGTCTGGTTCCAGGTGCCCTTTAAAGTGTATGTCCAACAAGGGGAGGGGAAGGTTTTCAGTGCTATCTGGGGTTCCATTAGATAGATTTACCTTTAGGCTCTGTTTCCACTACTGCGAGTTGTTGTGCGACTTGACACAGGTGAAGCCGCATGACAAGTCAAAATCCATGTATTTCATTGTTCCCCGTTCTACTGTAATTGGTGTGACTCAAGTCGCAGCGACTCCAAAAAAGGTTCTTGCACTGCTTTGTTCTGACTTTTGATGCAACTTTGATCCAGGGATTGTAAAGTTGGATCAAAGTTACACTGAAAGTTGCAACAAAGTCGCACTCGAAAGTCGCACTCTATAACGTGCAACTTTGGGGTTGCAACAGTGGAAACAGAGCCTTACTGTCCTGATGACAAGGATTTACGGGACAAGAAATGGGGAAAAATGTCTAACAGCAAAACAATAAAGAAATAAAAATTCTTATTTTTTTATAGAGTAGTTGAAGGCTAGAACTTCTGTCAGCTTTTCATTTCTGGATGTGTTCCTGTTACAGATTGTTCCTTACTTGTGTCTGGTAAAACCTTTGTCACAGAGACAGTAAGTGAGATCGCAGTCTCGGACAGCACTAAAAACCCACCAGGGATTCTAATCCTTCCCCTATTCTATCTTTCAGTCTATCCAAAAGTGTTAGGGTGGCTCACACTGATTAGCTGCACTTTGGCTGTAGCACAAGGTACCCGTGGTTTTTCGTGTGGGTAAGCTGTGCTTTCCCATAGACTTCTATTATCTCCTGCAGTTTTCGTGCATTCTGAAAAGTGGCGGGTGGGCCTGAGACGGCTAGCCGTTTGGCGCATGTCCTTCCGCCACCAAGGATTGCAGGGCATTTCTCTTTGCCTCCTGTTGCCTCCTCCTCCTACTGCGCTTCCTCCTCCTCCTCCTCTACCACCTCCTCATCCGCTCAGCGTAACACCTTCACCACCAACTTCAGCACATCCAGGGGGAAACGACAGCAGGCTGTTTTAAAAACTGATATGTTTGGGGGATAAACCCCACACTGCGCAGGACCTGAGGACAGGCATTGAACAACAGACCGATGAGTGGTTGTTGCCACTGAGCCTCAAGCCCGGCCTGGTGGTGTGCGATAATGGGCGAAATCTCGTAGCAGCTCTGGGCCTAGCCGGTTTGACGCACATCCCTTGCCTGGCGCATGTGCTGAATTTGGTGGTGCAGGAATTTCTAAAAAAAACTACCCAGATATGTCAGAGCTGCTGCAGAAAGTGCGGGCCGTCTGTGTGCGCTTTCGGCGTTCTCACCCTGCTGCTGCTCACCTGTCTGTGCTTCAGCGGAACTTCAGCCTTCGCGCTCACCGCCTCCTATGCGACGTACCCACAAGGTGGAACTCCACCTTGCACATGCTGGAGAGACTGTGCGAGCAGCAGCAGGCAATAGTGGAGTTTCAGCTGCAGCACGCACATGTCAGTCGCTCTGCAGAACAGCACCACTTCACCACCAATGAGTGGGCCTCCATGCGAGACCTGTGTACCATATTGCGGTGTTTCGAGTACTCCACAAACATGGCCAGTGCTGATGACGCTGTTCTCAGCGTTACTATCCCACTTCTATGTCTCCTTGAAAAAACACTTCGGGCCATGATGGAAGAGGATGTGTAACAGGAGGAGGAGGAAGAGGGGTAATTTCCACAGTTATCAGGCCAGTCATTCACAAGTGGCTCGGAGGGTGGGTTCCTGCACCAGCATAGGCCAGGTCAAAAATTTTCAAGCCAGGGGACAGTTCTGGAGGATGAGGAGGACGAGGATGTTGAGGAGGAGGAGGAACTGTGTTCACAGCAGGGTGGCACCCAACGCATCTCGTGGGCATCACTGGAGCGTGGCTGGGGGGATACGGAGGACACAGATGATACACCTCCCACAGAGGACAGCTTGTCTTTGCCTCTGGGCAGCCTGGCACACATGAGCGACTACATGCTGCAGTGCCTGCTCAACAACAGCCGAGTTGTCCACATTTTAACTTGTGCTGATTACTGGGTGGCCACCCTGCTGGATCTCCGTTACAAGGACAACGTGCCGTCCTTAATTCCCTCACTGGAGTGTGATCGGAAGATGTGCGACTACAAGCACACTCTGGTAGACGTGCTGCTGAGGGCATTCCCAAATGACACACCGGGGGCTCAGTGGAAGCACAAGGCGAAGGCAGAGGAGGAGGAAGAAGTCACCAACGCAGCTGTGGCGCCGCCAGCACCTCAGAAGGCAGGGTTAGCATGGCCGAAATGTGGAAAAGCTTTGTCAGCAGCACGCCACCACAAACAGCACCACCAGCTGATAGGCAACGTCTTAGCAGTAACAGGAGGCAGCATTTCAGCAACATGGTGGAACAGTATGTGTGCACACACCTACATGTACTGACTGATGGGTCTGCCCCATTCAATTTCTGGGTCTTCAAATTGGCCACATGGCCTGAGCTTGCCCTTTATGCCTTGGAGGTGCTGGCCTGCCCTGCAGCCAGTGTATTGTCTGAACGTGTGTTTAGTACGGCAGGGGGTGTTATCACAACAAGCGCAGCCGCCTGTCCACAGCCAACGTGGACAAGCTATCCTTTATTAAAATGAACCAGGCATGGATCCCACAAGACTTGTCTGTACCTTGTGCAGAATAGACATTTAGACCGGCCTCACACAGCCATTAGTATCCTTTTTTTTTTTTGAATATGTCTCAATATTTTGGGGGCTACCCCAATTCTAAAAAACTGTTGGCTACCTCCTCCTCCTCTTCCTCCTCCTCCTCCTCCTCCACCACCGCCACTTCCACCTACACTGCCACGGCCACGGCCTAGTCAACCTCTAGGCTCCTACTCCACATCCACCTCCTCCTCCCATTTTTATTTTTGTATGTGATTTTAATTGATTTCCCTATCCGCATTTGTTTGCAGGGCACTTGTCCTACTCTTATCCCCATTTTGCTTCCTTTTGCAGCCTTCTAGCCCTTTCCATGACTTTTTACAGTCATTTTTGTGCCCAAAAGTTCGGGTCAACATTGACTTCAATGGGGTTCAGTGTCCGGGGTCAAGTTTGGATCGAGTTCGGCGCCAAACCCGAATGGCTTCACGAGGCTCGGCCGAACCCGACGAACTCGAACATCCAGGTGTAGTAAAGTAGTAAACCCATCCATTTAAAAAACAGATACATTTCTGGCACGTGTTGGAAATGTATCACTCCCATTGGTTGTGCTGTAAACCAAACTGTCAAACCATCCAATTACTGGTATCATAGCTGATCACATGTGCAGCATCATGGCAGTTGTATATTAAACAGAGGCCAAGATGGCAGCTTCCTTGGCTGAAAATGATAGGAGGCTTTACTACCACTTTAAGTGTGGTGCTATGATGTTTTCAGGAAACCATGTACAGCACCCTGCCGGCTAGCTATAATCTGCCTGCATTGGCCAGGGAAGCACAGAGACCCAGTAATGACATCAGTAGTTCTAAAATAATATATGTAATGAAAGGATAGGGAGGAACCAGAGAAGGCAATCTCTAAGTAGATTGACCTTCGGCTAATGTTGGTTAACCTAAAAAAAAAAATTGGACCCTGTTCCCTTAAAGCAGTGGTTCTCAACTCCTGTCCTCGGGACCCACTAACAGGCCAGGTTTGCAGGATAACTGAAATGCATCACAGGTGATATCATTTGCTGCTCAGTGATTGCAGTATTCTAGTCTGCATCTCCCCAAGGTAATACTTAAAATCTGGCCTGTTGGTGGGTCCTGAGGACAGGAGTTGAGAACCACTGCCTTAAAGCATGTTATTCAGCACAGTGCTTGTGCTGTGTAATTTGGCCCCCTGTATCACCTAAACAATCTGGATGATCCTGCCAATTTCTGCCTTCTCCTTTGTAAACTGACCATGGTGAATTATGGCTGCTGAGCCCTGACATCGTGGTCAGTTTACGTGCCTCCATCAGCCGCAGCTCTCCTGTTTCTCCTGTCCTACTCTCCCCCTCCCCTCCCTGCCTGTTGGCCCCGCTGCTGAAATAACATTTAATACTTTATATAATCCTCCTTGTCTCCTAAGGATATGTGCTCCTGTGTCTGTGTTTTATAAAAAAAAAATGATGGTTATACCTCATTTCAGGGCACCGATCCGCGCTCACGTGACCCGCCGCCTCCGGCCAGTCATGTGAATGCCTATCGGCGCCCTGAAATGAGGTATAATCATCTTTTTTTTTTTTAAAACACAGACACAGGAGCACATATCCTTAGGAGACAAAGAGGATTATTTAAAGTCCTTGCAGTGGGTTAACAACCACTTTAACCCTTTTTAATATAAGCTCTTTGGCCATAGCTGACTATGTTTACATTTGCTCTTGGGGTTGTATAGCTCCAGCCTGTACTGTAGGGCTTGATGTCTTAACCACTTCAGCCCCGGAAGGATTTCCCCCTTTAGGACCAGAGCACTTTTTGTGATTCCGCACTGCGTCGCTTTAACTGACAATTGCGCGGTTGTGCGACGTAGTAACCAAATGAAATTTGCGTCCTTTTTTTCCCACAAATAGAGCTTTCTTTTGGTGGTATTTGATTACCTCTGCGTCATTTCTGATCGCCGCTATAAACAAAAAAAGAGCAACAATTTTGCAAAAAAAAACAATTTTTCCTACTTTTTGCTAACATACAAATAAAAAAAAAAATATAAAAAAACATTTTTTTCATCGGTTTTGGGCGATTTATATTCTTCCTCATATTTTTGGCAAAAAAATCTCAATCGGCGTCTATTGATTGGTTTGCGCAAAAGTTGCCACGTTTACGGGTGATGAGAATTAATTTCTGGGGTTTTTATTTATTTTTTACTAGTAATGGCGGCGATCTGCGATTTTTAGCAGTACTGCAATATTGCGACGGGCATGTCGGACCATTTTGACGCTTTTTTGGGACCAATGACATTTATACAGCGATCAGAAATTTAAATGACCACTGATTACTGTATAAATGCCATTGGCAGTGAAGGGGTTAACCTGCAGGGGGTAGTGAAGGGGTTAACTGTGTTCCCTAGGCGTGTCCTAAAAAAGAGGCTCTAAGGAAGAGGCTGTGGCCTTGAAACGCGTTAGCCAGTTTGTCCAGGATACCATCAGAATATGCCATTGGAGGCGAAGCTGCATACTATTGATACGCTTGCGATTTTACTGTGTTTGTGAGTATATTTTATGACTTTTAATAAATGCTTCTGTATTGAGGATAATGCGCTAGGCCAGTGCGACCTTGTGTGCTTTTATTTCCTTACTGTATAAATGCCATTGGTAGTGAAGGGGTTAACCTGCAGGGGGTAGTGAAGGGGTTAACTGTGTTCCCTAGGCGTGTCCTGTGTAGGGGCTGGGCTGTTATGGGCATAAGAGATCTAACTGATCCCAGTGACAGGGATCAGTAGATCTCTTATGTCCCCACTGACAGAGCGGGGAACCGCCGTGTTTACAAATCGGTGGTTCCCCATTCTTTTGCTGTGGCCGCTCATCGCGGCTCGCCGGCGGACATCGGGTCCACCCGAGCCGCGGGCACACTCCTCTGGAGCGTGCACCCCCTAGCGGCCACTCCACAAATAGCTGTTTATTTACGGTGATTCGCGGGACACATCCACACTGCCGCAGTAAATATACTGCGTGCGGTGTGGAAGGGGTTAATAAACACTCTAGATAAAACAGGATATACTGCCGCATACTTCTGCATTTACAGTTGTTCATGTCTGCTTGCAGCCTCCTTCTTAATATCCTTTGAATATATCACTCTTCTTGGTTTACATTGTTAGGGAGGCTCCTCTGCCTTCCTGGATCCCTGGGAGCCACATGCACATGCACACGGGCGCAAGCACACGCACACACATGCAGCTCAATAGTCCAGAATGTAAGCCACTCCACAGCCCCTCCTCCAAGGTGATTGACAGGCAGCAGATTGTGACACATTCCTGGCCGCTGGTAAAAGTAATCACATAAATTAGATATGGCTGCATTTTAAATGGTAAAAACTGTCATTCCATATTTGTAAATGATTGCTTTGGGCTATTTTGTGGATGCCAGAAGATTGGTTATGTGACCTTTCTGTGACATCCACTGTGCACATTTCCCAACAGGAAGTGCTGGGAAGCGGCACTAAGTGAGGGGAAGTGAGCAAATTTTAAAAGAATACATTGTAGGTGATTAAGAAAGACAGAGATAGAGCAAGGGAGGGTTATAACCCCTGTCAGATTGTTTTTTTTGCCATGTGTGTCCTATTGCGTAGATTTCCCTTCACTTCCTATCCCATAGCCGAACAGGAAGTGAGAGAAAATCCCTGCAAATTAAGGGAATTCCTTGGGAACCCCCAGGTCACCAGAACTAGTGACCCCATTGGAAGATTTCCCCTTTATTACTTTTCTGGGGACAACCTAAAATTGGGATTTTCTTTTATTTTCACTTTAACCACTTCAGCCCCGGAAGGATTTCACACTTTAGGAACGGAGCACTTTTTGTGATTTGGCACTGCGTCGCTTTAACTGACAATTGCGCGGTCATGCAACGTTGTACCCAATCAAAATTTACGTCCTTTTTTTCCCACAAATAGAGCTTTCTTTTGGTGGTATTTGATCGCCTCTGCGTCATTTCTGATCGCCGCTATAAACAAAAGAAGAGCGACAATTTTGGCTAAAATACAAATCCAAAAAAAATACAAAAAAAACATTTTTTTTCATCAGTTTTCGCCGATTTATATTCTTCCTCATATTTGTGATAAAAAAAATCGCAATCGGCGTTTATGGATTGGTTTGCGCAAAAGTGGCCACGTTTACGGACGATGAAAATTAATTTCTGGGGTTTTTATTTATGTATTTTTTTTACTAGTAATGGCGGCGATCTGCGATTTTTAGCGGTACTGCGATATTGGGGCGGTCATGTCGGACCATTTTGACACTTTTTTGGGACCATTGGCATTTATACAGCGATCAGTGCTATAAAAATGCACTGATTACTGTGTAAATGCCATTGGCAGTGAAGGGGTTAACCTGCAGGGGGCGCTCTAAGGGTTAACTGTATTCCCTGGGCGTGTTCTATCTGTGTGTGGGCTGCCCTAGCAGGGGAAGGGAAGTGATCACAGCTTCCATGTAGAGGAAGGCTGTGATCACAGCCCTTCCCCCTCTCACAGAGGCGATTTTTAGCGTCTAGCGGCGGTAATGATCATTTTTTTTATGTATTTATTTTTGGGGTCTTTAATTAAAAGTAGCAGGCATTTGCACCGGTGAAAA
>BLSH010319456.1:236145-267863 GCA_018402905.1 Glandirana rugosa | reverse complement strand
TGGCCCCCCCCCCCCGGACACAGTGAGCGTGCGAGCGCGCGCTCACAGTGCGCGATCTCGCAGCCGCCGTCGTATGACGGCGGTTTGCGTTATCGAGCCACTTTGTCGCCGTCAACCAACCTGCAGTTGACGGTCGGCAAGTGGTTAAAAGATAATGGTAAACAGGACAAATAGAGAGGATGAATCTCCTTAACGAGAGCACAGACAGCAATAAAAACTGACAGGTGTTCTGAACCCTCTCCTCTCTATCCAAAACTAAAAAAAAAAGTTTTGGATAGCTATACTTTAAAGTAGAAGTCCAGTCAAATACTATCTAAGCGTAAACCTGCTCCCACCCAATTCTAAGCCCTACACTAACTACCTTGTATAGGAATGATGTCTATATTTACCTATGCTGATGACACTCCTTTTCGGTCACCTGATCTCCCCAGCGGCCCGCTTCAGTGAAGAGGAGAGATCACCAACAACGGCTGCAATGCCTATGCGTTGATGTCACCCATAGGCTTAATATGAGGCATCTATTTTTGGCTGACCCTCCTCTTCACTGAAGCCGGTGCTGGGAGTAGGGATGCCACCTGGTTTTGAATCATGTGTCCAGGTTTCAGTCCACCTGAAACCCGGACACATTATTCAGACAGAAATGTGGCTTGGAACAGGGCTTGACAGGAGGGTGAGGGGGCACTATGTGCGCCATATTACTATTCTCTTAGGAATGTCCAAAGGTGTCCCAGGTCTGTTACAATCCTATAGTATATATTAACCACTTCAATACTATGCACTTAGAACACTTTCCTACCAGACCAATTTTCAGCTTTCAGTGCTGTTGCACTTTTAATGACAATTGCACGGTCGTGCGACGCTGTACCCACAATTTTTTTAATCATTTTGTTCCCACAAATAGAGCTTTCTTTTGGTGGTATTTGATCACCCCTGCAATTTTTATTTTTTACGCTACAAATAAAAAAAGACAGAAAATTTTGAAAAAAAAAATAATTTCTGTTTCTGTCACAAAACTTTGTAAATAAGTATATTTTCTCCATCACTGATGGGCACTGATGAGGCTACACTGATGGGCACTGATGAGGCAGTACTGATTGGCACTGCTGAGGCGGCACTGGTGAGGTGGCACTGACGGGCACTGATGATGAGGCACTTCTATGCAGCAATGATGAGCACTGTTAGGCGGCACTGATAAGCAGCACTGACGGGCACTGATAGGTGGCACTGATATTCAGTACTGATGGGCACTGATATGCAGCACTGACGGACACTGATAAGCGGCACTGATGGGCACTCATAGACGGCACTGATTGGCACTCATAGGCAGCACTGGGCACTGATAGGTGGCACTGATGGGCACTGATAGGTGGCACTGGTGGGCACTGATATGTGGCACTGGTACGCACTGATAGGGGCACTGGTGGGCAGATGCACTGATAGGGGCCCATTCCCTGGTGGTCTAGGGTGGCATCTGAAGGTGGTACTGAGTGCCATCCATATTGGGCACTATGCCCCTTACCTGGTGGTCTAGGGTGGTCTTCCGGGAGGTCCAGATTGGCTCCCTGGTGGTCCCTGGTCGGCTCCCTGGTGGTGCTGGGTGGGCACATCCCTGGTGGTACCTGGGCAGGCTCCCTGGTGGTCTAGTGTGGCGATCCTAGGGGGGCTGTGCTGATAAACCATCAGCACAAACCATCCCCTGTCAGGAGAGCAGCCGATTTGCTCTCCACTGCTCAGGTCTGCAGACCTGAGTACAGGAAAAGCTGATAAACGGCTTTCCTGTTTACACTGTGACCAGCCGTGATTGGTCACTGCTGATCACATGGTAAAGTGCTTCCGATGGAAGCGCTTTACTGAGATTGGTAATGTGGGGAGTCAGACTGACCCCCCACACCACCGATTGCCACGATGCGCGCCCCCCCAGGACGCACGCCAGCATGTTATCCTGAGGATGTCATATGACGCCCTGTCAAGATAACTGAACCACTTCCAGGCCGTCATTCTGCATACGGCGGTCGGGAAGTGGTTAAAGAAAAAAAAAATTACTGTGCACAACTAAAGTGTTCAGGGTTGGCTTGAAGAAAAAGTGGCAATTCTAGCTGGGAGCCGATCATGTGACCGGACCAGAGTTTCCTCAGAATAGGTAAGTATAGACATTTATCCTCTACGCAGGGGTAGGTAACCTGCAGCCCTCCAGCTGTTGTGGAACTACATTTCCCATGAGGTATTGCAAGGCTGGCAGTTACAATTACTCCCAGAGGCATGATGGGACTTGTAGTTCTGCAACAGCTGGAGGGCCACAGGTTGCCTACCCCTGCTCTACAGGGTAGTTAGTATAGGGCTTATAATTGGGGTGGGTGCAGGTTGAAGCTTAGATAGTATTTGATTGGACTTCTACTTAATAAAACTTTAAAATGGTAGTTTAGCTACTGTATACTTTGCTGATATGGACTATTGACATATATGTAGCACCCCCAAAGTGTAGGCGTTTTTGTAGAGGTCCTTTTGCAAGGAGAGGCAAAATTTAGTCAGGCCTGATGTAAATTGCAGGCCTGAATGTTTTGATCTGGGCAGGGGAGTGGCTCAGAGTAGGCTGGAGATTGCAGGGAGGGACACCCCTTGGATACTCCTCCCCTGGTTCCAAAAAGTGCTGGAAGGGGGGATGGATGAAGAGGTGTCACTCGCTGTGTATGTTAAGGAGCCCTGACCAATCCCCAATCTGAATTGGCAGGGGGGAGGCCTCCTTAAATACAGTGACCTGCCAGCAGTTGGGGGAAGAGTTTGGGTGGAAATGATGAAGATATAGCAAAGGTGCTGTGGAGACCTCACCCGGGAGAGAGCCCCCAGTCTGAAGGGGGAGACCTTGAGGCCTGGAGACTCGGGGGCAGCCAGAAGTGGAGTTGATTCCTGGAGCAGCACAAGGGAGTAGGAAAACAGCAGAGGTGCTACTGAGGACACTTGAAAGTATCCACTGGAGTCAGTGAGTGACAGACCTTGGGAGCTGGAAGGCTGGAGCAGGCTTGGAGAGGAACAGTGGACAGTCTGTGGTGGTCTCAGGAGCCAGTCAGTGGAAGGAGCGTCACAGAGAGGAAAGCAGACTGGTGTGGTCTGGAAGAGGCATGGGCTGGGAGTTGTAGTCCATCAAAAGCCCAGCTAACACGAAAGTACTAAGCTACACTAGAGGGGTCCTTGACCCTGCTGATCGAGTGCAGGCCTCACCAGGTGCTAGCTGTGGTGAAGAGAGAGGAGTTAGGTGAGCCTGATAAATTTCCCTTCAGGTCAGGAGTAACAGTCTGCAAATGAAGTGCTGGAGAGAAGTGAGAGGAGTAACAGTCTGCAAGTGAAGTGCTGGAGAGAAGTGAGAGGAGTAACAGTCTGCAAGTGAAGTGCTGGAGAGAAGTGAGAGGAGTAACAGTCTGCAAGTGAAGTGTTGGAGAGAAGTGAGAGGAGTAACGATCTGCAAGTGAAGTGTTGGAGAGAAGTGAGAGGAGTAACAGTCTGCAAGTGAAGTGTTGGAGAGAAGTGAGAGGAGTAACAGTCTGCAAGTGAATTGTTGGAGAGAAGTGAGAGGAGTAACGATCTGCAAGTGAAGTGTTGGAGAGAAGTGAGAGGAGTAACAGTCTGCAAGTGAAGTGCTGGAGAGAAGTGAGAGGAGCAACAGTCTGCAAGTGAAGTGCTGGAGAGAAGTGAGAGGAGCAACAGTCTGCAAGTGAAGTGCTGGAGGGTGTAGAGATGTATATACAGTTGTGTATATATATATGGTCTTGTAAACTAATTCTTTGAAGCATCCCACAGTCACCCATTTTCCCCATCCAAGTTACTGCAAGATGCAATAGGCTTCCTGTGTAAATGTCAGATAGAAGATCTATGTTGCTCATACAGTAGAAACCAGATTTAGCCTTTCATGTTTCTAAAATAACACAACCAACATAGCCAGTTCATTCAAAGATTTTCATATACAAGCAGTGGCGGCTGGTCAGTTGCCCCCACCCCCACCTGCACTTACCCCATCTAGGTCAAGGGCAGCGCTTCCTCTGGGGGCAGGCGGTAGCTTCCCCTGCGTTATCTCCTCCTCGGCATTACGGTGGCTTCCGCCATGCGTCTCCTCCTAGGCGGCCAAAAGGATCGCTTCTCCTCTAGGCCAAACATATGACGGGTCTTGGGAAGCGCTTTCTGATTGGCCAGGAGGAGAATCAGGAAGACAATAGTGAATATTAATTTGCTATTGTCACACAACTGGGTAGGCTCAAGGCGCAGTTCTCTGCGCCCCGAGCCCACACTTTTTTTAAGCCAATTAGAGCCTCAGGCTCTAATCATGTGCTTCTAAAAAAAAACCCCTTTGGAATCCATGCGTCCGGCAACCTGCACATAGCTTAGGGTCCGGGCGCATGGATTAGGGGAGCGGCGCCCCTGCGTCTCGTATGGACAAGCAGCCACTGTATACAAGTATCAATGAACAACTAAAATCATTTCACACAGAGGGGTGACTTAATTAATATTTATTGCATGCAATATTAGTGTCACATGACCTATTTGCATAAATTATCACATGCGATAATTTAGGAGGCAATTCATGAATAAAAAAAAATACTGACTGTGAGATACATAACAACAAATCTTCATTAATCAATTTACTTAGACCCCTTTCACATTGGGTCGTTTTTCAGGCGCTGCAGTGCTAAAAATAGTGCCTATACAGCCCCTTTGATCGCCCCCTAGTGTTCCCTGTCAGTGACATTTATACAGTAATCAGTGGCTATTTATAGCTCTGATCGCTGTATAAATGTCAGTGGTCCCAAAAAAGTGTCAAAAGTGTCCGCAGTCCCGATAAAAATCGCAGATCGCCGCCATTACTGGTAAAAAAAATAAAATGAATAAAAATGCCATAAATCAATTCTAATAGTTTGTAGATGCTATAACTTTTGCGCAAACCAATCAATATATGCTTATTGCGATTTTTTTTACCAAAAATATGAGGAAGAATATATATCGGTCTAAACTGATGAATAAGTTAGTTTTATTATATCTTTTTTGGATATGTATTATATCAAAAAGTAAAAAATATTATTTTTCTTTCAAAATTGCCACTCTTTTTTTGTTAATAGCGCAAAAAAATAAAAACCGCAGAGGTGATCAAATGCCACCAAAAGAAAGCTCTATTTGTGGGAGAAAAAGGACGTCAATTTTGTTCGCTCAACCACGCAATTGTCAGTTAAAGTGACGCAGTGCCGAATTGCAAAAAGCGCTTTGGTCAGGAAGGGGGTAAATACTTCCGGGGCTGACATGTTTTTTAGTAAATTGACTACTTTTAAGATAAACACTGCATGGATTATATTATGGCAAAATTGTAATGCAGTATTTGACTCTGTGAATTGAGCACAGAATCACATGTGCAGAACATCAATACCAAACAATTCAACTCTGTGTCATTTTACCATCAGTGCTTGAATTTCACATCTAGCCAAGGATTTGTCTTGGTAAAAAGCCAAGTGATTGTAAAGGTTAATTTTTTAAAAAAAATAACAAACATGTTATACTTACCTCCTCTGTGCCGTTGGATTTGCACAGAGCAGCCCGGACCGTCCTCTTCTCGAGTCCCTCTTCTGCTCTCCTGGCCCCTCCCTTCTATCGCGTGCCCCTTCAGCCAGCAGCTATCTATGGGGGCACCCAAGCCTAATCAGAGCTCCACGTATCCATTCAGACACAAAGCCCCGACCTGGCCCCACCCCCTCTCTTCCCTGATTGGCTGACTAATTTTGATTGACAGCCGCGGGAGCCAATGGCGCTGCTGCTGTGTCTCAGCCAATCAGGAGGAGTGTCAGGGGCAGCTAAGACACTCAGTAATTAGAGGGTGCTGGGGGACTGCTACACACAGAAGGTTTTTTATCTTAATGCATAGAATAACCTTCTGCCTTTACAACTCCTTTAAATTTGTGATTCCAGAAAATATCCCTGATTTTTTTTAGAAATTGCTCAACATTCCTCTTTTTCTGCATGTTACATTTATTTTATTCCTCCCTTTCCTTTGTTCAGTTTACCTTTTTATATACTGAAGAGCAGCTTTTAAAAATTAAATGCATAACCTGATCATAATTAGATGCTCTGTGGTCCTCCATGACAGTATTCCAGGTGTCTGTTCGCCTGGCTCTTTGTTTCGAAACATTGACAGCTATGATCCATCTGTATATTTCTTTGCTGGTGCATGGTGAATTCTCAGCAGTTTTCCTAAGTGACACATATTTTTCTATACGTTTCCTGAGATTCTCATTGTATTGTGTCTCTATTGTGACTTGTACGTCAGCAGCAATTATCCCAGAGGATATGACATCTATTTCATGAAAACATCAAGTCTTAGATACCTCTGTTGTGCCATATGGAGTAAAGTATTTATCACTGTTGTTTTGGGCTGTAGTAATTGGTAATTCTTGTACAGCAGTCAGTCCTTGACTACATTTTCTTTTGGTTTACTTTAAAAACATCCTATGATTAGTTATGTCTAGTACAGGAAAATGTATACATTACACAGCCTTATATTATACATCTGCACAGTCATATACAGAATCTCAGGCTGTTGCAGTTGCTTCTAGGGCTTCTCTTCTATACATTTCAGTATACTAAAGTAGAACGCCAGCCAAAACCGTTGTTTTGGATAGAGAAGGAAAGGGTCGGAACCTATGTCTGCTTTTTACTGCTGTCAGTTTCCCCACTGGGTAGCAGATTCAAGATTTGAAGTTGAATTTTTCCATAGTGCCTTCAGCTGCAGAGATCAACAAGGATTTGATTCTGTGTTTCAGTATATTTGTATTAGTTTTGTATGGTTTTGCAGTACAGTACTAAAATATGCCATCAACATAAGTGATGTATCATTCAAATACAGAGCAGAATTTCATCAGTTTACAGATGAACATAGAAAACAGTAGTTCAAACATAGAACAAACAGGTTTCCAAGTTTATCACAGAATAAAGTGTACACGTGCCCAAACAAATATATAACACTTAATCAGCGCAAGGTAGCACCTTCAAAGCTTAAAATGTAAATACTAAAAGCTGCCGTTTTAAAATAATAACATGAAAGACATACAACACATGTGTAAACTGGACCTATAGACCATGTGTATAACAGCGCTTAACAGTTCTAATCAATCAAATAGGAAATAAAGATAGTCCATAAGTGCTGATATTTTTTTCATTCTGTAAGTGCAATATTAGCGGGGTTGAAATAAAGGGCTTGTTTTATCGATACACACTATGTGGAGCCTTTTTTATTTCCGGTACTGATGTCGGTGAGGAGACCGTGTAGCTATCCTGTGTGATTGAGAGATCCATTGACAAGCTTACCTTACGGCACTGTCCGGTAAGTGGGCATTGCAAAGGGAGTGGCACGTTTGGCGGTGGTGTCCTCATATTCTTGGTGAAAGGCTATACAGTGGATTGTCATCTACCCTCCTTCTATCACTTGTGACAGCACTTATGGACTATCTTTATTTCCTATTTGATTGATTAGCACTGTTAAGCGCTGTTATACACATGGTCTATAGGTCCAGTTTACACATGTGTTGTATGTCTTTCAGGTTTCCAAGTTTAGCATTAGGGTTACCTCTATTCAAACATATTCATATAGATGGGTAAAATAGAGGGGAGTCATTAGAGGAAGGAAACTAGAAAAGGGGGATAGATGGGATAAAAGGAGTAGACTTGTTTTCAATATGTAAATAGTTGAATGTCCATAGCTTGGCCACAGTTCCGCTTGAAGTGAGAACTGGGAGATGTATGGCAAAAAACAGACAATGTTCAATCCTGGATCACCCTTCAATTCTATAACTATGGCTGGTTCACACCTATATACTTCTTAATGTGATTACATACATTTTCACCATGCTCAGCATGTAGGAAGGTGTGAGAAGAGCCTGCCATTTTGAAATGTAGCTAGGTCAATGGCATGGGGGGTAATCTCAATACCCTTGCATTGCATTAAAAATGGATGTACCATACATTCCTACACTCACATTGACATTTGTGGACCTCTCGATGGTCATAGACAGATAAAATGATGTATCTGAGCTATTTGTCACGATGCACTACAACACAACCCATATATGTGAACCAGACTGAAAATAATGGAATGAAAAGTAATATTTGTGAATAGGGCTTTAGTACTTTACATGAATGATGGTAATAATCTCAAGCTCCCAGAAAGTGTGCATGCATGACTTGTATGCAATGCAATGGCACTATATAGACAATGTGGATGGTCCACATGCACAGCAGATACTTTTTCGAAGGTTAGTAGACATTTACATATTAATGCTAAAACTATTTTGGGGTCAAAGTTATGCTTTAATTATGCACTGCTGTGTTCTATTTTACTGCTTCTGCAAAGTTTTGGCATATTTTTAGGTTATCCTTTTCAGTAACAATTTGTGTTCATCATAGAAATTTTAAAGATTTAAGAGTAAAAGCAAATCACACATTTCAGTTGACACCAGAACAGTAAGGCCTCATACACACGGACATTTTTTGACGCTGGCGTTTTCTGGCATTTTTTGCAGCTCTCCATGTTAGTCAATGGCCCCATAAAAACGTCGGCGTTTTTGAGCTGTAGGTGGCGTTGGCGTTAGTGAGCAGAAAGTAGAACCCATGGCCATCGCGTTCTGAGGCTGTAACGTTTTGACGTTTTTTGACGCCGACGCCACAAAACGCCAACAAACGCCAACAAACGCCCCGGGATTCCTTCACTTTGAAGGGATTTCCTCTAACTTCCTGTTTTGGCTATTGGACAGGATATGAAAAAATTCTCTCCTATGGGACACAGATGCCAAAATAAAACTGACAGGGGCTATAAACCTCCCTTATTCTATCCAAAATGAGAAAAAAATATTTTGCCTTCAGCTCTACATTAAAGAGGGCCTTCCTCCAAAAAGTTAAAAATCTAAATTACCCACAATAATAAATGTTTAACCTGTACGTTATAACTAAAAAAACACATACTAGTCCATAGAATGCAATGTTGTCTTCCTTGCAGCCAAAGTTGTCCTTTTCTTTCCCTTCTTCGGCACCATCATCTTGGATCCAGGATTATTGAGAGCCAGTTATCACTTCCTGACTTTGACACCTGGCCCGCTGGTGAAGTGCCGCTATGCAATTCTATGCAAAAGTGAAATCTTATGATGCTTTGGCAATCTTGCAAGAAAATCTGTATAAAGGTGAAATGTTTGCTTTAAAGAAAAACATTATTCAAATACACTCTTGGAAATAGTTTGAAATAAAACAGTAAATATGGAATGGAAAGCCAAATATGCCATTAAAGTGGTTGTAAATCTCAGACATGAAATATGAGCAAAGCATATCCCTCTATAGTGTGCACTTGTCTCGGTTAAGAGAACTAAGTCTCATTTCCGTCTGCTTCTTCCTTTGTCTGCTATCAGCATGTACACAAATGGAGTATCCCCTGGTTTTGGGACATTAAAGGCACTAGACACAATGTATATATAAAACTATCAAATCTATTTGTACATATATAAAATAAATATGAAAAGACATAACATAGTACAAGGCATGGAATAATATAGATATGCGTCACTGGAAATGTATATATATGCATGGAACACGTGCATGATCCTCAATCCAACATGTTTCGAAGTTGATCTCCTTCTTCAAAGGATTACAGAGGAAATAGTATATCTAAATTGAAATACAATATATTAATACAAAACAGAAACCATTGTATCAAAGTGTACATATTTATGACAATGTTGTAACAAAAACATCTCCTCAATACTTACAAACATTCCATATTACACTGTGCAGCTTTTCCATGCCAATAATTAAAAGAAAAATGTGGTCCCTATGACCCGTGCACTTCCCGCAATTGACACTACTGCTTGAATTATATAAATGTAGTTAAGGTAGTCTTGTTCATAGAACTAAAGGGAGAGAGCCAAACCCGGACCTGACTCCCACCAGTGGGATGCAAGCCTAGGGGGACACTGAGGTCAAAAAATGTAGAAGCCTGCCTACAATAAAAGAGGCACATGGACAGTGATTAATACTTATATTTAATAACGGTGCAAGATGAAGGGGTGCTGCTTTTCTCATACCTTTATGCAGGGGGATCACTCTCTCATATGGATGAAGTTTGGTGATGCCACGCAGAATGGATGGACATTGAGTTCTAGAATAATAATGAACATTATTATAGATATTGGAGTCAGGAGAAAAGACTCCTGTGTTCATATGTCTACATGTCTGTAGTTGGTGCCTATGTGTTAAAGATGTATGCATATATCGGCAACAAATTGGGTCATGGGTATGTATGTCCCCAATGATGTTGTGTAAAGAGCCTATAGATATCTAAATGAGGATTAACAGACTCATTGTGTAATTTAACTTTAAATCCGCAAGCTGATATATCCAAGGGTGAGAGCCATCAGGCTCCCTCCCCTCATCAATGCCAGGGTATGTGGAAGTTGATATAAAGGTAAGGGCTGTATGGGAGAAAAACCCAGAACCCCACTGCACTATGAACAGCTGTAGAGAAGAGAAGACTGCAGATAGACAGATACCCCGCCGGGGTGCTAGATACTGCATTTGTGATAGGCTGACTTGTTTTTATGATATGTGAGTAGATACTATAGTTCACAATAAATACTTGTTTTTAATACTATACCCTGAGTCATTTCCCTTCCTCTTTCCTGTGATATTCGCCTTATGTTTGATCAATGGATTACCTTGATATGATCTGCTGTGGAGTGGTGGTTCAAGCGGCTGGCTGTGGGAATGGTGGTTCAACTTTTGTCCATCCAGCCATCCATCTGTCCATTCTCATCATCTTTCCTTACAAGTGTTGTTAGACCTCTTATAAATTAACTTTTGAGCGTCACTAGTGGCTTGGTGCACAGAGGTGATTTGGAAGAGGAATCTTTTATATATGATGCGGGGCTGCCTTTTTCATCCTCATTGAAGGCACTTTCTCATGTGGATCACTTTGCTGTTGCACTTTTCTCCTGTAGGACTTGTTCATGAACTGTTTGAATTTGTATAATATTTATTCACAGCATTATGTGTATTTGATGTTTTTTCATTATTTGTATGTTTTTATTGTTTATTCACTTTTTGACATGCACTTTATAGGTATTGGTATATATTTTGACAGCGCAACACAGATTTTCTATTTGCTTGCATCTTAATACCAGGTGTGTATGTATTGGTGATCGCTGCTGTCATTTTTGATTTATTTTTGACACTTTTAGCACATGATTCCTGTTGGTAATATTAAAATCTGTTACACTGCAGTCTGTACAAGGCCACATGTATAGTACTGAAGTACTAGTACTGTATTACTACTGGATCTCCGAGAATCCAAGCAATCTAAGAAATGCAAACAACTATAGTGTTTACTAAAATCTTTAGCAGTAAAGGTTGCGAGAACCGGCTTTTTTACTATTTACTTAGGAACACTTTAAAATGTAATGTTGTGGATTTTTTCAGCCAAGCAAAAAAAAAAAAAATGTTCTTTCCGTGTCTGCCGTAATTACTGGAACTACACGTCTTTCTCCTTTTTCTTGTCTTTTCTTTTGTTTCAGATACATAGATATAGCCATAGTATTTGCTGCTTGCTGCTTTTTTTGCTTTTTTGCTGCTACCAAAACTACATGCATTTTACACCCTTAAAGTAATACTAAACCCAGATATTTAACCTCCTTTTATAAGCAGGGCACGTCAACAGCCACACATAAATATAAACAGGGCTTTACATATTGCTTGTACACTTACTATGCTTTTTCCCCTTAGGTTATGTGATCACTCTTCTTACCATCACTGCAGCTTTTTGATTTATTAAAAGTGTAGAGAATCTTCACTATACAAAGTAAATAGTTACGTGGCTTGGTGAATAAGGTAAAGTTTTGCCCACACCCAATCTTGTGCAAAGGAACTAAAAAAAAAGAAAAAAAAAAAAGATTTTGAGTTACCTGTGGTGATTGGATGATTACAGAGAATACCATTTTAGTACCACAAAGTGAACATTCTCTATGCTCTTTGTAAATAACCCCTGTATATTAGGCAACCCATTGAAAACAATGCACTTTCTGTATGGATGATGTCTTATCTGAACAGTTGATAAGAGTTATAGCAGTGGCCATTGAGCATTCCCTCTAATGGTTAATCTACCAACCTCTATATTTAACCAAATAACAAAAATATGGGCTGGCCAGCCTGTAAAAATGTGAGTGTTACAAAAAAAATTACTTTTAGGTAAATATTACAATAATAAATCAAAATATACAGTAGCTGTAGGTAGCCAATACATTTTCCTTAGGGTTGGTTCACACCATGAATCGCTCAGAAAGGCGCAGCGCGATCCTGTTGCAGTGCAGTTTTAGCCCATTCATTTGAATGAGCTGAAATTGAGCCGGGCCAAAAGTAGTGCATACACTATTTACAAAATGCATGAGAAGAGGGTGGGACTTTAAAAGAAGCACGCAGTCATGTACAGAGTCAGAATATTAAATGTTTATAAAAGTCAGAGTAAAAATAATATACATAGTAACAGTTGGTGTCACAATAATTTATTTATATACATATGTACAACCACCATACATGACAATGTGGAAGGATAGGGGGTACAACATCTTTTACCTTCCCATCCATTGGAAGAATAAATATCAAAATTCATATAAAATTACAGAAATTACATGATTGTGGTAACAAATAGTATGAACATATGATCGATTAAGACATAGCAAATACAAGAGCTCAACGCGTTTCATGGAGTTGTATCCATTCATCAAGAGCAAACTTGTGTACATCTGTAATGGGATATAAAGGTTCCTGAGTAACTAGTTTAAAATAGGGGAATAAACCAAAAAGAGGGGAGGGAAAGGGGAGAGAAAAGTAACTACCCCATTAGATATAGTGTACTCACAAAATCGCTGTGCATAGAAAGTGTGGCAACAAAACCCGGAGTCCCCCCCTAAGAACACAGGGGCGTCATATCTGGGAGCCGTGGCCCATTCAAGGCGGCATCCAGAGGCGCAGAAATCCCTTTGATGGCAATTCCTATGTGGAACCATGGATGTTTCCCAAATGTATTCTGCAGGACTTCTAGAGAAAATGTAAATGTGTATATTAACATTTATGACAAAATCCTGTACTCAGTTAGAGAACAAGAGGGTAAAAATTAACCATATTAGTGTCAGTGAAGCCCAAGCAGAAAAAAACTGAGAAGTGGGAATTATGGTAATAAAGGGGGGAAAAAATAAAACCATCAAGGAAAGGAACCCAGTGGGGACCAGTGTATAATACAAAATAGGCTGTATGTAAACAGTGAAATACCCGGTGCTGGAAGCAGGGAAGCTGTGACTTACTGTAGTGAATGCTGTCTAGAAATGTCAGCAAGAAAGATCAACCACCCCAGATGGACCTATAAGGGCGCACGTAGTGCACACCCCAAAACGCCATGTAGCGCATGCAAGAGGAGGGGGAGGCATCAACATATGAGCGCCCAAGTCCCCTGAGGTTTGGTGCCAAACCCCCTTTCATGAGCTGCAGGTAGAAACCACTGTCGGCACGGAGGCACTCCATGGGTGTGGGACGTGACGCGTGCCCCATTAGGTCTAATTTAAAGTCCCAAGCCCTTGCCGCCCCCCCCCCTCTTTTTACGTATTTACAAAATGCATAGCAACCTGATCTCAAGTTACCACTGCACCATGCAACTTGCACTGCAAATGCACTGAACACGGTGCAGAAAATGTGCATGGGACGTGGATTTCACACATCACGTTCTGGTGTGAGCTGGTCCTTAAAGGTATATAAATATTCCATTTGCACAACTTCTCTGTCACAAAAGACACCAATAGATGTTCCTATCACCTACCACCACTGAGGTGTTTAAACCTTGGGCAACATGAGCAATTTGTTTGTTTCAGTGTTCAAAAGAAAAAGAAAGCAGAGCAAGAGACTTGCTGTTACTACTGCTCCAGGACATTTTTGAGAGACATCAGTCCAAGGTCTCATGCATGTTTTGCTAACCCTCCTAGACTCCTGGCAGCAGAGTTTTGGCAGGAAAAAACGCTTGATGCTTGTAAACTTGTGTATTGTGTTCAGACATGTCAAGACGTTAATTCATTTCATTGGGCAGAATAATAATAATAATTAACACTCAAGCGCTAAATGCAAATATATACAAAAATACAATAAATTAATTCATATAAAAAATATAATATATTGCAAATAGTGTTGGGCAAACGGTTCGGGCCGAACAAAAGTTTGGCCTGAACATCGGCCGTTCAGGTGTTTGCCGAGCACACAAATTTTCTGTGCGTTCGGTGGGATGTTCGCCCACTTAGAGCACAGTCAGTATGTTGCTAGGAGAGGGGCCAGGAAGCCTGCCGTTGCATCCTTAACAGTGAATGGTTGGGGACGTCCCCAAGGGGTCAGGGCCACCAGGTGACATTGTCAGGTGGCCCCACCCCTTACCTATATAAGCACTGTCTAACGGCGGAGCCTGCAGTAGGTGGTTAGCCTTCATTGACGTCTGAGCGTTTTATTTTTCTTCTTTCAGGTCCGATGGTGGCAGCAGCTGGTGATCTACATTAGGGGACATTGTTTTTTTATTTATTTTTATTTTTTTTTAAATAAAGGAATTGTCAAAAACCTGTCTACTGTTTTTATTTATTTTTGACACTTTTTGGTGAATGGGTAGGGGTACAATGTATCCCATACTCATTCACATGGGTGAGGGGATCTGGGGGCCCCCTTGTTAAAGGTGGCTTCCAGACTTGTCCTACTGTTTAAAATCCAGCAATACACTGTCTCACCCTGCTCTGCACATGCTTGGTTGCTCTCCATTTTTGGCATTGTACCTAAAATTGGAGCCACTAGAGACCAATTTGCTGACAACCTACAGATTTACTGTTGTCAGGGGCTCTGGGCTTCAGCAAAATGACAGCCCCTGGCAAGGAGAAACAGGAGCAACACTGGAGGCAATTTACAGCACACACTAATTTTGGCAGCATAATTATTAATGTGGAATGTATGCTCCTTGCTAAAAAAAGAAACCAAAGGCAGACACCCCATCTTAGGGCCGCATGTAAGCTGCCATATCTTAAATTTTGTTCTTGGGTTTAGATATACTTTGTGGTGATTGTGATGCAAACAAGGGGATCAGTTTGCAATACACAATAAATTGGCCTAGTCCTAATGCCCCTACCCACCATTCCCTTAGTGAATTACAAACTATGCTATTTTCATCCTCCATTAGATCAGTTTTATTTACGTTGAGGTAGGAAAAATGGACAAAACGTAAAGGAGCCATAAAAATAATTGCCGAACAGGCCTTTTCCATACAGGCTAGGAAAGTCAGTCTATATGCAATAGGTCAATGCCCAAACATTATTTGCAGTGTTCAGATCACAGTCTGGCTATGGCCACCAGTTCAATACAGTGCTCTCTCTGGCTGGAAGCAGTTGGAATGTAATTGGACTGCTGCTCCAACCACACAAGTGCATGTTGCTCTGCATCCAGACCACATGTGAACCCAGCCTGATAGTAATCTCATTCTTTAAGTTCTTTTTATGAAATTCAAGCAGAGGTGGTCAAAAAAATGAACCAAAAACAGATCATAGGAACCAGTGCATTTTAACCAAAGATCCTGAATACAGTAGACAACATGTCCAATGCCCAACAAATGTGTGCTCATGTATTTGCCTTTCCATTCAATCCCACTGAAACCAAGGCGTGTTTAGCCCAGGGAGCAGAGAGTGCAGGATGTGCACTTGGGTTCTTAGGAGGTTATTCATCTATAACATTATAACTGGAGCAAATAATATGCTTAATCCTACTTTGGTGGCATAGAGGCTTTAATGTCTTTTGGCATCATTGTGGGCTCAGGTAAGGATTTTTAGGTTTCTAAGCCACTATGTTGATTGGAGGTACTGAAATAGTCTTAAGATTCACTTATATCACAATTGAGAATCAAATTCTGAAATTTACTGTGTATAGGGAATACAAGGAAAAAAGAAAGAACAGAAAAGCGCCTCTAAGTGTAATATTTTAATGCACCTCACAGGCAAGGGGTCACTCACATGGGGAGTAAAGGATCGGGTTCATCTAGTATTGATCAGTATCCTGGTGGAACAGCAACAACCGCCCAATGTCTGCACATGAGGGAGCCCCGATTTGACAGTAGAAAGCCAGCGTTCTTCCGTGTCGCTCCGGGCAGACCTCTCGGTGGAGCGCAGCTTGGACTGCAGTGCCTGTCATTTGGACAGGACATAGACTTTTAACAGCATGTATACTGTATCATGAACTTTAAATGAACTGTTTATGGACCTTTTTTTTTCATTATAATCTTATGCACTTGCATTTTTCTGCTTTTATATAGGGAATACCGCCTATCCAGGCATTACTGTAGTGCTACCAGACCACTCCAATTCTTTTGTCACCCACCTGGTGATCTAGAAACACCCTTTTGCTTACCTGTTTGAAGTGCTAGAGAGATATTCCCTAATATTGCTGTAGGTTCCATGCTGTCTCTTAAAGCTGTGTTAAACTCTGCTTTTTTTTAATGGGCCCCCAGGTGGTTTATGCTGTAATGTTCTAGTATGGACCGCATATTAGCACATTATGGTAGACTTACCTGTCAAACCAGCTCTCAAGCACTGTGCTGTCACTGCTTCAGATGGTCCTGGTTGCTTCCATCTTAGCCCAGACTTCCTTCCAGGTTCGCTTTCCTTATCCACTTGAATGGCCAGGCCATGATGATATCTGTAGGTGCTGTAGATGTGGTCTGAGCTATGCATGCATGGCTCAGATTACATTAGCGCTGACATTTATGACAAAGGGACCACTCCTGTTATAAGACCCCACCTGTAAACAATTTTTGAAAATTAGAAATTGATGTACCAAATGGTCAATACTAAGTTCTGCTAATCAGATTAAAACCTGGCTTGTAAGGTTAAATCTGACTGATTATATTGCAGGAATAGAAAGAGGAAGTTATACTGTTTTATCATTAGAACCTGAAATGTACTATGTGTATGTTAAGGGATCCTTTAGTTATATTATAGCCTCAATGATCTAACTTCCTCTGTTACTGGAGGGTGACTTGTGTAGGTGATTGTGTCTGTGAAGTGGAGGATCCATGTCGCTCACTCTGCTTCAGACCTTGACCACAACTCTTTACTTTGCTCAGTGACCTAGTCTATGGAACTCACTGTTTATAGTTCACCATTTTTTGCTGCCCCTTCTCCATGTGCTGTTCCCTACTTCACTGTTATTCTCTCAAAGCTGCTTTCCTCCAGTTAATGTCCAGATATACAAAACCCACAAAATCCACTTTCATCCTGGTCAAATCAATGCCTCTGCTCTCCTATTTAGTACAACCTGCTACCTTAAGAAAATACTATGGACTTGTTTATGTTTCTTGTATATCAATGAGACATATGCAAAGTATCTATGACACATGTATTGAATTCCCCTAAGTGGAAGATATTTGAAAAACCTCAGGGAGGCCTCAGGGTTATCATAATTCTATAAATTAAATAAATATACATACACACATATATACAGTATCTCATAAAAGTGAGTACACCCCTCCCATTTTTGTAAATATTTTATTATATCTTTTCATTTCACTTTTGTGAGATACTGTATATATATATATATATATATATATATATATATTAATGTCTAAATTGCTGGCAACAAAAGTGAGTACACCCATAAATGAAAATGTCCAAATTGGGGACAAAGTGTCAATTATTTGTGTGACCACCATTGTTTTCCAGCACTGCCTTAACTCTCTTGGGCATGGCGTTCACCAGAGCTTCACAGGTTGCCCCTGGAGCCCTCTTCCACTCCTCCATGAGAACATCACGGAGCTGGTGGATGTTAAAGACCTTGCGTTCCTCCACCTTCCGCTTGAGGATGCTCCACATATGCTCAATAGAGTTTAGGTCTGGTGACATGCTTGGCCAGTCCACCTTTACCCTCAGCTTCTTTAGCAAGGCAGTGGTCATCTTGGAGGTGTGTTTGGGGTCGTTATCATGTTGGAATACTGCCCTGCAGCCTAGTCTCTGAAGGGAGGGGATCATGCTCTGCTTCAGTATGTCACAATACATGTTGACATTCATGGTTCCCTCAATGAACTGTAGCTCTCAAGTGCCGGAAGCACTCATGCAGCCCCAGACCATGACACTCCCACCACCATGCTGGACTGTAGGCAAGACACACTTGTCTTTGTACTCCTCACCTGTTTGCCACCACACATGCTTGACACCACCTGAACTAAATAAATCTATCTTGGTCTCATCACACCACAGGACATGGTTCCAGTAATCCATGTCCTTAGTCTGCTTGTCTTCAGCAAACTGTTTGCTGGCTTTCTTGTGTATCATTTTTGGAAGAGGCTTCCTTCTGGAACGACAGCCATGCAGATAAATTTGATGCAGTGTGAGGTGTATGGTCTGAGCACTGACAGGCTGACCCCCCCAACCATTCAACCTCTGCAGCAATGCTGGCAGCACTCATATTTCTATTTCCAAAGACAACCTTAGCATATGATGCTGAGCACGTGCACTCAACTTTGGTCGACCTTGCCTAGGCCTGTTCTGAGAGGTACCTGTCCTGCTAAACCACTGTATGGTCTTGGCCACCAGCTTCAGCTCAGTTTCAGGGTCTTGGCAATCTTCTTATAGCCTATAAGCACAGGACTCTGAACAGCCAGCTTCTTTAGCAATGACATTTTGTGACTTACCCTCCTTGTGGAGGGTGTCAATGACTGTCTTCTGAACAACTGTCATGTCAGCAGTCTTCCCGATGATTGTATAACCTACTGAACCAGACCGAGAGACCATTTTAATGCTCAGGAAACTTTTATAGGTGTTTTGAGTTAATTAGCTGATTAGAGTGTGACACCATGAGTCTACAATATTGAACTTTTTCACAATATTCTTATTTTCGGGGGATACAAACTTTTGGGTTTTCACTAGCTGTGAGCCATAATCATCAAAATTAAAAGAAAGAAATGTTTGAAATATATCACTCTATGTGTAACGTATCTATATAATATATGACTTTCCCTTTTTGAATTGAATTACTGAAATAAACTTACTTTTTGATGATATTCTAATTTATTTAGATGCAACTGTGTATATATATATATATATATATATATATATACATATATATTCATCTTATCATATACAGTACATGTGTTATTAGATTATTACCTTAAAGTAATTGTAAATGCTTTTTTTTTTAAAATAACAAACATATTGACCATTGCACAGAGCAGCCCTGATTCTCCTCTCGAGTCGCCCGCTGCCACTCATTGCTATGAGGGCACTTGTGCAGGTTTGAGCAAACATAGCCACTGCCCTCGGGCACAGCGCTGGATCGAGATCGGGCTCAGGTAAGGATAAGGGGGACCGGTGGCTTATTCATATGGCACTTTTGGACAACCTACTGTGCTGTTGTTTTTTCATAAGGATAAGGGGGGGGGGGGTGCTGTGGGAGGATCTGCACTCAGAAGAAGCAGAGAATGCAATAAGGCAGGGGTCTGCAAACTTTCTCAACAAGGGCCCAGTTTACTGTCCTTCAGACGTTGGGCGGGGGGGGGGGGGCACTGGAAGTAGAATATGTCCTGGCATCAGTGGGTGTAAACAAATACCCCATCTTTAGTTTCAGTGGGAGGAATAGTGCCCCATCGTTGGTGTCATTGGGTAAACTGTGCCCCATTGTTGGTTTCATTGGGAGAATTTGTGCCCCTGCTTTGGTGTCAGTGGGGGAAATTATGCCCCATAGTTGGTGTCAGAGGATGAAATATTCTCCCAAGGGCCGGATAAAAGCAGACAAAGGGCCAAATTTGGCCCCCGGGCCACAGTTTGGAGACCACTGCATTAAGAGAAAAAACCTTCTGCCTTTAGAACCATTTTAAACATTTCTGTTGTGGTATTCCATAATCTACTTATAAACATATATTTTAGTTATTTATTATTTATTAAACTACATAATTTATTATCATTTATTTAATTACATTATTACTGTGTCCCTTTACAACCTCGGAAGAACAAGTCCAAACAATTAACACCAACATGGAAGAGGTCTTCCTGTACTGGAATTTTCTGTTCTAGTGGTATACCTATCAAATCTGGCAAACAATAAATTTGATTCTACTATAAACTACTTATATTTGGTGTACAACTCAATATTTATAATAAAAGCGTTGGACACTCTTCGTGAATTTGTCACACGTCTTCCGACAGCATGCACATGACCTGTAATTTGTCAGAAATTGTCTGAATTACCCAGACTGAATTTAATACATTACTGATTTGTGCATAGAGACAGACTGTATGTAATAGCAGATATGCTGTCCTACCCAGAACAGGGCAACTTTCCCATTGCACCATCGCATTATTTTCCATTTGCTTAAGAAGTTTCTGCCCTCTAGTCTGTAAAACTCTATGCAAATCCAGTGAATAGATACACACCAGGAAGTAAAGGCTAAAAAAAAATCTAGCCAGCCCCAGTCAGATAGCTGAAGTTCCTTCTAGTGACCGGCTCAGGGGAAGCAGCCTGTGTTCTTGCTGCATTCCTATCTCCTATTGTTGTTTAAATCCAGCAAGAATTCTATTTTCCGGACTGCTGTGGGACGTGTACTCATCCACACCTTGGTTTGCTTTATCCTGGCTACTCCGGGCAGCTGAGGGGACTCTGTAAGCAGCAGAAATAGAGTGAGTACCAGTGATCTGCTTTTATATATGTACAGTATCTAGGTGCACCTGTTACAGGAGCTCCTAAAAGTCCTAGGCTTTGCCTAGTTGACACAAAACAAGGTTTAATATGAGCTGACGGTAAACCGGCAACATCCCATATGCTCTTCTGTCCTACTGATTTGGATTGTAAGGCTACATTCAGATGGGTGTAAAAATGTTACTGATTTTATTACGTGTGTTTTTTTCTAGCACAAAAATTCCTGCATAATGATCAGTAAATACTTGCGTGCAATTGTCCTTTTTTTTGTTTTAATACCTGTATCTGGCATATATGTATACGTATATGTTCTCAGATGCAGATTTTTGGATTTTGTGTTATGGATCTGAACACCATGCATGTTTCCGCACTTGTGTGAATGTCTCCATTGAAAACAAAGTGACTGCATTCAGGTCTGAAAAAAAAAGTCTTGAAAATCATTTTTTTACAGCCGTCTAAATGAGGCCTCATAATATTCATAAGAAAATTGTCTCGTGTCTACTGATCTTGTTGTAATAGTCATATTAGAGTTGAGCTTAAAGTCAGTATTTAGCTAGATTAGGTCTCATTTGGTCAGTATGTGAGCCGGATAAGTCTATGGCAACCAGATGAACCCTTGAAATAACCTTCGGGTCTCAGAGAACCCCTGTTAATAATGACTATATCTACAATTAATGGTCACAGGTGGTCATTGGGCAGATTAAAAGATGATTGCTCTCAGTGGTTTTTTATCTGGGAGGCAGAAATTGCTCATTTTTCAAAGAACTTCTTAAGGAACCCCTGAAATAACGTTCCAGAAACTCCCCTTAAATATACAGAAAACGATAAAACCTGAACTCAAGCTAAACCTTCACTGGAAACTCCCCTTACAAAATCATAGTTTTTGATGGTTAATTATCTAATGCCGGCCATAGGTGGGTGGAAATTTTGATTCATTTCTGTCCGTTTCCATTCATGAGAAGTCGATCTAATGTTCGACTTCTCACAAACAGGATTGTTGGAAATGTGTTTTCGATCAGCGCTGCGGCCAAATGGCTGCAGTACTGATCAGTGTATTCTGACAGCAGTGGAGTCCCTGCTATAACACAGCATGGAGGAGTCCTCCATCCACCTTGCTTGTGTGGATGGGGGAATGTGTTCAGTTTTTCTCAATCAGACTGCTGGCTGATCAAAAAAAAACAGAACTATGTATGCCCAGCTTTAGAGGCAAATATTGCTCAAGAAATCTTTAGCAACCTCTAGGGTGCCATGGAACCCTGGGGTACCACAGGAACCCTCATTGAGACAGGCTGGTATGTGGGGTGTTTAGTTGTGCTACTTGCTAAACATGTTCATTATTGTGATGATTACATGGGAGAAAACAAAGAATATTTAAAAATACAATCAATTTATTAAAAATATGCAGGCTAGATTATGCTTCCGAAAGTGTTTCTTAAGATCTAACTTCCTGCTGTGTGTGAAATGCAGAAGTAAAGTTGTTTTGCTGGTGTAGTTTTTAATTTCTACTTTCTTTCTTTTTTTTAACAGTCACTGTGATTTGTTGAAAATGAAGGCATATAAAACCCTAATGTATAAAAGTATAAGTGATTACAACAGCTTACCTTAGTACTTACAGTATTTCACAAAAGTGAGTACACCCCTCACATTTTTGTAAATATTTTATTATATCTTTTCATGTGACTACAATTAAGAAATTACACTTTGCTACAATGTAAAGTAGGGAGTGTACAGCTTGTATAACAGTGTGAATTTGCTGTCCCCTCAAAATAACTCAGCACACAGCCATTAATGTCTAAACCGCTGGCAACAAAAGTGAGTACACCCCTAAGTGAAAATGTCCAAATTGGGCACAATTAGCCATTTTCCCTCTATTTCCCCCAGGTTGTCTGGGGGAAATAGACGTATGAGTGCTGCTAGCATTGCTGCAGAGGTTGAAGGGGTTGAAGGGGTGGGGGGTCAGCCTGTCAGTGCTCAGACCATACGCCATACACTGCATCAAATTGGTCTGCATGGCTGTCGTCCCAGAAGGAAGCCTCTTCTAAAGATGATGCACAAGAAAGCCCGCAAACAGTTTGCTGAAGACAAATAGACTAAGGACATGGATTATTGGAACCATGTCCTGTGGTCTGATGAGACCAAGATAAACTTATTTAGTTCAGATGTTGTCAAGCGTGTGTGACGGCAACCAGGTGAGGAGTACAAAGACAAGTGTGTCTTGCCTACAGTCAAGCATGGTGGTGGGAGTGTCATGGTCTGGGGCTGCATGAGTGCTGCCAGCAATGGGGAGCTACAGTTCATTGAGGGAACCATGAATACCAACATTTACTGTGACATACTGAAGCAGAGCATGATCCCCTCCCTTTGGAGACTGGGCCACAGGGCAGTATTCCAACATGATAATGACCCCAAACACACCTCCAAGACGACCACTGCCTTGCTAAAGAAGCTGAGGGTAAAGATGATGGACTGGCCAAGCATGTCTCCAGACCTAAACCCTATTGAGCATCTGTGGGGCATCCTCAAACAGAAGGTGGAGGAGTGCACGTTCTCTAGAATCCACCAGCTCAGTGATGTTGTCATGGAGGAGCGGAAGAGGACTCCAGTGGAAATCTGTGAAGCTCTGGTGAACTCCATGCCCAAGAGGGTTAAGGCAGTGCTGGAAAATAATGGTGGCCACACACAATATTGACACTTTGGGCCCAATTTGGACATTTTCATTTAGGGGTGTACTCACTTTTGTTGCCAGTGGTTTAGACATCAATGGCTGTGTGTTGATTTATTTTGAGGGGGCAGCAAATTTGCACTGTTATACAAGCTGTACACTCTGTACTTTACATTGTAGCAAAGTGTAATTTCTTCAGTGTTGTCACATGAAAAGATATAATAAAATATTTACAAAAATGTGAGGCGTGTACTCACTTTTGTGAGATACTGTATCTAGTATACTGCTGCTGCTTCTTCTTCTTTAAAATCTTGCTTTTTTTCTTAGTTGAGCTGGCCAATTAATTGTTGCCCCAGATGCCTGGTTTGTGGGTGGCTCCCCTGTCTTCCAGGGATCCATTGAGCCAGCCTTACTTGCACTCTCTGGGGAAACAGAGAATCCTATGATACTGCCTGGGTCGATATGCAAAGGCAGCCACAGAAGTATGCAAATGTGTGTATGCACAGTGGCCTTTGGAGTTGTGGGACACGTAATCCCAAGGATGAGTATCAAGGCCACTACTATGTAGTGATCAGTATACAGGAAGCTCAGGGAAGCGGTGCACAGGAACCCAGAGGCTGGGGTGATGAAGATAATTGTTGATGTTGCTAAACTATTTTGAAGTAGACAGTTATTGGCTTCTGTTTTAGTGGTCTATACAGATCCTCCAAAAAATGTTGGGTTTTTAATTAGTACTACTCTTACTACTACTCTAAGGGCTATGTTATATGGGACTATTTAGTGCAATACATGTAACCAAAAATAATATACTGACAGTTTATGAATGAATGCAGTCTAACTCTGGGGACTCTTCTGTTTTCAAGAATTAAAAAGCATGTTTGCCAATGAAAAAGGACTGTGCACAAGATGGTGTTTTTAGAAAACTGTAAGAATATGGTTTAAAACCTTAACTGTGCTAATAATAAGGGAATGTGTTACATTGTTATTATGGAATAGACTAAGATATTGCAAAAATTGTTTTTAATACCAAAAATCCAAATAAAGTTGTGTTTTTTATTTTATTTTTAAGCTGGGAAAGTTTAAAATGTATGTCACATCTTTATTGCTGTCTGTGTCTCAGGGGGAGCTTCCCCTTACTTCCTGTGTTGGTGACAACACAGGAAGTGAGTTGAATCTCTCCAAAGGCAACAAAGCAGCAAATACCTGACATGTTTCCTACTTTATTGCAAACGAAAAAAAAGGATAGTTCCGTATTCCATATTTGCTGGAATTTGCAGAGGATAATTCATCACAGAAGCTCCATGAATTCATTTCTCATGATGGAAGTAGCCAGTTTGTGTTCTGGCAGACCACTCCACCATATATACAGTGCATTTATATATATATATATATATATATATATATACAGGGTGGGCCATTTATATGGATACACCTTAATAAAATGGGAATGGTTGGTGATATTAACTTCCTGTTTGTGGCACATTAGTATATGTGAGGGGGGAAACTTTTCAAGATGGGTGGTGACCATGGCGGCCATTTTGAAGTCAGCCATTTTGAATCCAACTTTTGTTTTTTCAATAGGAAAAGGGTCATGTGACACATCAAACTTATTGGGAATTTCACAAGAAAAACAATGGTGTGCTTGGTTTTAACGTAACTTTATTCTTTCATGAGTTATTTACAAGTTTCTGACCACTTATAATATGTGTTCAATGTGCTGCCCATTGTGTTGGATTGTCAATGCAACCCTCTTCTCCCACTCTTCACACACTGATAGCAACACCGCAGGAGAAATGCTAGCACAGGCGTCCAGTATCCATAGTTTCAGGTGCTGCACATCTCATATCTTCACAGCATAGACAATTGCCTTCAGATGACCCCAAAGATAAAAGTCTAAGGGGGTCAGATCGGGAGACCTTGGGGGCCATTCAACTGACCCACGACGACCAATCCACTTTCCAGGAAACTGTTCATCTAGGAATGCTCGGACCTGACACCCATAATGTGGTGGTGCACCATCTTGCTGGAAAAACTCAGGGAACGTGCCAGCTTCAGTGCATAAAGAGGGAAACACATCATCATGTAGCAATTTCACATATCCAGTGGCCTTGAGATTTCCATTGATGAAGAATGGCCCCACTATCTTTGTACCCCATATACCACACCATACCATCAATTTTTTGGTTCCAACAGTCTTGGAGGGATCAATCCAATGTGGGTTAGTGTCAGACCAATAGCAGTGGTTTTGTTTGTTAACTTCACCATTCACATAAAAGTTTGCCTCATCACTGAACAAAATCTTCTGCGTAAACTGAGGGTCCTGTTCCAATTTTTGTTTTGCCCATTCTGCAAATTCAGTGCGCCAATCTGGGTCATCCTCGTTGAGATGCTGCAGTAGCTGGAGTTTGTAGGGGTTCCATTTGTGAGTAGCTAATATCCGCTGAAGGGATGTTCGACTAATGCCACTCTCCAGTGACATGCGGCGAGTGCTATGCTGTGGGCTCTTGCTGAATGAAGCTAGGACAGCCACTGATGTTTCTTCATTAGTGACAGATTTAATGCGTCCACATTTTGGCAAATCCAACACTGAACCAGTTTCACGAAACTTAGCAATCAGTTTGCTAACTGTAGCATGGGAGATGGGTGGTCTCGTAGGCTGTCTTGCATTGAAATCTGCTGCAATGACCGGTTACTGCGTTCACCAGACATCAACACAATTTCTATCCGCTCCGCACGTGTTAACCTCAGCGACATGTCAATGGCTGTAAACAAAGAGAAACTTGTAAATAACTCATGAAAGAATAAAGTTATGTTAAAACCAAGCACACCATTGTTTTTCTTGTGAAATTCCCAATTAGTTTGATGTGTCATAGAACCCTCTTCCTATTGAAAATACAAAAGTTGGATTCAAAATGGCCGACTTCAAAATGGCCACCATGGTCACCACCCATCTTGAAAAGTTTCCCCCTTCACATATACTAATGTGCCACAAACAGGAAGTTAATATCACCAACCATTCCCATTTTATTAAGGTGTATCCATATAAATGGCCCACCCTGTATATATATACATATACATTTTTTTTTGTATGAGAAATGACTGTCAAAATAGCGACTGTATAAAATCAAATAAAAACCACACTCGTGACTCGCGGCTGTTCAGGCACTGGTAATTTACCTGTCCAACTGCATTTTTATATGGTGATTTAACAATATATAGATAACATTTCCGTGTTGTATATTTGGTGGTGTCAATGTACAGTGTGGGAAAACTACAGAAGGAATTGTTGGTGTTCCTAGCTCCACCCACTCCATTGATTCAAGTAGCAGAGCCCACATAGTTATAGGGAAAAAAACATAGACCTTAAGATTACCAAGTTAGAAATGCAATCAGAAGTCTTATATACGTTTTAGTCTAACGGCCTTATTTCATTTTGATAAAATCAACACCATCTTTACAAAATCTCATATTTTAGAAGAAACCCAGTTAGTGAATTTTTTCAGTAAAGTATGTACATTTTCCTGTGTACACTCTCCCATGGAGTGAGTATTGTTCATTTTTTTGAGGATTAGATAGGGCCAGATGTGAGTAGAGCTGGCTTCTATCTACAGTGTATTCATCTTTTGTACCTAGCTGTTCAAAAGAAGAACAAAGCACTGCACCCTATTGATTTGCACTGATCTGTGCTCAGCAGTGCCTGTGTACTTTACAGGAGAATATAATATGTTATATACAGGCTAGATCAAGCTTAATATGTTATATACAGGTTATATCAGGGTTCAGGCACACAGCATACACACATGTACTCTAATACCTAGTACACACTGAATGCCAGGAGACATTGGCCGGTTCAATAAAAACTGTCTGACATTCAGCCCATTTGTATGTGAGCTGATTCGACAGAAGCCGGCCGTTTGGATGAGCATGCTGTAAAACCTGCAGCTCGCCGGCTCCCGATCAGCACTCTCAGCCATTGTGTAGCAGCCCCCATCACCCCCTAATTACTTCACTGTGCCCCATCTCTCTCCAGCGATGTCCACAATGTCTAAGCCGTCTGGGACACTCCTCCTGATTGGCTGAGACACATTGTCTCCCACGGCTGTCAATCAAATTCAGTCAGCCAATCAGGAGAGAGAGAGGGCAGGGCCAGGTCGGGGCTCCGTGTCTGAATGGATACACAAAGCTCTGACTCGGCTCAGGTGCCCCCATAGAAAGCTTCTGGCTGTGGGGGCACTCGATAGGAGGGAGGGGCCAGGAGCACTGGCGAGGGACCCGAGAAGAGGAGGATCTGGGCTGCTTTCTGCAAAACCAACTGCACAGAGGAGGTAAGTATAACATGTTTGTTGTTTAATAAAAAAAACAAGACTTTACAATCACTTTATGGCTTCATTCACACGGCCATAAAAAATGCATATACAAGTGTTTTTTTTTTTACTACAGATCTGAACAGAGCTGCATTGTTCTCAATGGAGCCAGTCACGCGTAAACATGTGATGCTTTCAGATCCGTAACACAGAATCCAAAAATCTGTGTCTAACAACATGTGTTTTATGCGCTTATGAATATGAATGCATGTATACGCATCTGTACGCATGTAAATTAAGTCTAAACAAAGGGTGAAAATACATTCTCATAATTATGTATGCATACGCATCTTTACGTGCTGTAAGTATTTTACTGATCATTACACAGGAAATGTTATCCTAGAAAACACATGTGTGATAACATCAGTAAAATTTTTATGGCCATGTCAATAAAGCCTAACCTATAGGAATCTAACGTGTGAGCATTTTTTTAAGTGCCTCCTAAGATATCCCTATTATCCAAAATTATTCCATACACATCCAATACTTAAAGTGATTGTTAAGTCTCTCTTTTTTTTCTTCAATAACAAACATGTTATACTTATCTCCTCTGTGCAGTGGATTTGCACAGAGCAGCCCGGATCCTCCTCTTCTTGGGTCCCTCTTTGCTGCTCCTCCCTCCTATCCAGTGCTACCTCAGTGAGCAGCTTTCTATGGGGCACCCAAGCCTAATCAGAGCTCCGTGTATACATTCAGACACGGAGCCCCGCCCTGGCCCCTCTCCCCTGATTGGCTGACTGACTGTGGGAGCCAATGGCGCTGCTGCTGTGTCTCAGCCAATCAGGAGTGTCCCAGACATTTGACATTAGACATTTGTGGATATTACTGGAGAGAGATGGGGCTAAGGTAAGTATTAGGGGTGCTGGGGGGGCTGCTACACACAAAAGGTTTTTTATCTTAATGCATTGAATTTTGCCTTTACAACTCCTTTAAAGTGATACTAAAGCTTTTTATTTATATATTTATTTTTATTTAAAAATAACAAACATGTTATACTTACCTGCCCTGTGTAGTGGTTTTGCACAGAGCAGCCCAGATCCTCCTCTTCTCGGGTCCCTCGCCGATGCTCCTGGCCCCCCCTCCTGCTAAGTTCCCCCACAGCAAGCAGCTTACTATTGGGACACCCGAGCCAGGCCGCTGCTCTGTGTGTCCATTCAGACATGGAGCTGTGGCTGGCCCCATCCCCTTTCTCCCCTCATTAGCTCACTGACAGCAGCAGGAGCCAATGGCGCCTGCTGTGTGTCTCAGCCAATCAGGAGGGAGAGTCCCGGACTGCCGTGTCTCTCGTGCAACATCGCTGGATCGAGATGGGGCTCTGGTAAGTATTAGTGGGGCTGAGGAGGGCGGCTGCACACAGAAGGTTTTTTTTATCTTAAAGTGGTTGTAAAGTCTTTACAACCACTTTAACCTACAGGTAAGCTTATAATAAGGCTTACCTGTAGGTACCGTGCATATCTCCTAAACTTGCATAGTTCAGGAGATATGCACTGTAATAGCATGTGCTGACGTCATCGTCACAAGGGCACTGAAGAAACGGACGAAGTGTGCCATTTCTAAAGTGACTATGTGAGTGTGTGCCGTAACCAGCTGCTCCTGCGCGCTCCGGCCAATCACAGAGCTGGAGCCCGCGAACCTGGAAAGCATGTCGGCGGTCACAGCGGTGTGCGCAGGGACCGCTGCAACAGCTTCATTCTAAGGCAGGGTTTCTCAACCAGGATTCCTCCAGAGGTTGCTGGGGGTTCCTTCAACAATGGTCAATTTCTACCTCTCAGATAAATTCCCAATGAGATCATTGATCTTTTTAGCTATCTGTAAGGGGGTAATTCTTCCCAATGACCACAAGTGTAAGGAGCATTCTTCCCGTTGGCCATCACACTAATGTATGATGAGTTGTAGATTTTACCCGAGACCGGAGAATTATTTCAAGGGTTCCTTGGTGTTGAAAAGGTTGAGAAAGGCTGTGTTAAGGTAAGTATTCCATAATGAGCTAGTATGCAATGCATACTAGCTTATTACGCCTTTGTCTTGCAGGTTTTTTTTCTGGGGCTCTCCCTGGGTTTACAACCACTTTAATGCATATAATGCATTGAGATTAAAAAAAAAAAACCTCCTGCCTTTAGAACCACTTTAATGGTCCTGAAATCTATTTTTCATGAAATCATTTCTTACTATGTTTGTCTGCCTCCTTGTACAATCTTCCATGAGCCCCCGAACCTTTCATTTCCCCCCTCACTTCTGTTTAGAAGAAGCAGTCCACGTTAGTTGTGGTCATATGCACTGTCCTATGTACATTACAAATCCCATATTCCATAGTCCCTAGTCCATCTCAGGAACGAGCAAGAGAGGGTGGCTACAGTTCTACATACAGTGGGACCATGGAGATCGAACTTAGCCACCCTCTAACAGGAAGTTGGGTCACAGCAAGAAAAAAGGAATTTGGAGGAGGCTGAGAGCAATAGGAGCTAATTTTTTGAGTTAACAATACCTACTGAACAGAATTTAGAGTTTAGTGTCACTTTAATTATGGTTGGGACAGTAATTGATAACAGCTATTTGCTGCTTTCTACCCTAGGTTCACATTGGAGCGATTTGTCATGCGATTTGAGAGATCAAATCGCATGACAAGTCTATTTTATTTTGCAGCCTATTTTTGCAGCCTATTGGCAGCAATGGCACTAGGGCTGCAGCTAACGATTATTTTCATAATTGATTAGTTGGTCGATTATTGTTTCGATTAATTGATTAATCGGATAGTAACCTTACAAAAAAATGTGGTGTAAAAGTTTTAAAAGAAAAAAAAGGCAATTTTGTCTCAAATATCCCTATGCAGTGGTAAATATAAATAACCAACTATATGGTTGGGGAGCAAAATCTCTAATCCACTCTGAGAATAACAGACAGAAGCATATATAATAATAAATACACCCAGAAGTAAGATATATACGTATTTTACCTAGGAGTCGAACATGAAGTTATATGAAGGGTGGAAGGGAGATAGAAATCTTTTATATTAAAGTAGTGCTAAAAGCTGAGACTTTTTTGTTCCTGGATATGATCATTTTAGATATAAATGCACAATACTGGTAAAAGTTTACTTTAAATGTAATTGCAATGCCTTCTATTACCTCCAGTCTATCAGCCTCCACCTTCTCTGGGTTCAGATGCTGATCTTCCTGCACACAGTCTTTAAAGTATTTTTTTTAAATAACAAACCTGTTATACATACCTGCTCTGTGCAATGGTTTTGCACAGAGCAGCCCTGATTCCCCTCTTCTGGGGTCAACACTTCTAGCTCCTCCTGCCTTCAGAGTGCCCCAATATCAAGCTGTAAAGTATAGTATAGAAAGACCCTATAGCAAAGTAAAAAAAAACTTCTACCTTTGGAACCTCTCACTTCCTGCCCAGGACTACATGTCCCATGACGCATTGCTCCTCACACATTCACAAGTTCTCAGGCACTTACTGACATTTATGGACAGTGTACTGAGCTGTATGTGTGCTGCAATGTGTCTTCTGCCATGTATGGATGGTGTACTGAGCTTGTATGTGTGCTGCACTGTGTCTTCTGCCATGTATGGATGGTGTACTGAGCTGTATGTGTGCTGCACTGTGTCTTCTGACATGTATGGAGGATGTACTGAGCTGTATGTGTGCTGCACTGTGTCATCTGACATGTATGGATGGTGTACTGAGCTGTATGTGTGCTGCACTGTGTCATCTGACATGTATGGATGGTGTACTGAGCTGTATGTGTGCTGCACTGTGTCATCTGCCATGTATGGATGGTGTACTGAGCTGTATGTGTGCTGCACTGTGTCATCTGACATGTATGGATGGTGTACTGAGCTGTATGTGTGCTGCACTGTGTCTTCTGACATGTATGGAGGATGTACTGAGCTGTATGTGTGCTGCACTGTGTCTTCTGTGTCACGTCGTGTGTA
>BLSH010319456.1:185213-204931 GCA_018402905.1 Glandirana rugosa | reverse complement strand
GTTAACAAATGTTCCCTGGGTGTGTTCTAACTGTGGGGGGGCAGGGCTGGCCGGGACATAACAGATCTAACTGATCCCAGTGACAGGGATCAGTAGATCTGCTATGTCCCCTGTCACAGAACGGGGAACCGCCGTGTTTACAACGGCGGTTCCCCGTTCTGAGGCTCCTGAAGGAGATCGGCGGGTCCGGGCGGACATCGAGTCCGCCCGAGGCACGGGCACGCGCGCGCAGCGTGCGGCGCGCGCCGCTGCTGCCACTAGGGGGCGCGCGAGGAGCGCGCACAGGGGGCGACGTCCATGGACGTCGTCCGGGCATTCCAGATCCGCGCTGGAGCCGTACTATGGCAATAGCGCGGATCTGGAGTGGTTAAATGTGCCCACCAACATCTCTAGAACAAGCCCGGTCCTACACAACACCACCCCACAATGAGTCTAGCAGAGGTATATGTATACAGCTGGTGGAAGGGAAAAAATATACACTTGCTGACCCCCTCTAAATTACTCTGATACCGTGGATGTACTGTTCATCCAACTACCCCACACTTTATCAAATGTAAGTGCTATACCCCCGCTAGCGTACGTGGCCTTGTATAAAGGGGCAGCCTTGTTCACAATAGCCTTCCTCTATACACCCGGCAACTCCAGAAATTTTGGATAGATACACAATTCCAAAAAATGTGCATGAAATCAGCTTCCAGAGAGGTTCACCACAAGCAACAAGGCGACTGAGAAGGGAAAATCCTGGCCAATTTAGCAGAAGTGAGATAAACCTGATGTAAGAATTTGAACTAAATGAGATGGTCTCTAGCCGACACAACCTAGTAAAGTTGATGTCCCAAATGTCATCCTTGTTGTCCCCATCCATTTGAGGGAATACCGCCTCCCAAGCCATCCTGCAACGTGTAAGGACTTCTCCACCATTTTTAAAAAAAATGTTTATAAATAGTAGATAGGGCCTTATCCAATTCCTCTTCCCTAAGAGATTCTCGATCACTCATTTGCAAATTAACAGGATTGTTACCGAATTGGGCATCATACGCACGCCTGAGTTGCAAGTAGCGAAACAGGTGTGTGTTAGGGAGTTAAAATTTTTCTTTAAGGGCATCAAATGTAAGGAGCCTTCCCTCACTCACTATGTCTCTCAACTTCTTAATCCCAAACCTAGTCCAAATAACTGGATCTGGATAGTTCAAAGATTGGTTCAAGTTGGGATTCTTCCACAGTGGAGTATATGGGGAGAATACTATGTCCCCACTTTCCCTTTAGTCACCACCCATTCCCGACCATTCACTCTCATGGACAACGTGACTGGATACGGGGCGTTATTTCCACGCTGTGTTACCAGAAAGTATCCATAGAAATCGGGGACCGCCAACCCCCCGTTTCCACAGCAACTGCAACACCCAGAGTTTAATCTGCACAGAGCACTTTATTATAAAATATATGGTTTGATTTATATAAGGACACGGTGTAGAACATATATGTACATTTGCACTTTATTTTAAAATTGGTTACAATACTGCACTGTATACCCCTAAGGTTTATTTTTAGCGCTGCACTTATTTAGATATAAATCTGTCTATTCACAAGTTTAGGGATTGTGGGTAGTGCTGCCAGCTTCCCTGGATTAGCACAGCAGCTCATAAGGTTTCACATATTTATGTTTTAGTTAATATTGAGTTGGCCCACCCCTTACAGCTATAACAGCTTCAACTCTTCTGGGAAGGCCGTCCACAAGGTTTAGGAGTGTCTATGGGAATGTTTGACCAATCTTCTAGAAGCGCATTTGTGAGGTTAGGCACTGATGTTGGATGAGAAGGCCTGGCTCGCAGTCTCCGCTCTTATTCATCCCAAAGTACTCTATCAGGTGGAGGTCAGGACTCTGTGCAGGCCAGTCAAGTTCCTCTACCCCAAATTCGCTCATCCATGTCTTTATAGACCTTTCTTTGTGCACTGGTCCAAATCATTTGGTTGGGGGGGGGGTTATGGTGGGGAGTTGTTTTTCAGGGTTTGGGCTTGGCCCCTTATTTCCAGTGAAGGGAACTCTTAAGGCATCAGCATACCAAGACATTTTGGACAATTTCATGCTCCCAACTTTGTAGGGACAGTTTGGGAATGGCCCCTTCCTGTTCCAACATGACTGCGCAACAGTGCACAAACAGGGTCCATAAAGACATGGATGAGCGAGTTTGGGGTGGAGGAACTTGACTGAGTCCTGACCTCAACCCGAAAGAGCAATGAGCGTGTGCAGCTACATGTGGTGCAGTTGTGTAGTAGTACTTTGTTCTATATTGTTAAATAAGCATATTTGTTTTTTTTAAGGAAAATTTACATGAGATTATTTTGACCAGTCATTGGTGATTTTCTGAAATTGCTAGTAGCCAAATTAGCATGCTGATCCATTGGTTTTAGCATTTTCCACATCACCAACCCAGTACAAATATGCCAGCAGTCAGGTCAGACCTACTTATCTACATGCTTGTTTATGACTCAGCATTCCTGTCACAAGCAAATGTGAAAACCCGCTGTATAGGATTTCAGAGTGTCTAAGACAAACTTATCTCCTTGCGTCTAGATCCCTGGCGCCCAACCTGTGGCCCAGTGGCTGAATGCTACCCTTTGCCACTTTTCATGCAAAGGTGCACTGGTCTGTGTTCCCTTATTGCCTTGGTATAGTAGTGATTTCTAGCAGTTTCAAGTAATATGTCTCCTGAAGCATTTCTCCAGTCTCCAACAACTCCTATAGCATGTCTACAGTATCTGACTATTTCTTCTATCATGTCTGCATTCTCTGACCATCTCCGGTACCATGTCTGCAGTCTCTGATTATTTCTTGTATCATATCTGCAGTATCTGACCATATTGTGTATCCTGTTCTTAGTCTTGGACCATCTCTTGTATCCTGTCTACATTCTCTGACCATCTCTCGCACCATGTCTGCAGTCTCTGACCATGTCTCGCACCATATCTGCAGTCTCTGACCATGTCCACAGTCTCTGACCATCTCTTGCACCATGTCTGCAATTTCTGACCATCTCCTTATTATGTCTGCAGTCTCTGACCGTCTCCTTTATCATGTCTGCAGTCTCAGACCATGTCTTATATCATGTCTGCTGTCTCTGACTATCACTTGTTCCATGTCTGCAGTCTCTAAACTATCTCATGTCTGTGGGATCCGACAATCTCTCGTAACATGTCTGCAGTCTCTGACCATCTCCTGTACCATATTTGCAGTCTCTGCCCATGTCCTGTACCATGTCTGCAGTCGCTGCTCATCTCCTGTAACATGTCCATTGGACTTCCACTGTTTGCTGCCTCTGACATTGAATATTCACTGAATTATATGGTGATGTCAAGGGCCACATTTGAGGCCCCCACATCAAGAAAGTTGACAATCACTACTCTAGACCTTTTAAATGCTTCATTTTACTATGTGTAGGGAAATGGGATTTCATAGCTTTTTCCAGCGATCGCAAAAGTGGACCTTTTAGAACTCCAAAATTGGCAATGGCTGATTTATGGACACAGCTCATAAAGTATAAATGGACTTTTGAGTCTGACTATTCTTCCTGCATATTGTCATCCTTTCACAATGGACAAGGAGAGACTCTCCTGCACTGATACCCCAAGGTCCATATGGCTGATATAACCTCACTAGCCACAGGAGTGAGCCATCCTTGGCGAGTGATATCCTGCAACCAAATTTCGATCAGTGTGTGGGCTCTCCGGCTCAACAGAGTTTGATTGTTTAATCAGCTTCTCATTAGCAACATTTTAGAAAGGGAAGGAATTTTCAGGTAACCCCAGAGGAACGTTTAATTGACTTATGTCCAAGGGACATGTCGGAAAAAAATTTGATCGATAAGCGACTGCTTCCAATCAGCTGCCGCTGCTGATCAATGTATTCTGATAGCAAAGGGTGGTGCTGTCAGAATACAGATGGGAGAGGTTCCTCGTGTAGATTGAGAAATCTGTAATTTTTTTTTCCAGTCACTCAGTCATAAAAAAGAGCCAGACTCCTGAAGGGGCAATTACATGGCTGCAATCAGTTTATGTCTTTGAAAATGGTTATATTATAGATGCTAATAAAGTATAAACAGCATGAAATAAAGATAACATAATACAGCTAATAACCTTTTGATTTATTTGCTGGCATTTTGTTTCATTTGTACTGTCACAGTTACTACCTAATGGAGTAATAACAGGTTTAGAAACATTGTAACTAATGTAATAAATAATGACGAAATACTCTCCGGCTTATGTTCCAGGGATATGAGACTTTTTTTTAAATTGTTTAAGCACCTTTGTTAAAAATTAAAGTTAAGCCCTAAAATGCACGTCTTTATTATACATCGAGGGACATACAGCAGCCATATTAATTCTCACTTGATGGCGCATAAAGTAAGGATTAATGTGGTATCTCTGTGTCCTGTGATGTACTCCAAGAAATGGATTTTACAGTTATGTACAAAAAAAAATCCAGTTTTCTTTATTGTACATCACAGAGCACAGAGATTCACTTGATGGAAAAAGAAAAGTAATGCAGCCACCATATCTAAGGACTGGTAAGCTGCAATATATTACACTTTTTTTGTTGGGGGGGGGGGGGGCTTGGGTAGATGTGTTTTTGAAGTATTGGGTGGTCTTGTTTGCTTTGGAGTGTTCCCATTCCTTTAAATACTAATAGGGCAATAGTAAATAATAAAGATATCCAACAGGTAGTGTTTCAGTCTCTCCGCTGAGCTGCAGGAGGCATGCACCACTAGGAACCTTTAAATATATCTTACCACCTAGGTCCTTAAGAGATATAATATATTGAGTGATAAAACTCTTACATGTCTACAGAAAAAAGAAAAGAAAAAAAGAGATAAGTTTTGGTTGGACCAACCCTTTAAAGCTCCATGCACACTAGCATTTTTTTAAGCTCCTAGAAGCTGTTATTAGCATTTTTGTGCTCCTAGAAGCTAAATAGTGTTATCCTATGCGTACATGCAAACTATATTAGGCTATTAGCATTTTTTTGAGGAGCAGAAAAAATATGTTTTTGTAGAGTTTTTGGAGTCTTTTTCCAGCAGAAAAAAAACGCTAAACACTACTAAAACATTCCCAACAGGTTTTTAACGTTTTTTGTTAGCTCCTAAATGGTCCTAAAAGCTTCTAAAGCCACTAAAATGCTACTACAAGCCGGCACAAAAATGCTATTATCAGCATTTTTCATCCAGTATTTTATCTCACATTTTCTGAGCTTTTAAAAAACACTAGTGTGCATGAAGCCTTAGGTTGATGCATTTTAATAACAATGCAAAGTTATCAGCCAGATAGCTGGACCAACTCTGCACATAAAAAGGACTATTTAAAAGGATTTAATAATTTGTATTCTGCTAGGAAAATTTCCATAAAGCTTAGCTTTCCTGGTAAACTGCTCCAAACAGCCATTTATCATTATCAGTACTCATCTGCCAATTCAGCCTTCTGTCCAGGGCAGTCTCTTTGTTTTTGCAGGCAATGCAAAAATATATTTAGGCTGCGTTCACACAGGGGCTATCTGACTTTGGCGCAACTTTGCTAGGTGATTTTAACTGCGACTTCAGGCGACTTACAGCGCCACTTCCATGCTAGGCCACTTTGCCTGTGACCAATCAGAGAAGAGAGGGAGGGGGTTGCCTGGGTAATTCAGGAGGAGTAACTGTGTAACTTCTTTTCTTTTCCCTGTAAGTCGCTTCAATATAGATGGGGATCTGACTTGGAGGAGACTTCCATTGAATTATATGGGCACAAGTTTGATAGAAGTCGCGCAGGATCCTTTTTTGAAGTCAGAGAAACTTGAGTAGTGTACATTAAAACGGCTCCCATTCATTTCAGTGGGATTTAAGATGTCAAGCGACTTGAGGCAGAGCACAAGTCGGAGCGCAAGTTGCCCCTGTGTGAACCGGCCCTAACTATCTATCTGTTTTTCTTACATTGGAAACTTCACAAAATATCTCTTTGCTTTTTATGCACGGTATATATTACAATTAATTGAGCATGAGCATTAAGAAGTTTGATAGAAAAAGTAGCTTTGAGAGGGGTTCTCTCTACAACAGTGGTTCTCAACTCCTGTCCTCGGGACCCACCAACAGGCCAGGTTTGCAGGATAACTGAAATACATCACAGGTGATATCTTTTGCTGCTCAGTGATTGCAGTATTCTAGTCTGCATCTCCCCAAGGTAATACTTAAAATCTGGCCTGTTGGTGGGTCCTGAGGACTGGAGTTGAGAACCACTGATCTACAAGTTACACCATAATCCAGCATTTTATTGTTGCATAAATATTCCCATTTACCTTTCCACATTACCTTTCAAACAAACAAAATGTGTAGTGCACCGCTGGATTTGAATGGTCATGTTCCCTCACTTAGTGCACATGCAGCCAGGCAAACAGAATTTTCTTCTCTGTCACCGGCTCAAATGAATGGTCTAGCGGTATTGTTTGTCTTTTTTATTGCTGAGGGAAGCATGGGATACCCCAAAGGAACTGAAGTAACTGAGGACTCTTCTCACTATACTGGCAAAGGAGTTCCACAAATTCACTACGTGCTTGGAGAAATGCTAAGACCTGCTCCTGTATGGAGCTGGGAAACTGCATAAGTCTCTGGGGCACAGGGCATAGGTCAGTACTCACAGGCCTCAGGATCATTGACTGCCACCTTCTGGCATCCTCTGGGCACCAACCACAGGACCCTCTTCCATCCAGCCTCCATCTGTTATCCTTCAGAGTGCTTCTCCAGATCATAAGCGAGAGACCCCAGATTGTAGGGAATAGGCCCCCCAGCCTGAGCTATGGCTGGGACCTCCATGATCTCTCAGTAGGATCTCAGCAGACTGCCCAGGGGGGCAGGATCCCTCAGGCATGGGACTCCTCTGCTAGGGCTAACCCAGGATCCAAGACCCTCTGTTCTGGTGCTTCAGACTTTCAGCTCTCCAACCACCTTCTGGACATACCTCTAACAGGATTGACTGGGTTCCCATAAATATCCATTCTTCCTCCCACCATAATTCCAGAGTCTTCGAGAATGCAGGAGGAAGTAATCAGACCAGCAGCCTGCGTAACGTGGAGCAGACTGGAACAATAATTCCCCCGCTCCATTGATCACAGAGAGCCAAACTAAATTTACCTAGCAACCTATTTTAACTAGAATATGCTGATCAGTGTATTCCAATAGTTGGGAGTACACAGCGGGGAGGATTCCCCCCATCCACCTTGAATATGTGGATGGGGAAATCAGGTCAAATTTTTTCTTTCACCCCATTGGTTAGAAAAAAAAAAACGGCCTCATTTACGGCCATCTTAAGGGTGAACTCTATTTCTTCTATTTCTAGGAGTCATGCTTTCAGAGGATCAAAAAACTAAAATGATAACACTGGCCCATGTCTCCTCTATTAACTCTAAGATCCAACAGTCATGTTATATGCAAGTTGTATGCTAGATTGTACGGAGTCCTGGTTAGACTGGCCCATATGCATACTAATACTCTTTCTACATGCTGCAGAGGATGTGCTGCAGAGTACTCCTTTTTCTATCTTAGGTGGGAATGCAGCTCATAAAAAGTTCTTCTAGGCAAAGGCTCAGGCAGATATGCCTCAAATATGCCTAAGATTCACGGGCCCCTACTGACCCATTATACATGCTCTTTCATGTGACTACCATGTCTCTTTAAAAAGTATAAGCAGACCTTAACTTCCGGTCTCCTTAATGTACCAAAGAGCCTCATACCCCGTAGGTGGAAATCTAACCAGGTCTCCTCATTCGCAGAGTTAATTCTCATTATCTGTATGAGAAATTTTTAACGGTCAATAATCAAGGCCTGAGAACTTTCCATATAAAATAAGGTTACTGGGACGCCATCTTCAAATTATCGAAAATGTAATACCACTTCTCCCACAGGTTCTTGGGTTTGCTGGTTAATTGTCTCCATTAAGAGTAATGGTGCAGGTTATAGTTTGTTAGTAGTTTTTCCTTTTCCTTTTTTATCATTGTTTTGATCTTTCAACATGACAAAAGTAATGACTGTCTTATCCACTCTCTACACTTCAATATAGTGTATGTGGTGGTGTATAGAGCCAAAAAGATTAGAATTGTGTCGATGTCCCAATATTTATGGACCTGACTGTATAGGCTGTGAGATCAATATGGTTTCTTTTATGCAGTCTGGACAGAATGGATACAGTTTTTGACTACAGACACAAATAAAGATCTTAAAGGTTGAAGAGGAAGCATTCTGATCTGCTGTAGTTCTTGGACCTGGCGCTTCCCCGGTTTTGTGGTGTTGCACTTCCCTCCCTACTCCTTCCTGTTCTCCATTTCCCCTTCACTTTGTTTTAAATTTTCTGAATACTCAGGGTTGAGATGAAACAAGTCTCTTGAGCTAAGACAGTTGCATTTGTTGGATCTATGGGCCAGATTGCCCTTTGAGGCACTTTCCTGTGATGTTTGTATCATCCAAAACTCTTAATATGTTTATTTGTACATCCATTGTTGTGCTGTGATATGCAGGCTTGTCCATTTCTGCTGGTAGCCTGTGACTGAATAAGATACGTAAAGAGTATACAAAAAAGAGACATACGGAGAGTTGCAGAAATTACAGACCAACAAAATGAATAAATCATAAGAGATCCTTGCACTGTAGCTTGCCCTCCAGCAAGAAAAGCAGTAAGCAGCACAGCAGTGACATCACAAACTCTTACTCCTAACCTTGTGAGACTATCAGTCAGAGACAGCGGTGCCTTTGATGCTCTCATACTGTAGAAATATAAATAGGAGTAAAAACACAGGGGTGCCTAGGCACAGGAAATGCACTGCTATTTTCCAGGTGGAATTTAATACAAAAACTGCAGATGGTTCAAGGTACTGTTGTACATAATTAACAGTTCTAGATGTTCCCTCCAAGTTAGCAAATCTTTTTCATTTTTGGTTCAGGTCCATTTTAACAATTTTAAAATTGCATGATTTCCTGATATGAAAATTAGTTAGCATTTCAAATTGTATAATTTTTGTATTACAAAAGTATACTGAATTTTGAGAACGAATTAACATATCAGTCCACTCAACAGTGATATTTTAGGTATTGGAAAGTTAAACCATTTTCCTATATTTTCTTCACTGATAGGTTAGCTGTGTTTAGGTGTTTGAGTCTCAACACTGATTGAGACCATAACAAATGAGTTCTACATTGCCTTGACCATTTGTACATTTTTTAAATTATGGAAAATGCAATGGGAGGTGCTGGAACGTGCAAAGTTGTGCAGGGTCACCCAAACCTTTCAAGGTTGACTGGAGTTATGAACTACGGCAGGAAGCTCTCCCTGTTTGAGAATCCAAAATGTGTAGGGAAAAGTGACTGGCCTAGCCCAGTAGGTGTAGCATGCTGCACTAAGCTAAAATATTACTTTTAAGGGCACTCTTTTTATGATGACAAGTAATTTGTTAAACACTTTGACATTTTGCTACCCCTGGAGAGGGGCATATTCCTAGACAGTATAAATGTTTTTATGTTGCCCATGATCTTATGCAACACCCAGTGCAAGGAGTCATATGCTAAGGCTGGCCATACATGAGTCATTTTTTTTCATTCAGCCAATGGCTTGACGAAAGAAAATACTCAATTCCCCCATCCACATCAAATTCCTCCCGCTGCGACATTGTATTCTAACAGCAGGAAGAATTCCCTGCTGTGAGATTACACTGATCAGCACCGCAAGCTTTAGCCAGCGGTACTGATCGAGAGAAAATTTGGTTGTGCACACTGATGAAGTTAGACCAGTACAAGATGGATTCTGATTGGTAGCTGTTGATACTTTGCTTGGCGCTGTGCTTTTTCACACTTTTTTGTTAAACATGTCTTACCAGTCTCTGCGTTACTGAGCTAGAAGGCTCTCAGGCTGTGCAGCCAATGACATTTAAAATGACGTGTTTTGTGACTGATAAAGGATATATTTGGTCTCTGAATATTTAGCTATTGTGCTTATAAGTGGCTGTGCCAGGAGATATCTACCCTGGCAGCTTGGATGTATTTCCTTACTTTTACAAAATGCAAACGTATTACTGAGACATCATATAGACTTGCTGCTTTTTGACTTTTTGCTATAAAGGTTGTATTTGCTTTTACAACAGTATCATGTGTGAATTTAAGGATATTTATACATCCTGGCGTTATATACATCTGTTAACATTAATGTCACCCTTTAAAGAGAGCTAAATATAATCTATCATGCAATGCTAAAAATGATACCAATTAAGGAGACCCTGATGTGCTAATGCTTGTAGTGCCGCTCTAAGAAAAAAAGTAGAGAGTATATAGTCCCACTGGTGCTCAGGAATGGGGTGCTGGCTGAAAATATTCAGCCATCCAGTAATGTGTATCATACTTAGACTGGATAGGGTTGAGCGGTGACTTTTCTATGGTTAACTTGTGTAAGTTGGCCTAAGGTTATTTAGGAGACCCTGTCACATCCATAAAGTAATCAAACATTCAAAAAGAAATCAAATCAGACACCCTCTGTAGTATACTTACCTGTCTACCAGCCCATGTCTCCTACTTTCTCCTACTCCCACTAGCCGCTATCCATTCCCCCTTCAACGTGACTGGACAGTGAAAGGAGAAGCTGCACAGCAATTAGGTCATCTCTCTGTCACTCTGCTCTTTTCTCCTATCTGCGTTTCCCTGCAATGTAGTAAATATTAGCTTTTGGGAGGGGGAATATCAGAAGGTCCAAAAAGCAAATCTGGATAACTTCAGGAAGTATTAGCAAGGCTGCAGTCACTCAAAAATGACTATATTTATTACTTGACCCAATTACAATGGAAAAGCCAGAATATTTTGTGGGTGTAAATATCTGATGAAGTGCCAGTGAAGTTGCACTTTTGAAAAATGAGGGCTTTTCCATTGTAACTATATTTAAAGCAAACCTGTTGTGAGAGAAATGCAGTCTGTTATTACTTTTTCTCCTCTGAAAGTGCTTGTTACCTGTTGCTTCTAGCTTTTACATTTTCAGAGTCAAAAACCCAGAACAAGCATGCAGTACATGAAGTCAGACTGGAATAAGTGATGATGATTTGCATACCATGGGTCAATGACTTGCATAACATTGAAACAATGCACACTGAAGTTTCCATGCACACTCCAGCTGATAAACGACCATTTATGGTTGTTTGGGCATTTTTTTAACAGCCCATAAATGCCCCTTTATGTTATCCTATGTGTCCATGCACACATGGATGTTTATTGTAGTTTAATAGTGGTGGTGTTTATGGGCTGTTATCTGAACACCCTGAATTGGCGTTCAGGAGTCATTCTTCTGACCACAAAAAATGCTGGACGCCAATAAACTCTAAGATCCAACAGTCATGTTATATGCAAGTTGTATGCTAGATTGTACGAAGTCCTGGTTAGACTGGCCCATATGCATACTAATACTCTTTCTACATGCTGCAGAGGATGTGCAGCAGTGTACTCCTTTTTCTATCTTAGGTGGGAATGCAGCTCATAAAAAGTTCTTCTAGGCAAAGGCTCAGGCAGATATGCCTCAAATATGCCTAAGATTCACGGGCCCCTACTGGCCCATTATACATGCTCTTTCATGCGACTACCATGTCTCTTTAAAAAGTATAAGCAGACCTTAACTTCCGGTCTCCTTAATGTACCAAAGAGCCTCATACCCTGTAGGTGGAAATCTAACCAGGTCTCCTCATTCGCAGAGTTAATTCTCATTATCTGCATGAGAAATTTTTAACGGTCAATAATCAAGGCCTGAAAACTTTCCATGTAAAATGAGGTTACTGGGAGGCCATCTTCAAATTATCGGAGATGTAATACCACTTCTCCCACAGGTTCTTGGGTTTGCTGGTTAATTGTCTCCATTAAGAGTAATGGTGCAGGTTATAGTTTGTTAGTAGTTTTTCCTTTTCCTTTTTTATCTTTGTTTTGATCTTTCAACATGACAAAAGTAATGACTGTCTTATCCACTCTCTACACTTCAATATAGTGTATGTGGTGGTGTATAGAGCCAAAAAGATTAGAATTGTGTCGATGTCCCAATATTTATGGACCTGACTGTATAGGCCGTGAGATCAATATGGTTTCTTTTATGCAGTCTTGACAGAATGAATACAGTTTTTGACTACAGACACAAATAAAGATCTTAAAGGTTGAAGAGGAAGCATTCCGATCTACTGTGAACATTGTAGTTCTTGGACCTGGCGTGTCCCCAGTTTTGTGGTGTTGCACTTCCCTCCCTACTCCTTCCTGTTCTCCATTTCCCCTTCACTTTGTTTTAAATTCTCTGAATACTCAGGGTTGAGATGAGACAAGTCTCTTGAGCTGAGACAGTTGCATTTGTTGGATCTATGGGCCAGATTGCCCTTTGAGGCACTTTCTGAGACAAACATCACCCAAAACATCCAAAACACAAAAAATGCTGGACGCCGATAAACGCTCATAAATGCCGCTAAACGGCCGTTTATCAGCGTCCAGCGCTTTTTGTAGTCAATGGAAGCTAATGAAATAAGAAAAAAAAAAAAGCTCAAAAACGATAAACGTGCAAAAACGCGCATAAACACGCTGCTTACATAACGCTGCTAAAAGCATGTTTTCTAAGCAGCATCTCCTGCCACATAATCCAACGCCCAGAGAGCGTCCACCGCGCATGGAGCCTTAAAATGAAGAGCAACCAACAATAGCTTTCCTTTAATTGCAAGTGACTTCAGTCATGCATTTTGTTGATTTGTCTCAGCACTTTGAGCTAATATGGGCTCCATTGCTTTTAACAGTGTAATGTTTTGCTTATTACTTATAGGTACATCACTGGGATGACTTAATCATTCTGCCACCGTATGTCCACTATATAACCAGTATAAAGGTGAGAAATTCCTAACAAAGCAGACATTTTATTAACCACACATTAGAGTGAGTACCATTACCATGACTGAAGATTCTAGAAGTTTGTGAACTTTGCTGGCAGTTATAAGCAGGGCCAAATTTCTGCATAGTCAACATAGGCCATGGCCTAGGCACACACCACCCACACATGACTGGGTCTGTACCTCTAGAACCAAACTGCAAGACGAATAGAGAAACCGTTACGTGGGTCACAGGAGTACACTTACTTGTGCTCTCCTGTTACCCAGAATCAGCCAACAGTGGGCTAAAGCCTTCTGTCGTCTGATGTCACGGAGCTGCTCCAGGCTCTGGAAGGATCTTCATCCACCCAGATCCCAGAATTGACAGCTAGCTCTGACTCTCAGCACCCAGGCTTAAAGATGACAGGGAACAGCTGTAGCATCACACCAATGTTTTTTTTAACAACCTCAAACTTCTCTTTTAATTCTCTTCTTTTAGTTTCAGTCTAAAGTCACAAAACTAATACACTAGGATTAAAAAAAAAAAAGATGACAGTAATTTTCAGCCAGCGCAGTGAGATTTGAAAATTAGAGCCATGTGGCTGCAAGAAAAGATCCTTGTGCTGGCACTTAAATTGTGAAGCAAGCTTCAGATGTACAGATACCAAGGGGACAAATGGTCTATTTTAGCCCCTTTTTACCTAATCCTGATGAGATGTGTGTGGCTATGATGTCTGGTTCTGTCAGTATGATATGAAGTCTAGCCAGCTGATGGGGGTAGCAGTGTGACAGCAGTAGATAGTTGGTCTTAAGAAAAGAACACTAGTATAATTTAAGCACTGGCTCTAATGCAACTCATATGTATGGGGCACGTAACTGTGACCCTACATTAAAGCAGAACAAAACCCTCCTATCCCACGGAAGAGGCCATCTTTGCCTCTGTTTAATCTTCAACTGCCATGATGTTGCACATGTGACCAGTTATGACACCAGCCATTGGATGGTTTGACAGTTTGGATGAGATCACAACCAATGTGACTGTTAGCATTCCTGCATGCCGGAATGGTAAATGTTTTTTGAAACTGTTAAGTCAATGGGTTTACTTCTGCTTTAAAGCGGAACAAAACCCTTCTATCATTTTCAGCCAAGGAAGCTGCCATCTTGGCCTCTGTTTGATATTCAACTGCCATGATACTGCACTTGTGATCAGTTATAACACCAGCCATTTGATGATTTGACAGTTTGGTTGAGAGCACAATCTATGTAACAGTTATATTCCCAGCTGTGGGGAATGTAACTGTGTTTGGAAATTGTTAAATCAATGGGTTTGGTTCCACTTTAAGATTTTTGCCTAGAGTTTTGCATATACTGTCACACTGAGGTCAGAATAACCTCTATATTCGAAATACTCTAGGGTTGATTTACTAAAGCTGGAGAGTGCAAAAACCGGTGCAGCTCTGCATGCTAGCCAATCAGCTTCTAACCTCAGCTTGTTCAATCAAGCTTTGACAATAAAACCATGAAGCTGATTTCTGTGTGGAGCTGCACCAAATTTTGCACTTTTAAGCTTTAGTAAATCAAGCCCTCTGTGTCTGTTCATATGTGGGTTTCTAGTGATGTTGTATATAGCTGCAAGGCTTTTACTATTGACAAAAAGTATAGAAAATGTTGTCCTATTAATTCTGGAATATACAGTATCTCGAAAAAGTGAGTACACCCCTCACATTTTTGTAAATATTTTATTATATCTTTTCATGTGACAACACTGAAGAAATTACACTTTGCTTCAATGTAAAGTAGTGAGTGTATAACTTGTATAACCGTGTAAATTTGCTGCCCCCTCAAAATAACTCAACACACAGCCATTAAAGTCCAAACCGCTGCCAACAAAAGTGAGTACACCCTTAAATGAAAATGTCCAAATTGGGCCCAAAGTGTCAATATTTTGTGTGGCCACCATTATTTTCCAGCACTGCCTTAACCCTCATGGGCATGGAGTTCACCAGAGCTTCACAGGTTGCCACTGGAGTCCTCTTCCACTCCTCCATGACGACATCACGAAGCTGAAAGCAGATTCTCAATAGGGTTTAGGTCTGGAGACATGCTTGGCCAGTCCATCACCTTTACCCTCAGATTCTTTAGCAAGGCAGTTGAGGTGTGTTTGGGTTCGTTATCATGTTGGAATACTGCCCTGCGGCCAAGTCTCCGAAGGGAGGGGATCATGCTCTGCTTCAGTATGTCACAGTACATGTTGGCATTCATGGTTCCCTCAATGAACTGTAGCTCCCCAGACCATGACACTCCCACCACCATGCTTGACTTTAGGCAAGATACACTTGTCTTTGTACTCCTCACCTAGTTGCCGCCACATACACTTGACACCAACTGAACCAAATAAGTTTATCTTGGTCTCTTCATACCACAGGACATTGTTGCAGTAATCCATGCCCTTAGTCTGCTTGTCTTCAGAAAACTGTTTGTGGGCTTTCTTTTGCATTATCTTTAAAAGAGTCTTCCTTCTGGGATGACAGCCATGCAGACCAGTTTGATGCAGTGTGCGGCGTATGGTCTGAGCACTGACAGACACCCCTTAAATCTCTGCAGCAATGCTGGCAGCACTCATACATCTATTTCCCGAAGACAACCTCTGCATATGATGCTGAGCACGTGCACTCAACATCTTTGGTCGACCATGGCGAGGCCTGTTCTGAGTAGAACCTGTCCTGTTAAACGGCTGTATGGTCTTGGCCACTGTGCTGCAGCCCAGTTTCAGGGTATTGGCAATCTTCTTATAGCCTAGGCCATCTTTATGTAGAGCAACAATTCTTTTTTTCAGATCCACAGAGAGTTCTTTGCCATGAGGTGCCATGTTGAACTTCCAGTGACGAGTATGAGAGAGTGAGAGCAATAATACCAAATTGAACACACCTTCTCCCCATTCACACCTGAGGCCTTCTAACAGTAACGAGTCAAAATGGCTAATTGGGCCCAATTTGGATATTTTCACTTAGGGGTGTGCTCACTTTTGTTGCCAGCGGTTTAGACATTAACCACTTCAGCCCCGGAAGGATTTCCAGCTTTAGGACCGGAGCCCTTTTTGCGATTCGGCGCTGCGTCGCTTTAACTGACAATTGCGCGGTCGTGCGACGTTGTACCCAAACGAAATTTGCGTCCTTTTTTTCCCACAAATAGAGCTTTCTTTTGGTGGTATTTGATCACCTCTGCGTCATTTCTGATCGCCGCTATAAACAAAAGAAGAGCGACAATTTTGCAAAAAAACCCAAATTTCTTACTTTTTGCTAAAATACAAATCCAAAAAAAAAATATAAAAAACATTTTTTTTCACCGTTTTTGGCCGATTTATATTCTTCCTCATATTTGCGATAAAAAAAATCGCAATCGGCGTTTATTGATTTGTTTGCGCAAAAGTGGTCGCGTTTACGGATGATGAGAATTCATTTTTGGGGTTTTTATTTTTTTTTATTTTTTACTAGTAATGGCGGCGATCTGCGATTTTTAGCGGTACTGCGATATTGCAGCGGACATGTCGGAACGTTTTGACACTTTTTTTGGGACCATTGGCATTTATACAGCGATCAGTGCTATAAAAATGCACTGATTACTGTGTAAATGCCATTGGCAGTGAAGGGGTTAACCTGCAGGGGGCGCGCTAAGGGTTAACTGTGTTCCCTGGGCGTGTTCTTACTGTAGGGGGACTTGCCTAGCTGGGGAAGGGAAGTGGTCACAGCCTTCACGTACAGGAAGGCTGTGATCACATCCCTTCCCCCTCACACAGAGCGGAGGTCCGTGTTTACATACACGGACCTCCGCTCTTTCACTCCGGGGGGGGCATCGCTGGCCCCCCCCCAACACAGTGAGCGCGCGCGCGCGCTCACAGTGGCTCTGTATCGCGGCCGCCGTCGTATGACCGCGATTCACGTTACAGAGCCACTTTGTCGCCGTCAAATGCCGATCAGCCGTCGGCAAGTGGTTAATGGCTGTGTGTTGAGTTAATTTGAGGGGACAGCAAATTTACACTGTTATACAAGCTCTACACTCACTACTTTACATTGTAGCAAAGTGTCATTTCTTAAGTGTTGTCACATGAAAATATATAATAAAATGTTTACAAAAATGTGAGGGGTGTGCTCACTTTTGTGAGATACTGTATGTTTATGATATAGGGTTCCTCTGCAGTAGGTTAGGTTTTACATTGTCAACTGTTTGTAATCAAGAACATGAACACCACAGTGAGATTCTGCATAAGTTTGCTTAGCATTTTTACCTCTCCTGATTAGATTGGTCATTTTTAATTAATGAGTGACATTATATTTAGAGTGCTTTTCTTCCTGGGCACTAAAATTGCTTATCATATTGATGTTGGGGCAGATAGGAGGTTAGGCAGCCATCTTGAGTACATTCAGTAAATATCATCCAATTTTAGACAGAAACCAGTTAATCTACCAGTATGTCTTTGGGATGTGGGAGGAAACCTGCACAAGCTCAGGGAGAACATGCAGACTCCTTGCACCTAGTGTCCTGGTTTCAAGAACCCCAGTTCTGCAAGAGAGAAGCATTAACCACTAGGCATTCAATCTCATTGTCAGCTTTCACTGCATCTTGTGTGACAACAATCCATTAGCTTTCTCTTGCCTGAGCTGTCTCAGAACAGGTTTCACCAGTTTCAGAAGTTTCAAATGACACCTATTATCTGGAGAGTCCCATGTACTGGGTAAACTTTGACACAACTGGCAGTCACAGCTAATATCGCTTTTGTCTGACCTTCAGTTGGTGGGTCATTTTACACTTGCAAAAGTGCAGTAAGAAGAACACACACTGGGAATTTGAATTAATAGTAAAATGATCCCTAATTATAACTCTCAGCAGTTATCACTGAATTGGCCAGACAAGCTGTGTTAAAGCAAACCAGTATGCCGTATGGCTGCACTTAAAGTGGAACTCCAGGCTAACAGCTTAATACAAAATTAAATACATATAAAGGAGCTGTTTCACTTAAAGTGGTTGTAAACCCCAACATATACACAGTAAAGTGACTGGCCCTAGGTGATACACAGAAATGAAACAACTCCTCATACATAAGTTGTACCTGTTTATCTGCAGTCTTCTCTCATCTACAGCCATTCAAATTCCAGTTTTTATAAAGCTTGTGTGAGAGTTTAGAAAGAAGGGGGCGGAGAGCTGAAATTACACTCTGCAGAGCTCAGTGAGGAGAGGTCTGAGAGCTGATTGGAGGGAAGAGACACTTCCCCTTTCACACAGCGCACATGAACAGAGTTGAGACTGTCAATCAGCTGGAGATCCCTCTCCTGTCACCATTTTTTTCTTGGTGTCCGGAAAACTTGTCAGAAGTGATTCATGCTGATAGCAGAGGAACAAAACAGCATACAAAAATGTCATGTAGAGCTCTTATATTGAGACAAGTACACGCTATAGAGCAGGGATATGCAATTAGCGGACCTCCAAATGTTGCAAAACTACAAATCCCATGAGGCATAGCAAGACTGACAGCCACAAGAATGACACCCAAAGGCAGAGGCATGCTGGGACTTGTAGTTTTGCAAGAGCTGGAGGTCCGCTAATTGCTTATCCCTGCTATAGAGGGATATGCTTTGCTCATATTTCATGTCTGAGGTTTATAACCACTTTAAAGAGCTGTATTTCTAGCCATATGGTCCTGAGATTTATACAGCTTTGTCACACAGCACAGACATGTCTGTCAAGGCAGAAGACCTGCCTTTTCTGGGTTGCTAAATAACACATACAGGTCTTGTCCCTCCCCCAGCCTTTAACTGGAGAGTGAAAGGAGAAGCATCAGTTTGTTGCGTCAATCTGCGCTCTCCACCTATGGGCATACTTCTTGTTAGCACATGGACAAGAACAAAGTGATTTAAAGACCACAAGTGCACCACTATAGCACATGGACAATGCAGTAAAACTGATTGGATCAGAGGTTGTTTTTCTCTTTGTCCATTTGTTGCTCTGCTGTACAGGGATTGCAAGAGGCTAATACCAGGACACATTCAGGTACTTACACAGCTTCTGTGTGACAATATGTGCATTGTGGAATTGTTTGAAATCAAAACCCATTTATGCACATTTCCATACATTTCAACATGACTTGCAATGCTCTTTACATAGTATATCAATGTAGGTGCATTAATATACGTCATTACGCATTGACATGTTTTAATGGAAAACACTTTAATGATGTATTCATTAATATAAAACTGCATAAATATGTACATAAATACGGATTTATTTTATCTGCCTGGAGCTCATATTTAACCACTTCAATACTATGCACTTGCAACATTTTACTACCAGACCAATTTTCAGTTTTCAGTGCTGTTGCGCTTTGAATGACAATTGCGCGGTCATGCGACGTTGTACCCAAACAGATTTTTTATCATTTTGTTCTCACAAATAGAGCTTTCTTTTGGTGGTATTTGATCACCCCTGCGGTTTTTATTTTTTGCGCTACAAATAAAAAAAGACCTATGGTGGTTTTCTTTCGAGATAAACACTCTTGTTTTACTATTTTTTAGACAAACCCATGTTGCAGCGTACTGGCGCGTTAACAGTAAGTTTCGCGTTGTCGTGACTTTTGACTTTTAACCAGACCATCATTTTACAACGTTCACGTATCATAACTTCACCAATTTATACTCGAGGTCCGTCTATTTTATTTAGGCATAAATACATGTATAAATACGTCAAAATATAATTACTTATGTAGTAATTTCACAAAAGGTAATTTTGTACAGTTACGCATTACTGCATATAATTACGTGGATGTAACTATATGATACATTTCTCGTAACGT
>BLSH010319456.1:162866-185203 GCA_018402905.1 Glandirana rugosa | reverse complement strand
CTGATAGGTGGCACTGATGGGCACTGATAAGTGGGCACTGGTAGGTGGCAATGGTGGGCACTGATGTGTGGCACTGGTATGCATTGATAGGGGCACTGGCGGGCACTGATAGGGGCACTGGTGGGCACTGGTGGGCATATACATTAATAGGGGCTCATTCCCTGGTGGTCTAGGGTGGCATCTGAAGGTGGCACTGAGTGAAGGTGGACCTGGGCACTATGTCACTTACCTGGTGGTCTAGGGGGGTCTCCCTGGTGGTCCAGATCGGCTCCCTGGTGGTCCCTGGTCGGCTCCCTGGTGGTCCTTGGTGGGCACATCCCTGGGCAGGCTCCCTGGTGGTCTAGGGTGGCGATCCGAGGGAGGGCTGTGCTGATAAATCATCAGCACAAACCCTCCCTGTCAGGGATGCAGCCAATCGGCTCTCCCCTCATCAGGTCTGCAGACCTGAGTACAGGAAAGCCGATACACGGCTTTCCTGTATTACACTGTGACCAGCCGTGATTGGTCACGGCTGGTCACATGGTAAAGTGCTTCGGATCGAAGCACTTTACCGAGATCGGCATTGCGGGGGGTCAGACTGACCCCCCACACCACCGATCGCCGCGATGCGCGCCCCCCGGGCGCGCGGCGGCTTGTTATCCTGAGGACGTCATATGACGTCCAGTCAGGATAACTAAGCCACTTCCCGGCCGTCCTTCTGCATACGGCGGTCGGGAAGTGGTTAAAGAATCATTTCAATTCAGATCTAATAAGGTATTGAGTGGCAAATCAGGCCGATAGAAGAGCACAGGGAATGTTAACGTCTTCCTTTAAAGCAGTATTAAAGTGATATTAAGGCCCCTTTCACACTTGTGCGACCTGATTTTAACGCAATTTTTGCCACGATTTTGCTGCGATTTGGGATCAGTAAGACTTTGGTCCAACTTTGTTGCAACTTTGGCTCAATGAAAACATATTACAAAGTCGTACAGAAGTAGTACAGAAATCGCATCTATATTATTCAAGTGCAATTTGCATGAGACTTTGAGGGTTTAACATTGAAGTCCATGGGCCTCAAGTTGCATCAAAGTTGGACCAAAGTAATGCAGGGACTACTTTGAAGTCGGCACGACTTGAAAGTCATACAGATTTAAATGGTACTCATTGGAAATAATGGGGAATGACTTGTCATGTGTCTTTGCAGCCCCAAATCGCAGGACAACTTGCACAAGTGTGAAAGGGGTCTAAGTCTTGTTTTTTTTGTTTAAAAATAACAAACATGTTATACTTACCTGCTCTGTGTAGTTGGTTTTGCAAAGAGTAGTCCGGATCCTCCTCTTCTTGGGTCCCTTGGCACCGCTCCTGGCTCCTCCCTCCTGCCAAATGACACCATAGCAAGCAGCTTGCTATGGGGGCACCCGAGCCGAGCCACTGCCCTATGTTGTCCATTCAGACATGGAGCCATGGCTCGGCCCGCCCCCTCTGTCCTCATTGGCTCATTGACTTTGATTGAGAGCAGCGGTAGCCAATGGTGCCCGCTGTGTGTCTCAGCCAATCAAAAGGGAGAGTCCCGGACAGCCGAGTCTCTCGTGCAACATCGCTGCATCCAGATGGGGCTCAGGTAAGTATTAGGGGGGCTGAGGGGGGGGGGGGGGGGAGTTAAGATATGCATTAAGATAAAAAAATCTTTTGCCTTCAGAACCACTTTTACCAAAACCAAAAATTGAACACATGCAGATTACTAATCATTTTCCTTCTCTTTTTTGCTGTTGATCTGGCCAGTAACATATCTCCTCTATTTCAGTGCCTCCATTCTAGACAGCAACATAGTCAGTCTGGGGTGGCGGGGGGGGGGGAGTTTTAGATGTACTGGGCTGGCAGATTTAGATACAATAATCAATAGAAGCTAAACTCCAGCTCACACTTTATAAGCAGTTAAAGCACCTTTTTTTTCTTTGGCGATAGAGGTTTTACACAAATAATTAAAAGCTGACCGTTGTAAGCGTCTCTGTCAGTGGCAAATGGTTTGTCTCAACCCTCCAACTGCTACGATTTGCAGGACAGGTTGTTTTTTTTTGAAAAATAAGAGATTTATTGGCTTGATCAGCAGGTGAAAATAAAGGAATTAAAGCCTAAAAAAGAAAATCAATACAGCCATTACATTTAAGAATTGGTAAGCCACAGTATAATAAATGTTTTCTTTTGGGTTTAATACCTCTTTAAAGTAAGGCTATTACATGGCGTGGGCAAAGTACAGTTTCACTAGAATTGGGTCTCCAAATTTAACAGGAAAATTAAGAAATAGCTTTTTGGGAGGTTTGGGGGGGGGGTAAGACTGTTACCAAACAGGATGGTACCACACCCCCATATCATTGGCAATCAGCTGATATGGAGCCACTTGCAAGAAAAGCAGATGTCACTAGATTACTTGCACCTATTTGGCTTTTTCCGGTGCTGTGCATTGCAAACTTCAGAAACCTATTGAAATCAAAACACATTTGAAGTCAGAATTGTAGTTTACAGAGAAAAGAAAAGAAAACATACAGAGCAGAATTTTAGGTTCCCAGGATACCAAAGACAGAATGAAAGAAACCACTGCTGACCAACATAAGTGCCCACAAACAGGTTCCTCTTCTTTGGAAATTCCCCTTTAACATCGTGGTGCAAGAACTAAAGAAAATCATTGCTCTTGTTCTTTTCAAAGGTATAAAAGCTGACTTTTCTGACTGCTTTCTATGGGACCCTGTATTGTAGCCTGTATGCATCATACCATTTTATCTTCAGTATCTGTTTGTAGTGAGAAATATAGACTTAAAATAGTTGTAAACCTCAGACATGAAATATGAACAAAGCATATGCCCTTATAGTGTGTGCTTGTCTTAATCCAGAGTACTAATTGTAATTTCTGTCTGCTGTCTCATTCCTCTGCTATTGGCATGAGTTACTTCTGAGTTTTTCTGACACCAAATGAAAAATGGTGACGGGGAGGGCACAGCCTGTGACTGACAGCCTTGGCTCTGTTCCTGTGTGATGTTTGAAGGGGAGCTCTCCTCACTGATGTAACTTCCGCTCCCCGCCCCTTGCTTTCCAGAGCTGAGAGATCCTGTGCAAATTCTGCACATTGAATGGATGTAGAGGAAAAACAGCTGCAGATAAACAGATACAACATATGTAGGAGGATTTGTTTCATCTCTGTGTATCATCTGAGGCCAGTCACTTCACTGGGTATATGTAAGGGATTAACACCACTTTAAGCTGGCCATACACCAGTAGAATTTCATCTGAACGTTCGTATGGAAATTCAGAAAAATGATTATGAATATGAAAACTGAAAAATTTTGATTTAGCTGCCATGTTGGTATTTCAAAGTCTATGTTGGATTTTAGGACGCCCATGTGCATTACAATAAGTACAATTTTTTTTAATGAAAACAACATTCACGGTTAGAATTTCGTTCATTCAAGAATACATTACCTTCTTTCTCCTTCAACTCTCCTTATTACTACAGTGGGAAACAAATGTCAATTTAACGCATTAACTATAAGAAAATTTAACGAGCATTCCAAAAAATTTTTTTTTTTAAATAAAATTCTACTGACCTATGGCCAGCTTTAGAAATAATTTTTCAGAAACAGGTGCGTGAGACATGATGTGAAAACCTTAATGGCAAGCAAAGCAATGCACAGCATTCATGCTTTGTGTCAGCAGATCTTCTGTGCCGATAATCATGCTAAAAGTTATCACAGAAGGACCATACCACAGTAATACATAACATGTGTGCTTGTAATCCGTTTTGTTTTTTAAGGTATAATATGCACAGTGACAGTTCTTTGAAGTCCATAAAAGTATTTCATGTTGATGACTCTAATGATTGGTTAAAAATATGGATATTAAAGTGTTTGTTAACCTAACAAAAAAAATTGGATCCTGTTCCCTTAAAGCGTGAATAACAGCACAGTGCTTGTGCTGTGTAATTCGGCCCCTTCTATCACCTGGCTGATCCTGCCAGTTTCTGCCCTCCCCTTTGTAAACTGACCACGGTATATCATGGCTGCTGAGCCCTGACACCATGGTCAGTTTATGTGCCTCCACCATCCGCAGCTCTCCTGTCTCTCCTGTCCTCCTCTCCCGCCTCCCTCCCTGCCTGACGGCTCTTGTGTCAGGGCCTGCCCCCTCCCCTACAGCTGCTAAAATAACATTTCATATCATATATAATCCTCCTTGCGTCCTAACGATAGGTGCTCCTGATTCTGTGTTTTATTTTAAAAAATGCAGATTATACCTCATGATTGGCTCTCATGTGGCCGGTCGGCTCTCTCCTCCTCCACTCCCGACCGATTTCAGTGGGGGGATCTCGGCCCTGCCCCCGTATCTGTCAGACGGGGAGAGGAGAGAGCTGGCTGGTCACGTCGATCGGCGCACGATCGGCGCTCTAAAATGAGATATAATCTGTATTTTTTAAATAAAGCACAGACACAGGAGCACCTATCGTTAGGAGACCAGGAGGATTAAGTTCTTACAGTGGGTTAACAACCACTTTAACCTCTTGCCGCTCGCCCACCGTCAAATATCGGCGGAGCGGTGTGGCTCTCATTGCGGGCAAACGTCATATGACGTTGGCCCTTTAAGCCAGGATTGCGCGCGATGGACACAGGACACACCGCATCACCGACGGGGTTGAACAGCCATTGGTCATGGCTGTTTACCATGTGTTGCCCGTGATGAAGTCACGACTGATCACAAATGGTACTTCCCCCATTCGCACGGCGCATGTGCGCGATCGGCAGCCCGCTGCATGTGCATGTTGGTGGCAGCGTGTTCCCTAGGAACACTGCCTGTCACCGACATTGGTATCAGCCATTGGTCGGCGGCTGTTACCTTGTGATCGGCTGTGATATACTCACAGCCAATCACATGTAATGTTAACAGAGCGGTAATTAACTGTTACCAGTTTCCAGTGTGAGGAGAGAAGAGCTAGGATCAGTGAGTTACTGATCTGTGTAAAGCACACATCACCCCTGCCCCCCCACTGCACCTGTCACCCAACAGTCACCACATCTGCCCCCATAAATTGCACCTGTCATCATATAGTGCACCTGTCATCAGACTGCCATCATAAAGTTCACCTGTCACCCATTAGTGACCATAGCGTGTCACCCTTCACCCATCAGTGACCGTGGCGTGTCAACTATCACCCATCAGTGACCGTGGCCTGTCACCCGTCACCCATCAGTGACCATGGCCTGTCACCCGTCACCCATCAGTGACCATGGCCTGTCACCCGTCAGTGACCGTGGCCTGTCACCCGTCACCCATCAGTGACCACCGCCAGTCACCCATCACCCATCAGTGGCCAATCACCCAACAGTGACCACCCCCAGTCACCCGTCACCCATCAGTGACCACCGCCAGTTACCTGTCACCCATCAGTGACCACCGCCAGTCATCTGTCACGCATCTGTGACCACCGCCAGTCACCCGTCACGCATCAGTGACCACTGCCAGATACCCATCACCCATCAGTGACCACCACCAGACACCGGTCACCCATCAGTGACCACCGCCAGACACCCAGCACCCATCAGTGACCACCACCAGACACCCAGCACCCATCAGTGACCACCGCTAATCCCCCATCAGTGACCACCACCAGTCACCCGTCACCCATCAGTGACCACCGCCAGACACCCGTCACCCATCAGTGACCACTGCAAGTCACCCATCACCCATCAGTGACCACCGCCAGACACCCGTCACCCATCAGTGGCCACCACCAGTCACCCATCACCCATCAATGACCTCCACCAGTCATCCATCAGTGACCATCGCCAATCACCTGTCAGTGACCGTCATCAACTGTAAAAGTCTCACACATGTGGTATTGCCATACTCAGGAGAGTAGCAGAATGTATTTTGGGGTGTCATGTTTGCTATGTACATGCTATGTGTTGGAAAAATCATATAAATGGACAACTTTGTATAAAAAAAAAAATGCGTTTTCATTTTTTACCCATATTTTCTAAAAACTTCTGGAAAAAAATGACACATTCAAAAGACTCATTATGCCTCATAGATTATTCATTGGGGTGTTTGCTTTCCAAAATGGGGTCATTTTGTGGGCAATTCCATTGTCCTGGTGCTCCAGGGCCTTCAAAAATGTTATAGGTCATCATGACATTAGATGTGTAATTTATGTCCCTAGAATACCTGACGGTGCTCACTGCATGTTGGGCCTCTGTATGTGGCCAGGCTGTGAAAAAGTCTCAGATATGTGATATCGCCATTTTCAGGAGGAATAGCTGAGTTGTGTTTGTGTTTTAATAATCTTCATTTTGCAAAGAATTGTGGGAAAAAATTGCAACTTCAAAGAACTCACCATGCAATTTACTGAATACTTTGGAATGTCTACTTTCCAAAAAGGGGTAATTTGGGGAGTATTTGTACTTTCCTGGCGTGTTAGGGTCTCAAGAAATTAGATAGGCCGTCAGTACATCATGTGTGATCAATTTTCAATGATTGGCACCATAGCTTGTAGACTCTATAACTTACACAAGGACCAAATAATATACACCAGTTTAGGTTATTTCTACCAAAGATATGTAGCAGTATAAATGTTGACCAAAATGTATGAGGAAAGATTACTAATTTGCAAAATTTTATGACAGAAATAAAGAAAAAGGCAATTTTTCACAAAATGTTCAATTTTTTTATTAATATCACAAAAAATAAATAAAACACTAGTGATTAAATACCACCAAAAGAAAGCAGTATTTGTGTGAAAAAAACGTTGCAAATTTCATATAGATACAGTGTTGCATGACTGAGTAATTGTCATTCAAAGTGGGATAGCTCTGAAAGCTGAAAAATGGCCTGGGAAGGAAGGGGGTTTTTGTGCCCAGTATTGAGGTGGTTAAAGTGGTTGTCAACCTGTGACAACCACTTTAACCTACAGGTAAGCCTAGAATAAGGCTTACCTGTAGGTGCCCTGCATATCTCCCAAACCTGCACGGTTCAGGAGATATGCAGTGTTCTGCATGTGCCGACGTTATTTTGGCAGATGCACAGTGAAGAAACGGCCTACGTGCCGTTTCTCCACTGAGACCGTGCCGTGGCTGGTGGCTCCCGCGAGCACGCGTAGGAGTGACGTCACGCGACTCCGGACAGTCACAGAGCCAGAGATTGCGGCCCCAGAAGGAAGAGGGGCTGAAGATGAACGCCGCCAGCACAGGGGACAGAGTTGGGACGTTGCAGCCTTTGTTTGCAGGTAAGTGGCACATAATGGGCTACTATGCAATGCATAGTAGCCCATTATGCTTCTAATTTACAGAAGTATGTAGAGGAAGTAAACCCAATCTGGGTTTACTTCCTCTTTAAGAAAAAACTTTTTTTTCTCCCTTTTTTGTCTTGTCTTTTTAGTATTTTCAGTTGTGTCCCATTAAAAGGTGTTTAGCAGGTTTTTATAAAACTCATCAAATGGCACCAATGGTGCTGGCAGAAGGGAAATGGAGGTCAGGAACTGCCTTGCTCATAGTAAGAAATGTAATTTAGGTTAATTTTTCTGTCAAAAAAAAAATCTGGTTTATCTTGTAATAAAGGAACCAAAACACTGATGCATATTTGAATTTGGCAAAGTGCAGATTGAAACATATTTGTTACAGGCTGGTCAGGAGTATATTAATTATTAACCCTTTCTTTTGGGTTTATCAATAGCCTACTGTGCCCCATTATTATAATGTCTTTTTTATATAGCTACAGTATATAAAAGAGATCAGCTTGATATGAATACCTTACCCGTACATGTCAAGTTTTTAATAACCTTGTTTCTGTTTATAGTTTGAAATGACATATGCATCTAGGGGCAGCCATATTTGCTGAATACCTATTTAGAATTGACTTCCTGCTCTGCTGTGCTACACAAAAATGGTGGCTTATAATGCAAGTCTGTAAATCAGTTTGACTGGTAGAAAGCAGTGCTCCTTGTGTGTCTGATATTTTCTCTCAAGTTAGAGAAAGAGTAACCGAGAGATCGCTTTAATGTCAAAGTTACACATTTCCATAATTAGTACAGTAACTAACACATGGAAGGGCCAGCTTGCTAAATGTATAGAGAATTAAAAGCATTACATTGTCAAACAAGGAAAAAACTGTAGTCAAAACCTGCTCATTAAAAGTTAACTATATGTTCACATTAAAAGAGACCCTGTAACCTTGATTATTAAGGTCAATATTAAGGTCAAGGTGACAGGGTTTATGTAAACCCCCAACTACATTAAGGCTATCATAGATGTATCAATATGTCATCTGATTTCTGCTGAAATTAAAGCCATGGGTGCCATGCATGCACTGCCCCTCTTAACAAAAATCAGTTAAAAATGGACTGAGGCAGGTGAAAAATTATCAGCCGAACAGTGACTGCATCCTATCCACTATATTTAAGTATTCAGGCAGCCATGGGTGTCAGGGCTGCCTGACTACAATAGTCAGCAGTGGAGATTCCTCCATCCACACTTTTAGTGTGGTTAGGGAAATCAATTGATTTTCTCTCATTCAGCCTGTGAACTTTAAGCTGTCTGTGGCCAGCCTTATCCTCAGCTCTTCTGAGTTCCCCCACACCTCCATCCTCCTTAGCTGTCATCAAAATATCCGGCTTTGTCAGCTGGTGTCATTTCACAGAGGGAGCGGTGGTATCACAGAAGAAGTAGCTGCAGAGGATCACAGGAGAGGTCAGGTTAAAGTTGTCAGGTGGTGGGCTATACACAGACTGTGAGTGTAGTTGTACTCATTTTCCCCAGAACTTAGTGAATGCGACAAAGTTCCATTTTGTAAAGAATACCCAATTAGGTGCAAGGTAAATTTTAAAAAACTGCATTTTTGCTTGCACATGATTGGATGATGGAAGTCGGCAGCGTTTCACCGCATTCACCAAGCTTTGGGGAAAATGAATGCAACTGCATTTCCAAAGTGCACAGTCTATTTTCCTTTAGTAAATCAACCACCATGATCTTTTGAAATAGTCTGTGTTTCTGGAAAGCTAATGTTTTATAAAAAAAAAAAGTGGGAAGATTTCCAAAATCAGGTCCAGCCTGCCAATCTGGTAGTTAAGTAAGATGTGATTGGCTGCTGTGAGTTACTTTACTATGCACAGTCATTAGACTTTGCACTGCTTTATTAACCTCCCTGGCGGTAATCCCGAGTGTGGCTCGGGGTGGAATTTCAGTACCATTAGCGGTAACCACGAGCCACACTCGGGATTGCATCACTGGATCCAGGCAATGTTACTCACCTTGTCCCCTGGATCCAGCGATGTCCTCCCGCGGTGTCAGCGTGTCTGTCCTCCGCCCGATGCCTCTGTGTGCCGGGCTCCGTTCCCTGCGAGCGTCGCGTCGCACGGGGGCGGAGCCCGGCGACAAATTCAAAAAGTGAAACACACAGTATACATACAGTACACTGTAATCTTACAGATTACATTACTGTATGAAATCATTTCAAATCCCCTTTGTCCCTAGTAGTTTGCCCAGTGCTCTGCCTGCACTTTTATATTATATTTGTCATTCTTTCTGCCTGGAAACTTGAGAACGTCCCTAGCAACCAAAAAGCGTCCCTTTACGTCAAAAGTGTTTTTTTTATCAGCTAGAAAACACCGATAGTAAATAAGAATCATTTGCAGAATTGAGTGATACTCATTTTTGGGGAAATTTATCATCAGAAACTGAAAGTGACGACAGCGACAATTCTGCAAATGAGTAAATTTAAGTGTTTTTGATTTGATTACATTATTGAATACATTTTATTACTATTATGTTATTATTTTTGATAATTATTTATAGTTATTTATTATATTATAATTTATGATTTCATGTTTCAAACTTTATCATACCCGGGATGTCTACTAGACTCTTGTTTGGACAGATTTAAGTGAGTTATTCCTAAGAATTACAGGCCTACAATATAAAAAGCCAAATTTCCAAGCAAAATAATCGTACCGCTTTCAGCACCAAAAATCTGACATAATCATACCGCCAGGGAGGTTAAAGGACCATTCCAGCCAATAATGATATTTTAGTTATAGGCGGAGACTGGTGTGCACCCACTGTCTTCTATCCCTTGGGAACTCCAGCAGCAAAAGCAATCCTGCCATGGTTCCTTGCTCTGGTTCCATCCACGTTGAAACCCAAGTGCCTCCGGGACTTCCCACTCTTTGCATTGCATACCTCATAGTAAAAGTTAAAATAAAAAAAATACAAGAAAGAGTGGTGGAACATCCCCATAATGAAACATGAGAAAGCAAACAGAGAAACCTTACCATTGGAGTTCCTGAAGCCAAAAGAAACCATGGTATCACTCTCCAATATCTACAAAAACAATGAAATATCTGCTTTTTGGTAGAATTACCCTTAAATAAGCCTAGAAGCCATAACAACAACATGTGAGATCCAAGGCATATTTGTTATGTGGGACTCAGATGGAGCATTTATTACAATGTAGGATGATAACGCCTGATGTGGCGCAAGTTCAGCTGTAAATCATTTGCAGAAAACTATATCAGTTGGTGACCCAGGATTGCAGGCATAGGGGGGCCATTCACGTACAATACTGTTGGAAATCCTTTAAAACTTAAAGCTTCATGCACACAGGATGTTTTAAAAAGGTTCGAAAAACGTCAGTAACTTTGTAGTGAGTTTTTCAACATTTTTGACAGGTTTTGCAATAAAGTTGTTTTGCGTTTTTTAGAGTTAGCTTTCTTTAGCCTTTTTTTTTTTTTTTTAATGGGCTCAAAAATGTTAAAAAAACGCTGGTGAGCCACGTTTTTGAGTGATTATCGGTGTTTTTGAGTGTTTTTACAGCTGAAAAACTCCTCTCAGAACCCACTAGTCTTACAGCCAAAAAACACTCCAGTCAAAAACAGTTGATAACAGCTAATGTGTTCATGGACACATAGGATAACATGATGGAGAGTGTACTGACTGAAGGAAAAAACATCTGAAGCCAAAAACAGCTGAAGTAAAAACATCCAAAAACATCCTGTGTGCATGAGGCCTAAAAGGATGCCTTATCTGAGCCAATCATGTGTTCGATTCTGTATATGGTTTGATAGTTCAATTTCCCCCAGTGTGTAAGTGTGTTTGTTTTTAATCTGCAGGACTGGGATATTTTGGGCCAGAGACTGATGTGAATGTTTCTGTATACTAATATAAGAAATAGACTTTATATAAGGACAAACTCCCATGTAGTCACTAATCGACTGGAACCATTAAAGAGCTAAATGTTGATTTTTAATGGTTACACTCCTATGGTATAATCTGCTCACGTCGAGAGCAAAACTTCCTGTTTCAGTGCTGTCAACCTTATCTACTCAGAAAAGCAGAAAAGGGAATTGAAAATATTTTCTTCATGAAGCATTTGCATGAACAAAATATGGTAAAAACAAGGGCTTGACAAGATTATTCAAAGATTTCCCACAGACCTGTAAAGATCTTGAAATATGTATCAAGTGGCTGTTTAAGACATCGCCGCAAGTCTTAGGACCACCCAGGCTGTAAGTAATTTCAAAATATAGAACCTGGATTTTATTAAGTTCTAAAAGTGTACTGAAGTAGTAAGTCTTTTTTATGTGGCTCCCTACAATTCACAAAAGTAGTATGTGTAAAATTGGAAACGCTTTATACTATTTTGGTTTTTGGGGGCAGACATATTTTGAGCAGTCCCCAGCACTTTAGTTTCCTGCTTTGAAATGGTAAACCAGTAGCTAAATTCTGGCTCTGTTCCGAATAAATTTACTTTATTTTTAGCTTAGGAAAATGCAATTCAAGTCAAAAATGATATTTTTTCTTTATAAAATTTTAGTACACAAGATGTGATGCTATTATGTCCAATAAATCCCAACTCCAGCTTTGTCTATATTGAAACTTAGGTTAAATAGGATAGGATTAAAACCTTTCTATCGCAGCTGGAGATATTTCTCCTACTATCTGTCCCTGCCTGGTGCACAGAATATCACTGGGACAGGAAGTGCGTTCACTATGACAACATAACATGGATTTTAACTTGTCTCTACTTATCTAGTAATATTTTATTATAATATATATGTTATTTTGTATTGATATTTATTAGTGAATTCAATGAAGAGACTTTTCTGTAATTCCTATCTTGACCCTATTTATCAAAAAAAATAAAAAATTCTAATTGCCCACAGGGGTAAATTTCTATAGACATTATCTAAGTTCAAGTAGGTCTTTACGCTCCCTAGCCACTTTCTGCAATTTCATCCCTAGTCCCTCGTCTCTCAAAATCACATTTAATTTTTTTTTAATTTTTAATTAACTTTTTTTTTTTTTTTAATTCTCCCTACACTTCCTAGGTCAGGGTTTCTCAACCAGGATTCCATTGAACATCAATGATCTTTTTAGCTATCTTTATAATAAATTAACTATATGTCATATTAGTATGATCAGCTGAATGTTTAGGTATTCTATGTGTAATGTGCATTTTATGTTCATTTTTTTATATGTTGTCCCAGCCTCTATCAATTTCTTTAGACAGCTTGGTACATATTAAGAAACTATAAATATAGGCAAGACATAAAGAAAGGAATGTTGGTATCAGTGCTACATACAGTTAACAGAATGGAATATTTTTCATGATACTGGTCATTTAACATCTAACAAAAAAAAAAAGAGACAGAAAAAAATGATACAAAGTTGATCTGCTCTAAAAGAATAAACATATATGGTAATAAGAATCATTACATACATTTCTAAAATACAACTAGTGTATCTGAATGAATGTGTGAGCCTGCTGTAATTTCCTGCCCTGGCTGTGCTGCAGTGCACATGTGCAAGCAGTGAATATGCTGACAGAAAAGGAAGCAGATGGCCTCATCACTGCACTGCTGATCCCTAACTGTCCAATCAGCAGGGCTGGGGTGTCCATTGACCAAGCAGTGCTGTTGATACAGCATAGAAGTTTGAGAACTGATGATCCCAAAAGCAAGCATTGTTTACAGATTATGGGATACGTAAAAAATCCCATAATCTGTAAGTGAGCATGAGTCATAAGAGATTTTAAATGCACACTAGAAAATTGTTGAATGTATGGGAAACCACTCACATTTTTAAAAAAAAAGGTAGATGACCAAAGTTCTGGTATTTCCCTGTAGTCACTCTTACATGATGCAGTATATGCATATCATAGATATGCTGCTGTGACCAGACACTGTCATTTAAAGACATCACCTGATAGATATTGGTGGAAAAAAGTAATTACAAAAATCTTGTTTGTGACAAAATACACTAGAGGTCCAACTAATTTCTGTTTACCATACATTTAGCATTTGCAAATCAGCACAGGGATGTTACAAGCATTGAAATGTATAATACTCTTGGATATCCTTGTGCAAAAGTCAAGCCCCTTTTTAGACACCTGCTAAGTTTTTCGCTTAGCAAATAATCGATGCTTCCTTACATTTTTTTTATCCTGTTACTTTTATAAGCTGGATTTATTACTATTATCAGCTGGAATGTGATTTGTTGCTATTGCTGTTTTATTATTTTTGTTTTGTAATTAAGATGCATTATGCCTTATAGGGGTATTTTGTTTCTTTAATAAAAGCCCTTAATTTTAAAGGCTAGCTTAAATTAGGGTGTTTAGAAGGAGTTAGAATATTGAACTTTGTTCCTTTCTACCTAAAGTTTTGGCATAAATAGAGAAAAAAATGTACTATTCGCTATAGTATTTACAACAGGTCTAGAAAAAAAACAATTAATTTTGCACCTATGTTCTTGTGTTCATACAGAAAATATGGGATGCGTCCAATCAAAATCGAAAAACCAAGATTCTGAATTTGGAAAGAGCAGCGATTCGAAGCACTATCCCGTACGTAACCCTGAACGAACTATTTATGTACCAGATCCAACGTCCAATAAGCAGCAAAGGCCAGTAAGTAGATAGCCAAGGGAAGAAAACATACCTTAGCATGGCTTGCTCCTCACCTTCTCTTTTTTCCCCTTACATCAATCCAATTTCTTCCTTGGGGTAATAAAAAGCAGCCTCTGGCTCCGCAGCTGTTTTTGTGCTTGCATTCAAAACATGTAAGTTCAACAACACCTAAAGAGTCATTCTCTGGCCTATGGTAACTGCCTCCAGTGAGCTTATGACTGAGTCACAATATGTTAAACATAGTCCTACTTTTCAAATTGTATTTTTTGTCTTGGTCCAGGCAGAAACAAATGCAAACTTAATCTGAGATTGTACATCTGATATCTATCCAGTGGCTTAAAGTGCCAGTGGATGGGACGATTGCAGTCTAAGCGGATTGATCTATGTGTTTATCCAGTACTTATGATGACCAAATCTCAAAGATAATTTAAACTGTCACTTGGGGTTGATGCTACCACATTCATGGAATGAACAAAAAAAAAATTCTTCCATAAATCCAGCATTCTTAGCCTTTAATGAATCTACCTGTATACAATACTGATCGGGTCATGAAGCAAAGTAAGAAATCTTTTTGAAGCAGCACTCCGGTTGCATGATACAAGGTTCTCATAATACCTTGTGGTGATCCACCAGCCACCTACTTGCAGGGACACAGGGGAAAGTACAGGGGTACAGAATCTACAGAAAGACACTGATTTCTCAATATCTAAACTAACTAAAATGTCTGCAGTCATGATGGTAGGTTAGGGATTAGCGTTAGGACCACACATATTGCTGGAATATATGGAGCCTGTATATACTGTAGTTCTAAGCCAATCTTGAAAGTCTAGTTAGTTGTCAGAGTTAGTGCCTGTTTGGGCACTTTTATATTATAATCCCATACTTTAATTATTTGACTGTCAATTGACTGTAATAAAGAAAAAAGAAAGCAGTAGGTAATTTCGATTAGACTTTTTTTTCTTTTAGCTCCTAAACTCTATTAAATTCTCCTAAACTTTGCTAAACGCCAGTGTCCAATGATTAGCTGGTTGTTAAGGAGTGGGCCAGGAAGCCAGCCACTGCATCCTTAACAATGAATGAGTCATCAGCTTTCAGCAGGGTTCCCCACTAACAGCTAAATGTAAAAAAAAAAAAAAAAACATTGGCGGCAATCCATACCAGGCTCTTTGTGTCTAGTATAAATCTTAAGGGGAACCCTACACCAAAATTAAAAAAAAGGCATAAGCCCCCACCCCCAAAACCATACCAGACCCTTAGGTCTGGTATGGATTTTAAAGGGGAACCTCCATGCCAAAATGTTTTTTAAAAAAATGACAGAGCGCCCCCCTTCTGAAAATTCCCGGCCACATGCCCACAACATGGGGGGTGCTTTGGGGCAGGGGGGCTCTGCCCTTCCCCCCAAAGCACCCTGTCCCCATGTTGATGGGCCTCTTCCCCACAACCCTGGCCGGTGGTTGTGGGGGTCTGCAGGCGGGGAGCTTATCAGAATCCTGGAAGCCCCCTTTAACAAGGGGGCTCCCAGATCTTGCCCCCCCTCCGCCATGTGAATGAGTATGGGGTTTGAAGTGTAGTGTTGTTTTTATAGTGGAAGTTTTGGTGCCCAATTTCTTTCTATTCTTTATTATTTAGGGAGCATACAGTCATTAGCGAGATTCAAAAACTGTATAATGTGATATAGTACATGATAACCAACATCTCTTGAAACATCAATTAGTTTGTAAGACAACTTCCATAGTTAAAGTTGGACTATGTCTCTGACTGTACTCTGTACTTTTATTTTTTTTCAACTACGTAGGAAATGTTAGGCATGGGAGTGGAAGCTTGAAGGGGAATGGGAGGAAGTGCATCCCAATTTTTTTGGTGTGATACTTTTATCACATGTATTATACAGCTATTAGCCCTGAAAAAGTAATAGTCAAGTTTTGAAGTCTATTTACAGTCCACCAAATTATTAGTGCCAAAAAGCCTGTACCAAAATTTGTATGATAAAATATATCGAAAGCCCGCTATCTCAAGTATGAACGTGCTACAGCCCCTGTTGGTTTTTCTGTGCCTGTCTCTGGCTTTACCGAGGAGATTCACCCTCTCCGTAGTCACCAGGACATAAGGTCTTAGGAAATCCAAAATTTGCAGTTGTCACTGGAAAAAGAATAGGAGGGGTAAACTTTGAATGGGGACAGCTATTCCAATGATAGCGCTTTACCCCCTCACATTGGAGAGATTTCCTTTCACTTTCTGTTGCGTCTGTGGAACAGGAAATTAAGGGAAATCTCCTCAGTGAACCACAGACAGCAAACAGAAAAACACAACTGATAGGGGATCCATTTAGTTCCTACTCTTGACCCTATGTTCACATCTATGCTTGTGGCTGCGGGTGCGGGAATCATAGCGCAATGAAAACGCACTGCTTTGTGGAAACGTGTAAGGCTGTCATTCATTCTGAATGGCAGCCACACGCGTGTAAAATCGCAGTGGAGTGTGTAGGAACCGTAGGGAAATCGCGTGGTCAAAAAGACCATGCGATTTCCCTCTGGCTGCATTTTTGAAAAAGTGTAGTATATACTATATATATATATATATATATATATATATATATAAAATTACCAAAAGTATTGGGACACCTGCCTTTACACGCACATGAACTTTAATGGCATCCCAGTCTTAGTCCATAGGGTTCAGCATTGAGTTGGCCCACCCTTTGCAGCTATAACTGCTTCAACTCTTCTGGGAAGGCTGTCCACAAGGTTTAGGAGTGTGTCTATGGGAATGTTTGACCATTCTTCCAGAAGTGCATTTGTGAGGTCAGGTACTGATGAGGATGAGAAGGCCCGGCTCGCAGTCTCAGCTCTAATTCATCCCAAAGGGGTGTTCTATCGTGTTGAGGTCAGAACTCTGTGCAGGCCAGCCAATTTCCTTCACCCCAAACTAGCTCATCCATGTCTTTATTGACCTTGCTTTGTGCACTGGTCCAAATCATTTGGTGGAGGGGGGTTATGGTGTGGGGTTATTTTTCAGGGGTTGGGCTTGGCCCCTTAGTTCCAGTGAAGGGAACTCGTAAGGTGTCAGCATACCAAGACATTTTGGACAATTCTATGCTCCCAACTTTGTGGGAACAGTTTGGGGATGGCCCCTTCTTGTTCCAACATGACTGCACACCAGTGCACAAACAAGGTCAATAGAGACATGGATGAGCACGTGTGGAGTAGAGGAACTTGACTGGTCTTCACAGAGTCCCGACCTCGACCCGAGAGAATACCTTTGGGATGAATTAGAGTGGAGACTGTGAGCCAGGCCTTCTTGTCCAACATCAGTGCCTGACCTGACAAATGCACTTCTGGAAGAATGGTCAAACATTCTCATAGATACACTCCAAGACCTTGTGGACAGCCTTCCTAGAAGATTTGAATCTGTTATAGCTGCAAAGGGTGGACCAACTCAATATTGAACTCTGCGGACTAAGACTGGGATTCCATTAAAGTTCATGTGTGTGTAAAGGCAGGCGTCCCAATACTTTTGGTAATATAGTGTGTGTGTGTGTATATAATTATATTATGGCATATATAGTATTATTGGTGATGTCAGCTGTATCTTTTCTTGCACTGTTAATGTGATTACCATCCTTTTGTGTGCTAAGGAAGGAAAGAGATGGGTATACATTGTAACGGAGACATGCTAACCAGGTTACATGATGCTAATAAGGAAGTACATTTTCTCTTGAGAATAATGCCAAACAGACATTTACAGTGAAAAACAGAATTTGCAGCTCAGCTCAGTGTGCAGTGTTCCTCTTTAGCAAACTTCTGGTAAACGCTTCATATGACCAGAAAAACAGACAATGTTTATTAAAAAGCGGGTGTGGTTCCTGGGCTATAGTGTGCTGTTATGGTCTCAGCTGAGCATGTGGTTTAACTGTAGAGTTTTGCCACGTTTCTATTATTAAGGGCTAGAAGTGTGATTATTAGGGTTTGAATGAGTTTGAAGCAGGCATTCAATCATAAAAATGTTTGCATGTGGTATGTGCGCAGTGAGTGCATTCAGAAATAAATAATTGGTAGCTGTCATGGCCTGTTTATAAAGAAAACCACATGACCACTGCATCATAGATGATATGATGATCACATGGTTGGGAACTAATCTGATTGGACTGTACACAACATTAAACATGAATCACATTTGGGCAAAAGATCAAAACGTCATGTCTCATGTGCAGGCTCATGTCACGTTTTTTAGATGATAGGCTGTCCTATAATTTCTTAGGCCCCTTTCACACAGGCGTTCCGTTTGCGACAAAGAAAAAAACGGACACCCATGTATTCCTATGGGCAAGTGGATGTTAGGGGATAGTCATCCGTTGACATCCACTGACATCTGTTTTAGTTAACACCCATTTTTTTAAATGGAAGAAAGCCCTATTTTTCTTCTGTTTAAAAAATGGAAGCAAACCTAAATGGATGTCAATGGATAAACGGTCCATTTTTGCATTCATTGTTAGGAGCCAGCACTCGCCGGGATCCTAACAAACAATGATTCATCAGCCGAATGTAAACAATTGCTGGCTGTAAAAAAAAAGTGAAAAAAACAGGGTAACAAGGTAATAGGGTTGCCCCCACCCCAATCCATACCAGGCCCTTCGGGTCTGGCATGGATTTTAAAGGGGACCTCACGCCAAAATTAAGTAAAAATGGCGTCCCCCCCAAAACCATACCAGATCCTTATCCAAACATGCAGCCTGGCAGGTTAGGAAAGGGGAACCATATCAGGCCACATGCCCTCAACATGGGGGTTGTTGAGGACATGTTGATGGGGACAAGGACCTCTTCCCCACAACCCAGACCGGTGGACGTGGGGGTCTGCGGGTCGGGGGCTTATCGGAATCCTAGCCCCCCCTTATGTGAATGAGCAAGGGGTACATTTGTGTTTATTTTTATATGCTTGAGGATCAGTTTCTTAGAAGGATATAGGGTGAGCCAGGACAGAAAAAAATGAGGAACAAGAGCTCAAAGCTGTAACAAATGCATCTAAATAAAAGACAAAGAAAATAATTTAAATTACGTTAATACAGTAAATAAAAAATGGCAATGGAATTCATGCGTGGAAGATAAGGTGTTGAAGATGGACCTGAGTTCCCCTTACAACATTCAATTAATTCTCTCCAACACATGCACATTTTTCCATGTTTTATCTCTTTCTATGCTGCACTGAAATCCCACACCAATATCGTCAGCTCTGCCGAATTTCAGAACACCTCTCCCTACAACATGGGGGAGATGTTCTGTAGTCCAGCAGGGAGGAACTGGGCAGGGCTTTTACTTAAAAATCAGTGCAGCAGAGACAGAGTTGTCAGATGCAAAAAAGAAAAGTACCGCATGTGTTTGTTTCTTTTTTACAGACATGCACTTTTAATATATGTGTTCTCCTTGAGAAAAGTTGGACATGTATGGTCATTGCCATCAGTTAAATCCTTTAAAATCTGTATTTTCTATTTAAAAAAACACTGCCTTAGCAAAAAATATTTTTAGCATATGTTAGGCATTTCCCAGCACAAAAGAGGAACTTTTTTTTGTCTCACGGAGGAAGTATGTACAGTATATTTTCCATTTGCTTTGCAATATTTTATTACGAAAGCATAATGTCTTCTTTCAGAAACCTAATGCGTCTTACCAGAGTCAAAATAGCCTTTAATCTATTTCACCTAAAGCTAAAGTACACATACGTAGATATTTTATTAGAAAGGAAGGAGTTTGTGTGAAATGGTTTCACATCCTTCCAACCAGCGAGCACGTAAAGTCAGAAACATCAGACCATTAGCTGTCAATATATTTCCCAAACTTGTGTAAAGACCACTGCATCTAAGAGGTTCGATACTGCAGTCCATGTTCATTATAGCACAGTGCAAATCAGAGACAGAATACAGAGGATGCCAGCTATTTTTCCTTCTAGAGATTCATTAATGCCTATTTCCAGAACAAAATATGGCTTTTAAATTATTTTTATGGATCTTTCTCTTCCTTACATATTATTTGTTACTGTATAATACAGAGAGTAGAGTGATAATATCATCAGTGGATATTTGTCATATGCAGTAGCTTATGCAGGCCATACATAAGTCAAATTCCAAAGGAATTTTCTTTCAAAAATCAGAAATTTTGTGCATTTTGTGATCTGATGGTGCCACCATTGATTTCGAAATTCGACCAACCAAGTCTTCAATTTCATCTAATGTTGCTACACAAAAGAATTTTTATGGCCGGGAATCTTATTTTCTTTCTGGGAATTTTCTTTTCTTGCGCTTTTTTTATTATATTGCTCACACAATTCTCCCATTATTGATTAGAAAATCGTTTGTTTTTCAAAAAATTTCCAACATGCCCAATCACTCAAATTTGATGGCTGCACGAAAATCGCCTGTTGCTGTGGCCCACCAATGGTGCGAAATTGGAACAAAAATTATTGGATAAGATTGTCGAAAGAAAATTATTTCAGAATTCGACCCATGTATAACCAGGCTTAGTCTGAATTTCCTGTGGCCTTGGCTGCACAGCTTTGGTTAGAAAGGCTTGGATTAAAGATCTGTACAAGGCACTGGCTAAGTGGACTTTTGTTTTCAGGGATGTGTTGCTCATCACCTGATATATCATTTCCCTAGTGCATTTTTTAATAATATGGAAGACAATATAAGGCACTATCTGTTGACATGCCAGCATTACTCACAGCTGGATCCATGTCTATTTCTTTACAACAAAAAAAAAGATTTTTGCCCAACAAACGTGACGTTCTTTAGTTACTAAAACCATAATCTGTTCTATAAAAAATAATTGATTTGTACACTTTGTTGTGTGTCGATCACATGTATAAGCATTACAGAACAAGACGGGCCATTTTATAAACTTTCTGGTATTTAGTTTGATTAATTAAGTGCAGCGGTACCCTAGTATAAATTAGAAAGGATGGTGAAAACATAAAGTAAACCTGTCTTCAATTCTGTCTAAGCCCCAGTTCACGCAGAATCCAACTTTGAAATCGTGTGACTTCACTTGAACTTTTGGCCATACTTCTCTTTTAAAGAACAACTGTACCTTTGTACAAGTTGTTTTTTTAAGATATGGCCTCAACCCCCAGAGTGCAGTCCACCTGGTCTGATACTTACCTCTGACTATAATCCAAAGGTTTTCAGTGTGTGGTCCTGCCCAGAGACTTACAACCTTTTTTCATAAAGCTCACTCTGCAGGAACACTGCAGGTTACTTTGGGTACTGCTCCCCAGAGGAATGAAGGATGGCTGAGGTGCACATGCACAGTATAAAGAGGACCAAGAGAGGGCGTTTACTAAACAAAAGCCTGTATGGCTCAGAGCTGGCCCATACAGTAACATTTACTTGAACAGGGACAGAGGTATTGATCTCAGGAAGATATTGGGGGGATTTACTAAAACTGGAGAGTGCAAAATCTGGTGTAACTCTGCATAGAAACCAATCAGCTTCCAGGTTTTATTGTCAAAGCTTAAATTGTAAGCTCAGCTTTACAGAAAATCTGTAAGGTGAAGTTCAACTGGACCCCCTCCCCCCCGGTCCCGCTATACTACCAGAGTGCCACGATCCCCCGCTGTGAGACACAGAGGTTGTTGCTTTAGCAGTCCAGGTATTTGAAATCCTCCTGGCTTTCTCTCCTCTCCTCCAGCGCGAACAGGATGGGCTAAGCGGGTTCTGATTGGTCAGCGACGTCCATGTTCTGGTGCTGACCAATTAGAGTGCCTCCTATCCGTACATGCTGATAGGTATGGATAGGAGATTAACCACTTCCTTACCGGCGTATAGTAAAAATACGCCGGCAAGGTGGACTCCCCATCCTAAGTGGACGTCATATGACGTCCTCTTGTTTTCGCCGCTTTGCGGGCCCTCAGGGGCCCGCATCGCGGCGATCGGGGACTGGCCGTGTCCCTCGGGACCCCGGCCTTGCGTGATCGGGGTAAAGAGCCAATAAAATTGGCTCTTTACCGCGTGACCGGCTGTGTCCTATCACAGCCGGTCACTGACAACAATGGCGACTGAGCGGCGTGCACGCCGCTCGCGCGCGCCCCAGGGGGCGCGCAGCGCGGCGATCGGGGGGCGGGCTTGTCCCTCGGACAAAGCCCAACCCCGATCACGGTAAAGAGCCAATAGTATTGGCTCTTTACCACGTGACCGGCTGTGTCCAATCACAGCCGGTCACAAAATGACGGGATTTCGCGGTAACGAGCTGTTACCGGGTTCTCCCCTTCACACACAGTGAGGAGGAGATAGCGGTAACAGCTCGTTACCGCTTACTGTCAGCACCAAGCACACTGATTGCCCCCCCTCCAATAAAGAGTACCTGTCACCACCCCATCAGAGTACCTGTCCACTGTCCATGAGACTACCCCACCACTGTCCATGAGAAATAACCTCC
>BLSH010319456.1:141931-160277 GCA_018402905.1 Glandirana rugosa | reverse complement strand
ATACTGTATATATATATGTATATATATATATATATATATATATATATATACAGTATACATATAGCCTTTGCATGAGAAGCAGCATGAAGATCTATCAGTAACTAAATTATATGAGATATTTCTGCACTGGTGACCATTGGTATGCGCAGCCTATTGCAGTAGGGTGTGCACCCCAGACCACAAACCCACACGTGTGTATATCAGCAGACGGTTTCAGTAGAGCAGAGATTGGTTACAGCAGTTTGTTATTTTTATTATTTTTTACAATAGTAGTTTTTATTGTTATTTTTTTAGGAGTACCGTTGGGAGGCTTTGGTGAAATATCAGGGGTCTAAACAGACCCCAGATGTCTCACTTTGAAGACAGGGAAAGTGACTGAGAACAGAGATTCCCCAGCCCCTTTCTCTGCAGCCTCAGCTGCACTGGGCAGTGAACGAATGGGAAGTGCTCTGTGCTGAGCGGCTTCCTGTTCATTCACATACTGACGCACAGTAAACATAGTTTACTATACTTCAGATATGAATTAACACAATGATGTGTTCATTGTGTTCATTTAGAAAAGGAAGGTGTTGGTAAATTACATATTTACTAGCCTCTTCCCTCACTCTCTATCCTGAAACATCCCTCGCAACAGCTGTGGGAAAGAGAAGAGGAGGGAAGGCAGCAGCACTGCGGGGGGTAATATGGGGAAATCGACACTGCATATAGTGATTAGGGTGTGCCCAGGCACACCTGGCACACACCCTGCACACACCTATGCTGGTGACCAAGGCAAAAAAAAAATCCTGTCAAAGTGTGAAAAGTGAGTGATGAAGCAATGAGATGATGATAGAAAATAGGTTCTATAATTATAATTATATGCAACAATTGATGTGGATATCTGGATTACATTTCAATAAAAAAAATGTTTATCATGAAGTTCAGATATCCATGTTATAAATGGACATCTACTATTAGAAAGGAGAGTGAAATTATTACTTGATCATGTCATGGCTCACTTAGGCAATACTACTATCAGTAATTTATTTCTCCAAAATCACACCTTTAATTTGATCAATCCCAGTAATGCATGTTATTATTTCCATTTGTATTTGCATGCATGTCATCTTGGCAGTTATTTCATAATTACTGTATTGTAATATTATGTATTTGTGAAATGTATCCAATTCAGCCTTTATTAAAGAGCAGAAGGCCAAGTAGAGTGACAAATAATAATCCATTTTTTATTGATACACTAAATTGAATAAAATTGATTTTCTTAGTGTATGCCCACCATTTCCCTTCACTTGCTTTTAGTAAAGTAACCTGGCCTATAGTTAGACTGACTGAGCATATGTTTTAAAAAAATTAAATGATTAAAACATTTCAATAAAAAACACATTTCACCCTATTATTAGATCCCTTAGCTATTTATATAGCTTTATATCTAGCAAGTACTTTTCACATAGGAAATCCTTTGTATATTTAATTTTAGTTTGAACTGACCAGGCTTGTGACATATGTTTTTGGTAAAAAAAAAAAAAAAAACTGCTCTATTATTGAAGTTAAAAAAGATTTAACAGGTGCCATCTAAAATGTGTCTAGGAGTGAATGGACAGTCTGACTCCCTTGGTTGACTTAAAGCAGTAATGAACCCATAAGCAAACATTTATTGTACTGATTCTTAGATGTGATGGCTGCATTACTTTTCTTTCATAGGCTTTCTTTCCTTTATTTTCACCCGTTGATCTAGCTAGTAAGCAGTAACAGTTACAGGGATGAGACATTTATCCCAAAATGAAAAATCTGTAACTGATTGTATAAAGTGTTAGTTGGAGTTTGGCTTCAATTTGTTGGTGTATCTTTTAGTATATCTAACACTCCCCTCCCCCAGACTAACAATGCTGCTATCCAAATGTGCACCCCGTGCTCCTTCATCCATAGTGAGGGCACTCTAATACAAGAGGGGAGTTATTTGCCAGATGAATAGGTGAAACAGAGGGAAAAAGCCTAAAAAATGAAAATGAATGCAGCCACCACATCTAATGCTTAGTAAGCTGCAATATGTTACATTTTTGGTTTTGGGTTTAATACCTCTTTAAAGCTTAATGGGATAGAATTTCCTTCATGCATTGCAGAAGCTCTGGTCAATAGATTATGCTGCTGTGTCCTAGTGATATGTAAGCAGTCAACAGAAATTCCTCCATTAGGCAGTGAATTGCCTCTTTTGTGGACCTTTTACGTTTGAAAATGGTATTGTGCAAACTGCAGTAACCCTTAGTAGCCAATCATGTAATTGTTGCCATATGGCTAAAAGTTGAATTGAGTTCTGATTGCTTGCTGTACTTTGCACATTATGATTACAATTTGGTCTGTTGCATTGAATAATCCTGATTATGTTTTTTTTTTCTTCCACTTTCTATGATGGGTAACTGGCTTTCTGGACTAAAAACTTAGAATTTAGAAAGTGATCTAAATAGTTTTGTTCATACAGGTGGAATGAGAATAACTGACACAAATAATCAGAGCAAGGCTGTTATATAGGGCCTGTTTAAGATACATCTTCTACCTTAATTACCGGTAACCTATTAAAGCCAAACAGCCTTTAATAATTTAGCTTGGTAAGATACATTTTGGCTTAAAAAAGCATACCACACACTATTATTCTATATGTAGTTAAAAAGCCTATGTTCAAGGAATAATATAAGCCAGGGAAACCTATCCTTGAACAGACTTTTCCACTGAGCCCTAATAGAAATTGCACCTCTCAAAGTACCTAACTTGTTTCTCAGGTCCTCCACAGTTCTGGGTGCTGGTCAACAAAGAGCTCATCCTGCTCAGCCAATATAGCAAGAATAAAGTTCAAAATCTTACTCCATAAAAGTAATTTAATCAATGTAGCCAACTTCTGAGACAGTCCCCAACCTAAGCTACACCTCCCTGATGCGTTTCACCCCAAATGAGTTTATTCGTTGGTTGGCTGGGTGTCATCTTAAATCTACGGGTACTGATTGCTCGTGTTTAACCAGACATAGTTTGGAGCATTTTGTTTCAGTCAATACTCTCCATCTGTATCACAGTCAAGATTTACATTTGTTCAAAAGTATTTCTAATATGAAATAATGTGTATGAATTTTGACTGCCAGTAGAATTTAAATAATTCACATTCCTAAGACTCAGTAGCACAATCAGTTTTCTGTGTTATTTGTTGGAGTAAATTGCTTGTGTCTGTCTACGCTCATGGTGAAGAAATTAGCTACTAACTTTGTGGTGTGTAAAATGTCCATCTTTGTGCTGTGTATCTTATTAATCATAAAAAATGTTCTTGTAGTCATCAAACGCTGGAACCCTTCTGCCTGGACAAAGATTTCCACAAGCAGGTATACATTTAGTCTGTAAGATAAATGAATTGCTACATTTACATATTCTGTATGTTACATATTTTTCTCATTTTTGGATTGTTGTGGTAGAACCGGAGGAGTCTGGGAATATTGTTGTAGCTTTATACCCATATCAAGGCATCCACCAAGATGACTTGACCTTCAAGAAGGGTGAAAAATTGAAAGTAATTGAAGAGTAAGTGATTTTCATTATTTGATAAATACATAATATCCTGCTTCCAAACCTCTTTTCTAAAATGATTACGTATTCCAAAGTTGGTGTTACCTTTTGGGTGGGCATCGGAAGAACTGCTCCTATTCACGGTTTTAATAGCATACGGGGACAGTAGACTTTTCTTGGGAAGTCCAGAATTCTTGGCTCTGTCCGCAGACATTGGAGTTGCCTGCTGATGAAAACCCCTCATAATGTCATACATTTGGTAAGTTATGAGATCTTGCTAAATGAGTCCCTGACCTATTTAATAAGATGGTTAGTGATTTAACCCCTCAGTATGTACTAAAGTGTTGCAGGGAGAACAGAGAACCATTCACATTGTTCTGCATATTGTTGTGATACAAACATCAGAAAACACACTGGAGCCAGTCTGGGTGGAATCAAATGAAGCTGCTGGTAATTTTTGAATCGTAAGAGGAGACAAACTCAGGAAAGATATATAATAACGGTGTGTTATATATCTAAATAATGTTAATTGTACTGTAAGACTTGAATTAAAGTGATTGTAAAGGCTAATTTTTTTAAAAATAACAAACATGTTATACTTAGCTCCTCTATGCAGCTGGTTTTGCACAGAGCAGCCCAGATTCTCCTCTTCTCGGGTCCCTCTTCTGCTCTCCTGGCCCCTCCCTCTTATGGAGTGCCCCCTCACCCGTGTATCCATTCAGACCCGAAGCCCCGACCTGGCACCGCCCCCTCTCTCCCCTGATTGGAGGACTTATTTTGATTAACAGTTGCGGGAGCCAATGGCACTACTGCTATGTCTCAGCTAATCAGCAGGAGTGTCTGGGTCAGCCAAGACACTCGTCGACAAAGCTGCAGAGAGAAGAAGGGGTGCTGGGGAGGTTGCTACACACAGAAGGTTTTTTATCTTAATGTATAGAATGCATTAAGATAAAAAAACCTACTGCCTTTACAACATCTTTAACTATATTTATGAAGGTAGCATTGAGATGGACCTAGAATAAAAACAAAACCCTTGAATGAATAGGCAGGGCTATTTTCCCTGTTTGCATTTCAAGGCTTCATATTCAAGTTTTAGTGGAATGTTTCTTTAATTTTAGATTAACGTGCATTACATTGTTGACACATATAACTAGGATATGTTGTAATAATAAAAGTATCATAGGCACCTAATAAAACTTACATGTGGGGTAGTGCCCCCCCCCCATATTTTGTAAATATGTTAATGAAAGTCAGAATAAAATCACGAGATTGAAACTCAGAACTGATGTCTCATATCTTTATAAAATACTCAAGGTGCACTATATCATGGAATATACCCAGCAGCTGTCTATAGCCCTCCCTTTGCCCATGGCATGTCTTCATACAGCATGATACATATTTACCAAATTTCTTCTCTCCTCTTTTATTCATCATCGCCCCTTCTGTAAATTGTTACAGATTCCTTTGTTTGGTGCTACATTTTTCTTTCAGTGAGAAGAGTATTGGTCTTCAAGCTCCTGACACTGAGGGGTTGATTTACTAAAGCTTGAAAGTGCAAAATTTGGTGCAGCTCCACACAGAAACCAATCAGCTTCAATGTTTTATTGTCAAAGCTTGATTGAACAAGCTGAGGTTAGAAGCACCAGTTTTTGCACTCCCCAGCTTTAGTAAATTAACCCCTTTGTATTGCCCATCCAGGAGCCGGGAGCACATTGTACTTGAAAAGGAGAAACAGCTGCTATGGGGAGTAAAGTGATTCCAGCAGAGCTGTCCACCTCTTCAAATTCAATCCCTTAAGCCTCATACACACGGGCTGAATGTTGGAGGGCATGGGCCGGTTCAGTAGAAACCGGCCGACATTCGGCCGTGTGTACTGCAACCAGTCCGGCTTCTGTCAAAGGAGCAGCGGCTCCAACCTGAGCTGTCAGGTTTTTTCGTTTGTTTAGCTGGGTTGAACGAAAAAAAAAACTAGCAGTGTGTACTAGGCTTTATTGCCCAGATTCAGTGTTTTGCATTGCACAGGTCAAACTTGCCTAAGTTTGTTTATTGGTTTATGGAAGAAAAAAAATGTGGCACTTGTACCCTACACAAGCAGAATGTGAGGATCTACCTTCCAACACAACCAGCATGTGGGGATCCACCCTCCAACAACACCCTGAGCCAGCCACGAACATGACTTTTGAGTGATATTGGAGCGCATGCTGCTATGGAGCTACATGCCTTTCTGTGATACAGGTCTATTATGACTTCTTAGAACTTGGAAGTCAATGCCATCTGGTAAGTGTGTTTTGAGTGGATGGTGAAGGCACACAGAAGTGGTGTTCCCTTTCTACTTTATAACATGGCCTTATGTGGATGGGACTCTTTTAAGAAGTGCTTACTTTGCATTTATATCTACTTGGTACATTTATGTCCACCTCTTACTGGCCAATCATAGAGGCAGTGTAGATGGACAGGGTCAGGCAGTAGGATTTTTTATTTTTATTTAATAACACTGTATTATTTTTTCTTAATTTTTCTTTTGTTTTATAGTAACCTATGTATCATGTAAAACTATATGTAATCAACATTTTTAAATAGGATATATTGCCGAATTGCTAGGTGATAGCGTCTTGATTTCACTAATCTGAGTCTTTTCTACAGGCATGGGGAGTGGTGGAAAGCCAAATCCTTGGCCACAAAGAAAGAAGGATTCATCCCAAGCAACTATGTAGCCAAAGTTAATACACTAGAGACAGAAGAGTAAGTTCCAATATGTATTTAGACGATCAGTTAGGAAGGGAGCTAAAACCATGGGTACTAAATCTTACTATTCATTTCTCAGATGGTTTTTCAAAGACATTACAAGAAAGGACGCAGAAAGGCAGCTGTTGGCTCCTGGAAATAACCCTGGCGCTTTCCTGATCAGAGAGAGTGAAACTCTGAAAGGTTTGATATCTTGTTCATTTCTTTATCCTAAGCCAGCAGTCACATTTTTAGTTTCTGTTGGTCTTAGTTAATTAGTTACCAACTAGAAGTAAAACAGAGGAAACATTAAGATATTTTATAGCCTATTACATAGGCTAGGTAATATACCAAGGACAAAAATACCAGTTTTTGATAATCTAGTATTAAACACACTCAGTTTTGATAATGGTTATAATTTTAGAAGACACCCTGCATGCTGCCTTTATCTCAGGGGAGCTTATCTCTCTATTGTGTTTTAAGTCTCTTGGATTTGGTAGGAATTTAATAATTTTGTTGCTTGTCATTTACAGCCTGCATATTAAATAGTACCTGTCAGTGGCTAGGGATAATAGTTAGAAATAGTTAAAAGCTCAAGGCTTTGCTGTTGACTATAAGGGCATAGTCACACCATTGCATTTCAATATATTAATTAATGTACATAGGGCAATCATGGTTTTAAATGGTCTTAGTTCAGATCTAAGTGATATGTTGACCTGCACATTCTGTTTTATGATGCATCAACATATTTTATGAATTACCTTCTGGTTGGGCATTGGTAGGACAGCTCCCATTTACTGTTTTAACTCCTTGACATTGACTGTACACAAATATGCAACCCCATTACACTGTTTTTTTTTCTGTGGGACCGCATTATCCCCCTGTCTCGGTGGGAGCCCCGGGCCCCGTATTAGCGATCAGGACCAGGATCTCCCAATTCTGGACCACCTGATCTCTGTGATTGACTATAACAGTGATCAGTCACTGTGAAGCCAGTCCCGTGTTTTCCTTCTCTGTGAATGGAGGAGAGTGATACTTAATCTATCTCTCTCCTTGCAGAAAAAAAAGTGTGCGTAAAAAAAAAATACCTAGTTCAATGTTTGATCTAGGTTAGTGTCAGGGTTAGTGTTTGGGTCAAGGTTTTTTACAGGATCTTTTTTTTTTTATAGGATTTTTTTTTAATTAGTATCAGTGTCAGCTAGTGCCGGTGTGTTTTAGGTAGGATAAAAAAGCAAAATGTGCACTATTGTTTTTGGGCTGTGCTACAGGTACAAACAACAACTAACATCTTTGGTGGTAGGTTATGGTAGTAGCAGTAAATATACATATATTTTTTACTATTTTGGGCCAGTTTTCCTTTGGTAATAAAAAAACTGGAGATATCCATTCGTAGAAGTAGAGACAAAAAGAATTTGGCTGCACGCCACCGCCGGTCCAGCAGTGTTTATTTGGACTGTACATGTGACTGCCTCCAGGACATAGGACACAGACAATGAATATAGGTTGACGAATTTCAGAGGAAGCACAATGTCAATGTGCTATATTCATTGTGTCCTATGCCCTGGTGGCAGTCACTTGTACAGTCCTAATAAACACTGTTGGACCAGGAATGGTGTGCAGCCAAATCCTTTTTGTTTCTTCTACTACAGATGCAAGCCGGGGCTAGCACCCAGTCCTTTTGGATATCACATTCACCTGAAGCAGCGCACCACGCTCTCTTTTCCCAGCAGATATTTATTACCATTTACCAGGAAATTAAATCTAAAATTTGTTCTGAAAAAAAAATGCAGTATAATCCACCTGGATGCCCAAAGTAGTTGTGATGATATGTACAGTTTTCCAAACACATGTCAAAGTTGCAAAATTGTGCTTAGGCATTTAGATTTCTTTTACCCTTAGGTACAAAGGGGTTAATGACATTGTTGCTAACACACATAAAAGCTCATGAACTGCACATGAAGCAGTGTGAATCTAGCCTTCACAAAAAGTTAACAATAACATATCAGTGACAGTGCTGCTTAGTCTGCTTAGATCACACATTTTAGGGAAAGAAGGACTGTGTCTGAAATAACTGGTTGAATGGATTATTGAGATACAAGCATGTTTACTTGCTTTTGGGAATGGAAAGTTTTACAGATAATCAATACATTTATTTTGTTCACTTGATTTTTTACACAATATGTAATTGTTAGAGAATTCTGGCAAAAATCTATTTGAAGCTTAGCCAAATTATATCAGCCACAAATTTAAGTCAGGTAAATTTTCCAAGTCATTTGGTCGAAGTTTTACTTTTACCACTCAGACCATATCTCTTGCAAACATTTTTTTACTGCACAACCATTAATGGTCAAATTTGCTGGTTTTATCTCACAATTGCCAGCTTTTACTAGTTTGGACTGATATAAGTCTTAAGTTAATGGAGCCAAACTATAGGCCATTTCCCCGATGGGCACCTGTGAAAAATTGGTTTCAGCCAGAAAGATTATGCATTGTTAATGGAATTTATTTAGCTTGTGGCTCTTTACATATATGTTTCTTTTTTTCCCCCCATTTGCAGGCAGCTACTCATTATCAATAAGAGATTTTGATCCCAAGACTGGCGATGTCATCAAACACTACAAAATCAGAACTCTTGACAATGGTGGTTTTTATATATCTCCTAGAATTACTTTCCCATGTATTAGTGACATGATCCAGCATTATCAGAGTAAGTAGCCTCTACTATGATTGAATCTGTGTTAATACATGCGTGAATTACTAATATAAAAATACAGTTTTATAATGGTAAAAAGTGTAACTGGAAGATTCCAAACCTTTTTCATTCATGGCACCCTTTTAGAATATGCTAAACGGTGAGTCACCCCAGTGTAAAATGGGGCCCTTTATTACATTAGAAACCTCCTCCCCTTTACATCAGATTCCTCATTTCCCCTTCCCTTTCACATCAGAGTCCTCATGCCCCCTCCCCCTTCACATCAGAGTCCTCAGCCCACCCCCTTCCCCTCCACCTTTCACATCAGAGCCCTAAGATACCCCCTTCTTTCTCAGAAGAGAGTTCAACCTCCCAATCTTTACGGGTGGGAGGAAGAACAAGATAAATTGAAGCAGATTTCAATCCCCTTCTGAATGCTGTGGCTGTCCTGATTGCCACCCACCCTGGATTAGCATCATGGATTTCCATGCTGCTGATGGCTGGCCAACCTGCACCGTAGCAATTAGAAAACACGAGATGCAACACAGCATTCCTGATGAGCCGAGATGGTGCACCAGAATGACTCCCTGGTTGAGAAACGCGCACTGGACTTTCAAACCTGACTTATGCTATAGAGCACAAGTGCCTGTGTGTATATAAAGGTGTGTATTGCATATATTAGTGTGTGTGTGTATGTTTGCGCATTCTCGCGCCTTGAAGAAAGGTCTTACAGTATATTCAAGTCAACAAAGCATTACCTTCATGACTTACTTTGATCTTAGTTGGTAACTGTCACTTTGGTATAATTTATTAACTTCTGGTTATAAAGTAACTTCTATTAATCTCTTCCCTAGCTGGGATTCTTTTTTCTATTCATTTAAGCCATTCATACATAAACATGGCTTGTTTGTTTTTATTGTATGGTGTAATGAATTTCTTTAAACTCCAGCTGCAAAGTCTTCATTAGTACTTTGCAATATGAAACAAAACCAAACATCTCTATGCTAGGTAATCTAATCTTTGCCCTTGGTCTATGGCAGTAATGGCGAACTTTGGCACCCCAGATGTTTTGGAACTACATTTCCCATGATGCTCAACTACACTGCAGAGTGCATGAGCATCATGGGAAATGTAGTTCCAAAACATCTGGGGTGCCAAGGTTCGCCATCACTGATTTATGGTGACCTCAACAGGTCCAATGGCATAATTTTATTATTAGTGTACTGTTGTTGTTATTACTTTGTTGTATATATTTTTCAATGTTACATTTACTCTTGGTTTATATTTCTCATTTAAATAGAACAAGCAGATGGGCTGTGTAGGAAACTTGATAAGCCATGCTATTCTCCCAAGCCACAGAAACCCTGGGACAAAGATGCCTGGGAAATTCCAAGAGAATCAATCAAACTAGTGAAGAAACTTGGAGCTGGCCAATTTGGGGAAGTCTGGATGGGTGAGCATGTAGACAAATTATTTCTCTTGCATCCAAAAGTGATGATGATTATGGCTCTAGGGCAGTCTCCCCCATCAAATGATAGTGGTGCTTTTTAGGGTTGCTATGAAGATCAACACAGCTCAATTGAAGTGCTGTGAAGAAGCCCTTAATGGCAGGAGAAGGACAAGGTGTAGTCCTACAGATGATGGGGGTTTTGTAGCTGTGACTACGACAGCCAACATGTTTGTGTTAGGCCCCTTTCAGATGGGCAAACTCCGGCAGTGGATCCGCCTGCTCAGTGGGGAATCTGTTCAGTGATCCCCGCTGAGCAGGGGGGTGACAGGTCCATGTCCACTCCGCATGGGCAGTTGAATGGAAATTGACATTTCCATCTGACTGTCATCCAAGCCGATCTGCCAGATGGATGGGGAACAGATCTCCATCCGCCTGTTTTTAGCAGACAGGATCGGATGTCCGCGGGTGTCAATGGACACATTTCTGTTGGCATTTGCCCCTCCATAAAGAGCAATGGATGGTCCAATCGGGTCCACCTGAAAAAATAACAGGCGGACCCGATTGGTCCATCTGTGTCAAAGGGGCCTTATGCTTTTAATACACGTTCTGCGATAGTGTATAATATAGTATACCTCTGCTGAAATCACCTGCCAGTAAAGTAATGAATACATTATACATAATCTTATAAACCGGTGAGTTCTTTATTTAGCAACCTGCTATAAGCTGCTGTTACAATGTAGACACAATGACCCCTGTAATTGTGAATTTGTGAAAACATTGTACAAGTATTAATTTTAAAAAGGCCCATGCCACTTTTGAGAGAAAAAAGGCTCCTGCCCATAGATTGTTAATGATAACTGGCAACATGTAAAAATATTTGAACATAATATAACAGAAAAAGAACGGATTTATGAATGGATATTTAAATGTTTAAGTTGGCATGTTTTCCCATAGCTACCATAAGATAGTTTTAGAATGTAAAAGGCCAAAGGCCCATGTACATTCACAACTCAGGAAATGACACTGGCAGTTTTTGCAACAGCTAGAAGTATGAGTTTCAAGATGTTTCCTCTTGTTGACATTAAAAAGCTTGATGTTCAATTTGAGAGCTTAGTCTGTCCAAATTAATGTAGAAATTGGGGATAATGATGCCATATGTGGATTTCATTGTGTTTCCTCTCATATGTCAACAGCCAATTATTGTATTCTTTATAGGAAGCGTTTAGTAGTTATTGTATCACATTAGCAGTGTGTTATGGAAACAAGTCAGATTGCATAACTACATATATATTGTATTTTTTTTATTGTCTGTTTGGATTCTCCAGTGTTTTATTGTCAATGACAAGAGCATATGAACACTTTTGGTGCTTAGTACTGACATGACAGCAAAATGGTATTCATTAAACAATTAGGGATCCTTGAATAAAGAGGTTATAAATGCCAAGCTATGCCTGTATTATCAATTATTTCACATGGTGCATCAGGTAAGATCAAGCTCTACACAACACAATCGCATCTCAGTTGCTGATGCAGCTCTTCCCCACCAAATGAGCCAATTGTACCAGCAACAGGAATACCACATGCAAGATACAAAATAACATAAATAATCAGTGCTTTCAAAAGCATTGTGCCTAGCAGGAAACCTCTCAGAACAGAACTTGTTCCTGCTGGCTATTTTAATATGCCTTCCTATGCCTTTATGATTTGAATTTTTAAGGTCATTGGTGGTTCTAGTACCCTGTACTAATAAATAATATTTAATATATCAATGTGCTTAAGCTCAGAACTTGTTTAAACCAATATACATCCATATAAAATCTCACAATATGATTGTTACTTCCCTATTTTACAGGCTAATGCTGCAAAATAGTGCCCTCTAGTAGTTCAGGTCCCCCTGGGTTACCTGACATGTAGACAGGTGACAAAAAAATACACTTGGGGGTTGATTTGCTAAAACTGGAGAGCACAAAATCTGGTGCAGCTGTGCATGGTAGCCAATCAGCTACTAATCTCAGCTTCCTTTATTAAACTTTGACAAAAAAATGGAATCTGATTGGCTTCTATGCAGAGTTGCACCAGATTTTTAACTTTCCAGTTTGTGTAAATCAACCCCATGAGGTCAAAACATAGGCTGCAGTACAATACATTTTGGTATGCATATATACTTTCCTTTAGTGCATTGCTGAAGGTGGCGCAGAATTTGGTCAACCTAAAAAGTACTCTATAGGGATAGGCTGCTGTAATGAACAAAAGATATGAGGATTTGGCATGCACTTGTGGCCTAACTCATTGAATTAATTCTAAAGGTGTGTTGCTTTTAAGCTCAAGTAATTACTTTTTGTTATGTGACACTTTACTAATCATCCATTTCAGGTTTCTATAACAATAATACAAAGATAGCAGTGAAAACGTTGAAACCTGGGACCATGTCAGCGGAAGCCTTTATGCAAGAGGCAAATCTGATGAAGACTCTCCAGCATGATAAGCTGGTCAGACTTTATGCTGTGGTCACAAAGCAGGAACCCATTTATATCATTACTGAATACATGGCCAAAGGTGAGTCTAATATCTACATGTGCATGGATTAAAGTATGTGTACATAAATGAATGTCCTCAAAAGTAATCGCTAATAATCTAAAAAAAATACTCCAAAGCATGCATAAAGTTGATAGGTAGTTCTCTTACAACAAATTCTGAAGGATGCGGCACTCACAAAAAATAACATTCACCGCTTTGCGAATAGAAACAAATTGTAACCTTCACCCAAAACTGAAAAGGGTAACTCGTCAGAATTTTAGAACTTTAGAACCTGATGGGGTTTACTTCCTCTATATCCGCTGCAAAGTAAAAGCATAATGGGCTACTATGCATTGCATAGTAGCCCATTATGTGTCACTTACCCGCAAACGAAGCCTGCGATGTCCGCTGTGCAGGCATTGTCCATCTTCAGCCCCTTTTCCTTCCGGGGCCGCGATCTCTGTGACTGGCAGGAATCGTGTGATGTCACTCCTGTGTATGCACGCGGGAGCCGCCAGTCACGGCACGAACAAAGTGAAGAAACGGCACAGTGGGCAGTTTCTTCACTGCGCATGTGCCAAATGACGTTGGCAATGGCAGTACACTGTATATCTCCGTGCAGGTTTAGGAGATATGATATGCAGGGCACCTACAGGTAAGCCTTATTATAGGCTTACCTGTAGGTTAAAGTGGTTGTCACAGGTTGACAAACCACTTGATGGCCCATATCTCTCTTGATTTAAGGTAATCACTTATAGGACCTCAGTGTTCTTAGATGCCATTAGAGCTTTTGAGAGTGTCCATCCACACTGATGGGTCAGATTTCCAGATAGTTATTTTCAACCTTGGAATCATACAAGGATGCATAAAAACTACCTACAGGCTTTGTCCTAAAGGACATCCTTAGACAAAATGTGTCGGATGGAGCCAGGAGGTGTTAGACATCAAGCGTTGCATCTTACAGAAGGTGCTAGCATTTTTTATCGTTCTTTTTCTTTGCCTTATGGCATTTTAAAGTTTTAATAAGTGATCTGAATAACGCCTACACTATTTGAGCACTTTTTCCCTTCTTGCATAACTGCATAGTTGGAAACAATTACTTGAACGTATGGTAAACCAACCATCAGCTTGGACAAAGGCTCTCACCAGCCCCTACCAGCATGGTATATGTACATATGGGTATATGTAGGTTTGAGGTACACATAGTTTGTGTGTCTCTTCATTCCATTCTCCTTCTTCTCTTAAATGGTCTACAGAGGGTACAGTAAGTTGGCTGTGCTTACCCAAAAGCCCTGAGGTTTGTGAGCTACAATACCTTGTAAGCTGAATTCAGTACAGTATTTGCATTAATGTATTTGAAAATTGTCACATTTAATACAACAGAAATACAAGGTGTGTCTAAAAAGTTTGGTGAATGGTATCAGAAAACAAACAAAACAGAAGATACAAACAAATTACCCTTATTGGCCTTCAAAATAATTGCCATCCTTCACAACACACTTTTGGCAATGTTCATAAAGCTTCTGGAAACTGTCAGTAAAGGCCTCTTTAGGAACTGATTGCAGAGCCGCTGTCACACATTCTTGGATTGCCACCACATCTGCAAAATGTGCGCCTTTTATGATGCTCTTCAGGCAGGGAAACAGAAAGAATTCCGCAGGCATCAGATCAAGGGATTACGGTGGATGATTGAAAACAGGTATGCCGCACTGAGCCAAGAATTGACACACACGGATCACACAGAACGCAGGCATGGTATTGTACAGCAACATCCACTGTCTAGTCCTGTGCAACTCTGGCCGAACACGGCAGATGTGCCATAGCAACCGTTTCAAATCTTTCCTGTAGAATGTGACATTCATGGCTTGGCACACAGGAACTAATTCCTTATGGATGATGTCATCGTTGTTAAAGAAGGCGATCAACATTGTCTTGACCTTGGACTTTTGCAGGCAACTCTTTTTGGGTCGTGGCAGGGGCGGAATTATAGGGGTCGCACTGGCGACTGGGCCCTTCAGTTCTGTGCGTCCGGGGGGCCCGCCTGCCTGTCTGCTATTGGAGTCCGCAGCGCCAGCCGTCCGCCATTGCGATCTCGACCCGTACTGAGTGAGTCTGTCTGACTCACTGCAGTACTTGTTGTTGTCGTTCGTTCACGGCACGCTGTGGGAGGAGGAGGAGTGAGCCTTTTCCAATTGGCCACTGCACACGGAGGGGGCAGGGAGGCAGAGCAGAGCTTAGAGTCAGCTGACACCACTGAGTGAAGATGGAGGAGGCGGAGCTCTCCCCTGTGCTACTGCTAGTCCCAACCACGAGGCAAAGGTAAGGAGGAGGCTGTGTAATGATCTATTCTAAATGGAGGCAGGGGGGATGTAAGTGACAGTAATATGTGTTTTCTGCATTGGATTGATCCCATTCACAGCCCAGCCTTTAGCAGTGCACCTCTGCTGCCTTTTGCTGAAGCCTCCCCACCACCACTGCAGATCTCGTCATCCCTACCCTACCTACCCCCCATCAGCCTTGCCACCCATGTGGGGCCCTAAGGCTATTGTGAGGGGCCCCTCCACTATTGTGAGGGGCCCACCTTGTGTGATGCTGTGAGGGGCCCCTCTGCAATTGTGAGGGGCCCACCTGTGTGCTGCTGTGAGGGCTCCTCCACTATTGTGAGGGGCCCACCTGTGTGCTGCTGTGAGGGACCCCTCTGCTATTGTGAGGGACCCCTCTGCTATTGTATGGGGCCCACCTTGTGTGCTGCTGTTTGGGGCCCCTCTGCTATTGTGAGGGGCCCACCTTGTGTGCTGCTGTGAGGGACCCCTCTGCTATTGTGAGGGACCCCTCTACTATTGTGAGGGGCCCACCTTGTGTGCTGCTGTGAGGGGCCCCTCTGCTATTGTGAGGGACCCCTCTGCTATTGTGAGGGACCCCTCTGCTATTGTGAGGGGCCCACCTTGTGTGCTGCTGTGAGGGGCCCCTCTGCTATTGTGAGGGGTCCACCTGGTGTGCTGCTGTGAGGGGCCCCTCTGCTATTGTGAGGAGCCCACCTGGTGTGCTGCTGTGAGGGGCCCCTCTGCTATTGTGAGGGGCCCACCTTGTGTGCTGCTGTGAGGGCCCCCTCTGCAATTGTGAGGGGTCCACCTGTGTGCTGCTGTGAGGGGCCCCTCCACTATCTTGAGGGTCCTGCCCACCCGTGAGGTAAGTTGAAATCAGAAACAGAAATGTTTTACTCTTTTATACATTGACAAAAAAAAAAGTATCAAAATCATGTTTTTGTGGGGGGGGGCCTTTCATGACTTCTTGCACCGGGGCCCAGGAGGTTCTAGTTACGCCTCTGGGTCGTGGGTAACACCGCTTGGATTCCAGATCAAACTGGTAGCACCAGGTCTCATCCCCTGTGAAGAGGGCATTTGAAACAGTTGTAAACACATTTTCTACTCACGGCTTCCATCCCGTACACTTGTACCAACATTTAATGAGTATCCGTCACTGTTTTCCCCAATTTGTAGCTGAATTTGATGTTTACTTGATGTTTTGCTTCATTGTACTGAATCGCAGCGGGTTTACCCTGACGGTCATGTGTATTCCACGCTAGGTGGCACCTCACAACATGTCTCTGGATAACCATGTGCATACACACGCACGTGGCCCATGTTGCCGTTGAGATATTGGACCATTCACCAAAATTTTTAGACACACCTGTGCACAGTACAAACACCTTTGCTTGGTGAAGTACATAATACATTAAACAATACTATTTACATTTCTGGTATTATTATTTGAAAATGTCCCTGTAGCTAAACTAAAAGTACTCATTAAAGATGTGCTTGGAAAACAGAAAATATATATTTACCTCACTTTATGATTAAAGAGGGATAGCCAGGTTTCTTCTGAAACCAAAACTTTTTGGCGTGCCAATCTCCTATTTTCCCTGCAGCACTCACTGGTTCCTCCCATTGACCCTTGCATTACCATTCTGCCCTATAATGACATAGGAGTTGGTGGGAGGAACCATTGAGTGCTGCGAGGGACGCAGGAGATGGACATTCTTGGATGAGTCAGTTTTAAAAGAACCTTCACCAACTATTTCTATTCAGTGGAGCAGTAGAGAGATTAGTACATACTTTCAGCCTTACAGACATCCTTAGGGGCACTTGGTTTAGCAACAGTATGTTCGAATTTTTATAGTATCCATGCATACCTATGCTTCTAATCATTTTTTCCTTATTTAAGTATATATGCACTCTCTTGGTTATTAGGAAGCCTACTAGATTTTCTGAAGAGCGACGAAGGTACCAAGGTTATCCTTCCCAAGCTGATTGACTTTTCTGCTCAGGTAAAAGATGCAATTAAATCTAATGCCAGTACTGAATTGTATACATATTGTGGGGGGTTAGCTCAACGGGGATCACCCTCCCTGGGAAAATGGTAGTAAAAATGGCAGGTTTTCTTAAAATCTGACTTGTAGCCATTATTTATTTATTTGCAGGTAAATCAAATAAACAAAACAGAAAATAAATCCTTGCCATCCAGACAGTAAACATTTCCAGTTTCCTAACTCAGAGGTGAAGGGCTTCTCCCAGTCACCCACAAAACAAAGACAATGCAAACCTTTTGTTTCAGTCACAAAGCAAAGTTCAGTTCATCAGCTCTCTCAGGTTTGATGGCTCCTGAGTCCCAGGCCAGAGCAGTAATCTGATCCTGACCTGCTTCCTTTATACCACCTGTTGATGGACACAATTTGACCGCAAAATCTGATCCAGAATTCACCCTGCCAAGGTGGCTGGTAAAACCCGAAACGGATTCCATCTTAGTTTCCTGCAAGTGAACGAATGCGAGGTGAAACAGAACATCCATCAATCACTTTGCCTTTCATAACGCCACAGTATGGTTTAACTTCATGGGTGCAATTTGTACCCATGAGTTTGATTTATAGAAGGCGGGTGAAAGAAAATAAGCAAACGATTTGGGTTTATGGCAACTGTCATTTTTTATTGACTAGCCAGCACTAAGAAAATAACTAGCAACAGAGACACTTCCCTTTTTTCCAGTTAGCAAAAACGAACCACATTCATTTTACGTTATTATTCACACGCACTGTATGTAAATCACACAGGATGTTGTATTTATAAATTGGAAGATGGAAATATATTGGTGTTTTGCTGTGCTTTAAATTAAGTCTGAATATTTAATGCAAGTCTGTCAAACTAGAAAATCGGAATGTTGTAGAGCAAACAGGGACAAAGCAGAAAATGCTTTTACGTTACCCCCAGCTCTCTCACCTGTTCACAAATCCTCCACCCCTCTCCCAGCTCTCTAACCTCTCTCACCTGTTCACAAATCTTCCTCCCCACCCCCCAGCTCTCTCACCTGTTCAACTTGTCCACTCTCTCGACCCCCCACCCCTCCTTCTAAACACTTGTCCACTCTCT
>BLSH010319456.1:95820-129011 GCA_018402905.1 Glandirana rugosa | reverse complement strand
CTGGCCCCCCCCACCTCTTCAACCTCTGCAGCAATGCTGACAGCACTCATACGTCTATTTCCCAAAGACAACCTCTGGGTATGATGCTGAGCATGTGCACTCAACTTCTTTGGTCGACCATGGCGAGGCCTGTTCTTAGTGGAACCTGTCCTGTTAAACCGTGTATAGTCTTGTCCACCGTGCTGAAGCTCAGTTTCAGGGTCTTGGCAAGCTTCTTATTGTCAAGGCCATCTTTATGTAGAGCAACAATTCTTTTTTTCAGATCCTCAGAGAGTTCTTTGCCATGAGGTGCCATGTTGAACTTTCAGTGACCAGTATGAGAGAGTGAGAGAGATAACACCAAATTTAACACACCTGCTCCCCATTCACACCTGAGACCTTGTAACACTAATGAGTCACATGACCCCAGGGAGGGAAAATGGCTAATTGGGTCCAATTTGGACATTTTCACTTAGGGGTGTACTCACTTTTGTTGCCAGCGGTTTAGACATTAATGTCTGTGTGCTGAGTTATTTTGAGGGGACAGCAAATTTACACTGTTATACAAGCTGTACACTCACTACTTTACATTGTAGAAAAGTGTAATTGCTTCAGTGTTGTCACATGAAAAGATATAATAAAATATTTACAAAAAAGTGAGGGGTGTACTCACTTTTGTGAGATACTGTATATACATTTTTTTAACACAATTATTTATCCTTTTGTATAGGTATACGATTGACATGTATAGTACAGTGAAAGTCCCATTTTCTTTACATTTTGTTTGTAACCTTTTGCTAGCTATTATTTTCTTTAATCAAGATTCCTTTGCAAGCTGCTGAACTGGTCTTTTTACGCAGCTTTCTGGATTGAGCACTCCTCAGCAGTAGCTCTGGAGGCCGTACATCCAGGCCTGCTGCACTGCATGATTGTGTGGCTAGCCTGGAATGTGACTTTTGGGCACTGGGCTCTGCATTGTGGTACTCTCTAGACCTGAGTGTGCTCTCGTGGTACAGCCCCAGTGGTGACTCTGTTTTTGAAGATCTACTTTGTACACTAGCTGTGTTGGCAGAGCATCAGGAGTTGCCTCGTTACTAGGGCCATTAGTTGCCTTTTGAAAGTCCCACTTTCAGCTGTAAGGGTTAATGCTGAAGGACTGACTTTTCACATCATCTATCTGTTTGGGCAAAATTCCACTTTAATGCATTCAACAATTTCTCAAGTTCAGCCCTGCTCTTTACCGTTATCCACAAACCTTTGAGAGCAACATTATTGGTCAGTGAGGGGGGCTTGTGTTGGTTTTTTAGACAATGAGACTAGATTTTGGAGAACATCAAAGGTACTTGCTGTAACTTTTTAGTGACAGTTCTCAAGTTGTATTGGTACATGACAAACATTGCAAATTCTGATTAACTTTAAGGCCCAGTTCACAATTGATCGATTTGAAGCATGACCTAAAACTTCAACGGCTAACACTAGGATTTTCATTATATTCAGTGGTGCCCTTTCAAACCTGGGCATAGTGATCCTTGAAACTTGTCACTTAAAACAGTACACAAGTGATTGTGTAGAAACATAGGTAACGGCACACACAATGCCAAGCAGTGAAATTGAAGGAATAAACTATAACATAGACATTTACAGAAAAATTACATCTGTTGTTATTCAGATAGGTTGTTTTCAAAAGTGCATTTAGAATGAAAATGACATATACTGTAGGTGCCAGGTTACAGGGACCCCAGGCAAATGTTCTCTATGGCAATGTTATCCATTTTAAAAACTACAAAAACATTTATACATTAATTCTGATTCTTTTTTAGGATACCATTGTTAGTTTTCACACATTGGCTGGAGGTCTGCTGTATTTTATATATCACTTCTTAATTTTAAACAAGAAGAAAGGGAACTTTGAGATGGTACATTTGCAACATATTTCAACAGAACACACTAAGAGGAAGTAACAAAGCCCTTGTGCAAAACCAGCTGAAGAACATTTGATTATACTCACATTCAGCTTTAAAAAAATAGTTGTGAAGTTGTCAAAAATGGCACTGGACCTAACCGTTAAATTGTCCCTTTTTCATCTTTCTGTTAAAGTGTATGACCATCTCATAAAACAACAAAGAAAAATTCCCAGCTCATTTACCAACCAACCTGCAACAAACCAAATTTGCCTGTCTAACAGTTCATGTTAAAACCAGGGGTTTAGTTTGCACACATTTGTAAATATATGCATAAGCTACAGGGTCACTTCCTGGCACCCTAGTGTACTGCATTCCTAACTCTATAAATTTTGAAAGCCTCCAAAGTTGGAGCACATATAAAATATGGTTAGATTAAGGGCAGGTAAGACTGGAGGGAGCCCACCCCTCATTAAAGGTATAGGAACGCACTGGACACCCAGCCAAAACTTTTGTTGTAGAAGTCCGAAATAGCATTAAAAAACAGACATGTAATCCTTTACTAAAAAAAGGGAGTTTTGACTGGGCATACACTTACCTAAGCCCAAAAACATACAACTGAATATATTTCAGCTTACCTGTCCTTATGTGTTTTATTTTTTCAGGCTTTATTTTTTGAATACTAGCTTTTTTTTCCATAAGCACTTTATCGATATTTCAAAAAAGTACAAAAATGCATTCTGAACAGAGAAAAGTCATATTATCCAAAAATGAGATATACAGTTCACATATATAGATGAAACCACAAATAATGTAGTACATTTGGTAATGCACAGGCAAGTGAAATAGGGTTAACAAAAAAAAAAAAAGGACCTTCGATCAACAATTGGGAGTGGTTGAAGGAGGTCAAATATGATAGGACAAGGAAACAGATACAAGAATATGAAGATCGGTTACTATAAAAAAAATAGGCATACCTAGCAGGTAAATGGTAGCTCCAGGGGCTGTGTGGACTCAACCTAAAGGCAAATACACATCTAAACGAGGACTGTGGAAGGACATCATGGGCCAGTGTAAACAGATCGATGCTTGAATCATCCCTAGATACGGAAAGAGAAGTTCAGGGGGCGAAGGGGTATTAAAGTGTAACTAAATTTTCAGTTTTGGATAGATTAGAGAGGGATTAGAACACTAGTGAGGTTTTTATTGCTGTCAGTGCCCCCGTTAGGGAGATACACCCCCTCTGTTTGTCCTGTTTACCATTTTCATTGAAAGTGAAAGTAAAAGAAAATCCCAAATTTTTGGTTGTCCCCAGAAAAGTAATAGCGGGAAATCCTGCAATGGGGACACTAGTTCTGGTGACATTGGGGTTTCCAAGGAATTCCCTTAATTTGCAGGGATTTCCTCTCACTTCGATTTTGGATATGGGACAAGAAGTGAAGGGAAATCTCTGCAATGGGACAAAGATGGCGAAAATAAATCTGACAGGGTTTATAACCCTCCCTTGCCCTTTCCAAAAAGTAAAAAAAAACTCTTGCCTATAGTTTTACTTTAAAGAGGAAGAAAAGAAGAAGAGGAATAAAAAAGAGGAGGGGGGAATTATATTCAGTGGAAAAAGCAAAATGGTAGTCAGGGACCAGGTGGTGAGGGACTATACTCTCCCCCCTGGTCTGGTTTCCCAGGCCACATTTAAGAGACCCAGGGCACTAATTTCCAGATCTCATCAAAAAGTTTTTTTTCTTTTTATATTCAAACTACATATGGTCTGCTGAGAGGTAAGATAAAACTTCACATTCAACCACCTATACCTTAGATTTCACTCCAGCCCAATATTTACTCCATCACACCTCTCTCTCCCAGAGACATTACTTCAAATCTCTAGCCATATACATGGTCAACACAGCATACCTGTGCATTGGAAATCTACCCAAATTCCAATGATGACAGAATGGTTTCTCCATTTAGGTAGGATTTTGAAAATGGAAGAACTGAACCATATTGCTCAAGACTGGCTTACTAAGTACTCGTCCACATGGGCTTGCTGGCTTCACTTCAAAACAACAAATCCTTTCTCAGATCTTACTATGAGCATCTCTTGACCCAATACTTGCACTGTACCTCTTGATCCACTACCTGCTTAACCCACCTGCTGTGGGGCTTGGTGTGAGGGGGGTATTTACCTGTGGAGATTCCTCCCTTTCTAAACCTTACCAATCTACATTTATAGATGACCTTTTTTATCTTCTGTTCTATGAAGTGGGTACCACAGCACCTATTGTGGAATTTAGACTGTAATGGTGCTCTTCTATCCTACTGGGGCTTTGGAAACTTCAGCGGTCAAACACAGGGAGGAAGGTTCACACAGTAGATACTCTTGCTTACGTTCTTTTTTGTATTTATACTCATAAACACAAACTTCCTACAAAGATGTACACTGCCTTCACATCAGTGCTTGTTGTACACTTATGTGCCTAGGAGCTTCCCTCTTCTTCTTCCATTTGCTCCTCATTCCCCCCCCCCCCCATATTCCCTGCTCTTTCCCCCTCCCCCTACTTTGTTTCCCCCTCTTGTTTTATTTCTTATCCCTTGTTTCTGGTTCTTATCTGTATGAGATTTATGAATATTGTCACCCTAATGTACATTGATAAGCAATTCATATATGTGGCTTGTATTTGTATTGCCATTGTAAATATCAATAAACATATTTGTGGGGGGAAAAAAAAACGCACATTCAAAAAAGCCCGACGGCTTTTACTGTAATATGCTCACTGTGGTGCACAGATTGTCATGCTTGTCACGGTTTTATGACCTCTGCCTTTTTGGCAAAGTTTCCTTGATTTTAGTCATAAACTTGTTTTACCGGCTCATCGAACAGAACAGACAACAAACATGTGAAGGTAGTTTTAGCTCAGGTTTCTGTTTTCTCTCATACTGACAGGGAAATCCCGCACTGTAACGTTAAAGTTGAACTCCAGGTTTACTGTTGATTTAACCGCTTCAATACCATGCACTTTTACCCCCTTCCTGCCCAGGCCAATTTTCAGCTTTCAGCAATGTCACATTTTCAATGACAATTGCACGGACATACAACGCTGTACTCAAAGAAAATTTGTATTATTTTTTAAAGACAGATAGAGATTTCTTTTAGTGGTATTTAATCACCACTGGGTTTTTTATTTTTTGCTACAAAAACGAAAAAAGTCCAAAAATTTTGAAAGAAAAAGAAAAGTTTTTCTTAGTTTCTGTTATAAAATTTTGTAAATAAGTTATTTTTCTCCTTCACTGATGTGCGCTGATGATACTGCACTGATGGGCACTGATAAGGAAGCACTTATATGCAGCACTGATGGGCACTGATAGGCAGTACTGATATGCATCACTGATAGGCGGCACTGATGAGCAGGCACTGATGGGCACTGCAAGGCAGCAATGACTGGCATCACTGATGGGCACTGATTAGCATCACTGCTGGGCACTGTTTGAGTTGCACTGATGACCAGTGCCCTGATTATCTGTGCAGATCTCCCCTGTGAGGAAATGCCGCTGATCGGCACTCCTCTGTCAGTGTGAGGAGAGGAATGCCGATAACCCTCATTTCCTTGTTTACACGTAATCAGCTGTGATTGGACACAGCTGCTCACATGGGTGAAGAGCCTCGTCATTTGCTCTTTACCAAGATCGTGATGCACTGTGCCCCAGGGAGTAATTTTAAGGGGATAGCAAATTTACAAATTTACAAGCTGTACACTCACTACTTCACATTGTAGCAAAGTGTAATTTCTTCAGTGTTGTCACATGAAAAGATATAATAAAATATTTTCAAAAATGTGAGGGGTGTACTCACTTTTGTGAGATACTGTATAAAAACATTATAAAAACTTTTTTTCAGCCTTATTTTATAAGTGATAACATATTTTCTGTTCTCAGCTGTATACAGTAAGGCGCTCAGAGAGCTAGGGGAGGAGAAACAGCAGCACACTGGTCTTCTCAGTGAATAACTATGCTGGGGGTGAGGGGGTTTGCAGGACAAGTCTGATCATTGGAGGCGAGCAGCAAAGCTAGAGAACTGACCACGCTGGGATAAATGTGCTCTCATGCCTAGTGTGGTCAGTTTTTATTAGGACAGCAGAGGGACTGGCATGAACACCAGAGATTTCACACAAAGGAAACAATACAGAGAGAACAGGATACTTTTTCATACAAGTACATGGTACAACAGGCACATATTAGGAATATGAAATGTTGGGTTTACATATTTTTTAATTATACTCATTGCTAAAATTACATAAAAAATGCATTGGAATGGTTACATTTTTATCACTTGCAGCCAGAGGGGGGTGAACTCTGTGCTTTCTGCAGGTACCATCAGTATCTGTTTTGCTAAATATAGACTTACTGTAAATGACACATAGGGGAGTGCCACCCCTGCCTCTCCTAGACTGTTTCATTAGTCAGTTTATAGAAGTTGGAGTGCTGGGTTTTATAATTTGCAAACCCTGAAGCATCCTGAAATAAATGTTTATTAAAAAGAAAACTCAAACTGTGGACAGCTTTAAGGACTAGTGTACTTTTGTACAATTGTCCTTCAATCAATTCCCCACACCCCCCTGAGAGCAGTCCACCTGGACAAATACCTTTCTCCTTGATCCAACATTCTTCATTGTGAGTCCCTTTCAGGTGTTGAACATCCTTTCCTGCAAAGCACCCCCTCAAAGCACATGCCTGCCATCACCCTATTTATTCCTATGAATAAGCTGGGTCCTTAGAGGCACCAGCATTGCTTAGCCATACAAATTATTTTTTATAATCAAAATTGGGGACAAACTTACCTTGAAAAGGTGGTCTTGGATATCCTAAAAACATTGATATTTTTGTCCTTTAATTGCACTGCTTGATGTGATTCTTTACATAGGAATATTTTCAACTATAATGTTGGCTTTGTCTCTACATTGATTGAGGCAGTGCCATTGCTGCCACTGAATGTTCTGCTGCATCTGTAAGACCCCTTTCACACCAAGGCGTTTTACAGGCGTTTTTGCACTATAATTAGCACATAAAAAGCACATCAAAAACACTCCCCATGCATCTCAATGGATGCTTTCACACCGAGGCGCGCGCTTGCTAGGCGTTGCTAAAAGTCCTGCAAGCAGCATCTTTTCAGCTTGTTTTGTGCGCTCAAAATAACGCCTCAAAAACGCCCATGTCCATTGAAAATAATGGTTAAGCGCTTGAAAAACGCTTGAAAAGCATTTGAAAAGCGCATGAAATGTTCACTGAGGCTGTGGGAAAGGTCACATGATTGAAACGCAAACACTTGAAAAGCGCTTGAAAAACGCGGCAAAAACGCACATTAAAATCATGGCGTTTTACTAGATTTTACAGGCTTTTTTCCAACGCTTTGGTGTGAAAGGAGCCTTAAGCCTCGTACACGCAGGACGACGATCGTATACAACAGGTCGTACTAACGACCGTTGTATGCGATATCGATCGTTCGTATGCGCGATTAGAACAGTCGAACATACGACGGTCGTACAAGGGAGTTGTATGAGCAGACTAGCAAACTTGGTCGTACGACCGTTGTATCGTGTGTACAGAGCAGTTGGTACAACAAGTTGTATTGTGCAAAACACGCATGCTCAGAAGTCAGGAACGGCCGGATACTAATTACATGCACCTGAACGTTCTTCTGTGCTCGTACGATCGTGTAGTGCAGTCAGTATGCTAGTTATATTATGCAACATATGATTTGCACGATCGTCGTCCTGTGTGTACGAGGCTTTAGAGATAAGAATGCAGGATGGATTGGCCTGGTACATTTGGGGTTAAGTTTTAAGTTCACTCTCAGTACTCAGTTCAATCAATCGATTAATCTTTTACAGATTGCAGAAGGAATGGCTTACATTGAAAGAAAGAACTACATCCACCGGGATCTCAGGGCGGCCAATGTACTAGTCTCCGATTCTCTAACGTGTAAAATTGCTGACTTTGGTCTGGCTCGAGTCATTGAAGACAATGAATACACAGCACAAGAAGGTATCGTTCCTGTGTTTTGCTATGTTTTTAAAAGTAATCTTTGCCTAAATTTATCTTGCCCATAGACATTCAGTTCTCTTGGCAGAAGAAAGATCTACAGGTGTCAACATGTTGCACATTGTAGGTGCTTTTCTCTGATGAGTGTGCACTGAAAAAATCCCTAACTCCCTTCTATAAAGGCAAGCAGAACAATCATGGGATGAGCACAGATTTTTCCCAGCATGCTGGAAAGTTTCTGCAGCTGATAATGAGTACTTTTGATGCTTGTGCATGCTCACCATCATTCACAATGTCATCTATATTCTACTTGTTAATAGTAATGTTCTAACCCACTGCATTCCATGCAAAATGCATGCATGTGAACTCCCTTATTAACCAAGACCATACATTCTGTTCATTACTTGCAGATTTCAAAATAACTTTTTACATTTAATTACAGATCAGTGAAATAATAAAAGAACTGTAACATTATATATTTTATTTTTAGGTGCAAAGTTCCCCATTAAATGGACAGCTCCAGAGGCCATCAACTTTGGATCCTTTACAATTAAATCAGATGTGTGGTCCTTTGGCGTTCTCCTGTCTGAGATAATCACATATGGGAAGATCCCCTATCCAGGTATTCTGAAGAGCACTCCCACGACCACATCTGTTACTTAGAGAAATCATGGCACCCAGAGAACATAACAAGGGCACACTGTCATGCCTTTGTTTTAGCGGTAAAAATTTTATTTGCTGCGCCAACCACAAGCCCAGACTCCTTCTTGTCCTTGCTGTAGGTTCCAGATAATGGTAACTATGGCAGGCCTGGCAATACGCACTGTTTACTCTGGCAACACCTCTTTGTAAACTGCTTTATGTACTGTAGTGGCCAGTCCAGAAAGTCACGTTGTTTCCCAGCACACACTACTTATTTAAACAGAGATTGGGTTACATCATCCTGTAAAGAATTCGAGAGAGTCTAATAACAGTATTCCTATTGTCACATACCATTTAGCATCCTTATCTAAAGTCAATAAAAGTGAAGCTGTCCATTAAGTGCAAAACGAGGTAGAGGAGGAATAAAGTATGCACTTCATGCTTTCTCATTCCACCATACCTCAAATAGCTACAGTGGCTATGGTGGAAGATGAGATCTATAGGAAAGTGAATCAGGCTTCTTTATATTAAATTAAAGCCGAACTTTACCCATACTGACTACTTGATAAAAGTTTACCATAACAACTTGATAAAAAATAATGTTCTTTAACAAGGAACATACATTTCAGATTAATAATTTTGCTACCAAAATGAGTGTGTGCTGTAAATTGCCTCCAGCATTGCTCCTGTTTCTTCTTGACGGAGGTTGCCATTTTGCTGAAGCTCACAGCCCAACAGTAAATGATAAAGTGGAACTAAATCTATCAATTTACCAGTTTCAAAACAGTTGGAAATGCAAACTGTCACATTTTCTTGCGTCCTCAACCAAACTGTCAAACCATCAAATGACTGGTGTCATAACTGATCACATGTGCAGCATCATGGCAATTGCAGTTCAAACAGAAGCAGTTTCCTTGGCTGTAAAGGATAGGAGGGTTTAATTCTGCCTTAAAGTGTTACTAAACCCAGTAATATGAAAATAGTTAATCAGCCCCCCACACAGTGCTCACAGCTTTTAAATCTTCTTTTAAAATACTGCCACTATATACCTTTTTGGATGCTCTGTATACCATGGTTTCCTGATAACCTGCACAGTTTGTCCATAGCTGTGTTCAAATAGGAGGAGATTTCCACTACAGCCTGTATACAGGCCCACATGTGTGATGTCAATATCATGTAACCTGAACAGTTCAATTGAAACAGGAAATGTACTCTCCAGCATAAAAGACCAAACTGAGCACATGCAGCTTTACCACCCTGCTGTGTATTATACGAACTTGATTAGATAGACAGTGCAGGAGGGGAAGTATCTATGCATATGGGATAAAACAGCCTTTTTAAACAATGCTGAGGATTAACCCCTTAAGTTCCACAGTGAGTATAACAAGCATGCTATGCTGCATATACAGACTGATTTTACTGTTGTGGGTTTAGCAACACTTTAAGCCTGTCAGCAGATCGGCCTCTACAAACTCGGCAGTGCCTAAAAAAGTAGAGCAACTGAGCATGTGCAGAGCAGGGTGAGACAGTGTATTACTGGATTTTAAACAGTATAGACACCTATTTTTAATGTTTTACATAGCTATAACTGCAAAAGGAGCCAGCCTGAAGTGATCTAGCAGGACAGTTTCTGCCTAAAGTTCCACTCTAAGGTAGCTGTCCATGTACTTAAAGTACATACTAATAAAGAGTATTTAAAATATGTAGAAATATAATATTAAGACAAAACAACAGGCTTTATCATCCACAGATATCTCAGAGCAATCAGATTTTAAACTGTCATTTTTAAGTGAATATTAGCGAATGAAAGTTTGAACCTGGGCGCTATGAGTTGGCTAGCCACTTAAGGACTGGGCCTATTTTTTGTACTTGGTGTTTACAAGTTAAAATCCCTTTTTTTTAGCTATAAAATGACTTAAAACCCCCAAGCATTATATATATTATTTTCTAACACCCTAGAGAATAAAATGGTGGTCATTGCAATACTTTTTGTCGCACCGTATTTGTGCAGCAGTCTTACAAGTGTGACTTTTTTTTGGAATAAATTCCCTTTTTTTGAGTTAAAAAATAAGACAACATTAAAGTTAGCCCATTTTTTTCCATATTGTGGAAGATAATGTTATGCCGAATAAATTGATACCCAACATGGAATGCTTCAAAATTGTGCCCACTCGCGGAATGGCGACAAAGTTTGCAACTTAAAAATCTCCATAGGTGAAGTTTAAAAATTTCTACAGGTGAGCAGTTTTGAGTCACAGAGGAGGTCTAGTAATAAAATTATTGCTCTCACTCTAACAATCACGGCGATACCTCGTGTGTGGTTTGAGCATCGTTTTCATATGCTTACGTATGCGTTCACTTCTGCGCGTGAGCTCGGTGGGAAGGGGCGCTTTGAATTAATTTTTTTCTTATTTATTTTATTTTTTATTTTTACACCATTCTTTAAAAAAAATATATATCACTTTTATTCCTATTACAAGTAATATAAAAAATCCTTGTAATACAAAAAAGCATGCCAGGACTTCTTAAATATGAGATCTGGGGTCAAAAAGACCTCAAATCTCATATTTACACTTAAATGGAAAAAAAAAAATAAAAATAAAATGACAGTAAAAAAAAAGTCCCCTTTAAGAGCTATGGACGGAAGTGACTTGTGACGTCGCTTCCGCTATACAATGTTATAGAGCCAAGTGGGTGGCATCTTACGCTCACTTGGCTCACAGACACTGGGGGGAATGGACCCAATCATCTCCGCTGCTATCATCGGGTCTGGTAAGCGGCGAAGATGACGGAAAAGTGGCGGGGGGCACCTCTCCCGCCACCGATAAAAGTGATCTTGCGGTGAATCCGCCACTGAGACCACTTTTATCTGAAAGAGAAACACCGGCAGAAAAAAACGATATTGGGGTTATGGTAGCTATCTGCTACCATAACAACGGTATTCCACTTCAAAGAGCCACTGTATATAGTCATATGGCGGTTGGTAAGTGGTTAAACAGGAATTGCCACCTTTCCACAGTATTTGGAATCATTACCGTCAGTTGGATACATATCTGTACTGGAAAATGAGAATACAACAAAAGGTTGTATTGTATTGGAGGACAATACAGACAATTATGAAAGTAACTAAAAGATAAATATGTCATAAACTTGGCCTTACGACCTCAAGCACACAGAACGTTTTTGGATGTTTTTACAGCAGCTGTTTTTGGCTTCAGACGTTTTTTTCTGCAGTCAATAAACTCCCCATCATGTTATCCTATGTGTCCATACATACATAGGCTGTTATCAGCTGTTTTTGGCTGGGGCGTTTTTTTGCTGTAAAAAAACCCCAAGACTAGTGGGTTTGGAGAAGAGTTTTTCAGCTGTAAAAACGCTCAAACGCCCAAAAACGCTCACAAATGGGGGTTAACTAGCGTTTTTAATGTTTCTGATCCCATGGAAAAAAAAGAAAAAAAAAAAAACGCTAAAAAATACAAACACTAAAAAACATGAAAAAAACACGAAAAAACGTTATTACAAAAAGATGAATGAATGAATGAAAGATGTTGAAAAACTCACTACAAAGCTACTGATGTTTTTATAATGTTTTTAAAATGTCCTGTGTGCATGAAGCCTTAAAGTGGAACTTTAGGCAGAAAATGAAGTCCTGTTAGATGACTTCAGGCTGGCTCCTTTTGTAGGTATAGCTATATAAAACATTAAAAATAGGTGTCTATACTGTTTAAAATCCAGCAATACACTGTCTCATCCTGCTCTGCACATGCTCAGTTGCTCTCAGTGGCTTTTAGGCACTGCTGAGTTTGTAGAGACTGATTTGCTGACAGCCTTAAATTATATCCTCCTATCCTTTACAGCCAAGGAAGTTACTCCTGTTTAATCTGCCATGGTGCTGCACATGTGATCAGTTATGATTCCAGCCATTTGATGGTTTGACAGTTTGGTTGAGGTTGAGGACACAAGAAAAGTGACAGTTAGCAATCCTGACATTCCATAAATGTAAATGTTTTTTTAAACTGTTAAATCGATGGATTTAGTTCCACGTTATGATTTAGGCCTCATTTACAACGTAGAGATGTCAGTTTTTTTTGCACACGTTCTGCAAGGGCACAAAAAAACCAATTGTTCTCTATGTGCCCTGTTCACAACACTGGTATCACGTGAAGATTTTTTCTGAGCAGGGATCTGCACGGGAAAAAAAACTGACATGACATCATAATTGGTGTGAATAGGGCACATAACTGGCATGCATGAAAACTGATGTCTCTGCAAGTGAAATCTGTATGGTTTTCCCATCAGCTTTCATGCACATATGTTGTGGACAAGCCCTTTACTGCTGAGGTTCTGGGCTTCAGCAAAATGGAAGCCTCTAGCAAGAGGAAACAGAAACAATGCTGGAGGCAATTTACAGCACACAATAATGTTGGTTGCATAGTTATTACTACTTGACCTCCAAAAGATTTACCTCCCTTCGTGACCAGACCATTTTTTGCGATATGACCAACGCTGTATCTTGGCCTAGGCCAACAAGGCCCAGGCCTAGGGCGGCACTTTGCAGGGGGGCAGCACGAAAAGAGTCCCCGCCGGCTTGCAATTGTAGTGTTGCCAGTATAATACAGGAAGGGCCGCCATCAGAGGGGGACAGCCCATACATATGTGGGGGTCCGGGCCCAACCAATAAGTTGTTGGGTGGGAAGCCGGCGTTCTGCAACTGTGGGGGGGGGGGCACGAGTTTAGTCAGGCCTAGGGCAGCACAAAACCTAAATACACCACTGGATATGACACTGCGTTACTTTAACTGACAATTACGCAGTCAGGCAGTGCTGTACCCAAATTAAATGTTTGTCCTATAAACAAAAGAGAACAATGATTTTGAAAAAAAATATATATTGTTTACTTTCTGCTATAAAAATATATCCAATAAAAAAAATGTAAAAATCGAATTTCTTCATAAAAGTAGGCCAATATGTACTTTGCTACATAGTTTTGGTAAAAAAAATCTCAGTAAGTGTATATTGATTGGTGTGCGGAAAAGTTATAGCATCTACAAGCTATGGGATGTTTTTATTTACTTTATTTTTTTAACTAGTAGTGGCAGCGATCCGTGACCTTTAGCGGGACTGCGATATTAACATTCTGACACTAACTGACACTTTTCGGGGACCAGGGGCACTAATATAGTGAACAGTGCTAAAAATATACACTGTCACTGTACTAATGACCAGTGGAGGCTGGTGGTATATATTTTTCGGGGGGGGGGGGGGTGGCAATCCATCCACCGCCAACCTCGCCCCCTGGTCGGTCGATTGATTGGTCCCCGCACTTACCCCATCTAGGTCAAGGGCTTCCTCCAGGCGGCAGGCCTCTAAATCTCCTCCGCAGCTCTGCGGCTTCCCCTACCTCTCCTCCCTACTCCTCCTTGGTGGCCAATAGAATCGCTTCTCCTCTCGGCCAATCGGGTCTCAGGACCTGCTTCTTGAGCTGGGATTGGCCAGGAAGAGAAGCAGGAAGACAATAGCGAATATTAATTCGCTATTGTCACACAAGCGGGTGGGCTTGGGGGGTAGTGATCTGCGCCCCAAACCCACCCTTTTTTGAAGCGAATTACAGTCTCAGGCTCTAATAACGTGCTTCTAAAAAGAAATCCCCATTGGAATCCATGCGTCCGGCTCCCTGCGTGTAAATTAGGGGCTGGGCGCATGGATTAGGGGGGCAGGGCCCCTGCGCCCCATATGGACGGGCCGCCACTGCTAATAAAACTGGCTGGGAAGGGGTTAACATCAGGGGCAATCAAAGGGTTCATTGTGTGCCTAACCAGTATTTTACTACACTGGGAGGCACTTTTACTTGGGGAAGACATGGATCCCTGTCCCTGCTTTGCAGAGACACAGTATCCATGCCTTCCCTCCTGTCAGAATGCAATCTGCCGTGTTTACATAGGCAGACCGTCGTTTTGCTCGATCATCGGCGGGTGCCGGTGGACATCGAGTCAGCAGTACCCACTGTTGGGCTCCCACTGGGTGTGATCACAGCGGGAGCATGCCGCTGTTGGCACGCATGTGCACCCCCTACCTGGGAGTGCCGTATAGATATGTGATCCGGCACACAGGTGCCACCCTTAAAGGGATTGTAAAGTCAGAAGGTTTTTTTATACATTAAGATAAAATAGCATTCTCTTTGCAGCAGCCCCGTCAGCCCCCCTAATACTTACCCCATCTCTGTCCAGTGATGTCCATGGGTGTATTGTCCATCTGAGACTATCACCGCTGATTGGCTGAGACACAGCAGTGGCACCATTGGCTCTTGCTGCTGTCAATCAAAGTCGGCTAGCCAATCAGAAGAGAGAGGGGCCCAGCCGTGGCTCCATGTCTGAATGGACACAGGAAGCTGTGACTCACCTAGGGTGCCCCCACAGCAAGCTGCTTGCTGTGGGGGCACTCAACAGGAGGGAGGGGCCAGGATCACAAAAGAGAGACCCAACAAGAGGAGAATCTGGGCCACTCTGTGCAAATCCACTGCAACAGAGCAGGTAAGTATAAAATGTTTGTTATTTTTATAGAAAAAAAAAAATCACTTTAACGCAAGGAATGCATTAGGGTAAAAATGTCTAGCCTTTACAACCACTTTAAGATTTTAAATGTATTTTCATATACTCATCATGACTGGCCCAGGTGTTTCAAACATTGTGCAAATATTTAATACATTAATTTAATAATTTTAATAAATGATTAAGGTTTGTGGCTTTTATAGATTTGGAGGAATATAGTGACAGTATCCCATTATTTGTATGATAGATTAAAATAAAAAAGTTTTCCATATCCCATTAATTGTAGGGTGAGCAAAAATAAAAAGGATGATCATATCACAATATTTTTAGGATGACTAAAAGGGAAAAAAATGACAGTATCCCATTATTTGTAGGATGTATACAAATTAACAGCACCCCATTCATTTTAAAACGGATGAAAAGAAAAAGGCACCCATCTCTCATATTGGTAGGATGCAATAAATTCCTAGAGTGCAATAAAGCTGTGATCCGGTTACTTAGAGTGTTTGATGTTTTCTATTTTTTTCTTAGGAATGAGTAATGCAGATGTAATGGCATCACTGCAGCGTGGTTACCGGATGCCACGGATGGACAACTGCCCAGAGGAGTTATATGATATTATGAAACAGTGCTGGAAAGAAAAAGCTGAAGAAAGACCCACATTTGATTACTTACAAAGTGTTCTAGATGACTTCTACACAGCCACAGAGAGCCAGTATCAACAGCAACCCTAGATCATGGACAAGATTACTATGATGTTCCAGAACTGACTGAGCAGGCTATTCCCTTTCTCTTTGGTCTATACAGCTGGGAAACCTGAACATACTGAATAACAATGGCCAGCAGTGTACATTAATCATGGCTATTGGATTTGTGTGGCCTCGAAGCACACAGCATGGCAATAACATTCCTCATGCTCATTGGCACAGACTCTTGCAAGCTATGAAAATGTACACAAAAGACTTGTATATCTATTCTGCATCTTCTTGTATTTAATTGATGAAAGTGGTGCATTTCTTAAAGTGCACTGTTTACCTCCGCAACATGGAAAAAGCTGTGAGTTTATTCATAAGAATACAGATATCAGATCACACAAAATAGACAGATCCACTTGGTGTAGGCCAATATAGCCATTCATGTGATCCAAATGAAACTTGCAGTGCCGTGCTAAGCTGAGACAGAGATCTCCCCACTGGTTGCATTGAAGGGAGCTGCCATCAGTGCACCATTCAGAGGTGTAAGGGCATTATCAAAGAGAAGAAAGGGCGCCACTCACCAACCCAGTGCATTAGTATGTAGATGAATGTGGCCTCAGCCAGCGCCACTCCAGCTATGTCCCCCTGACATGTTTCGCCCTTCTCAACAGGGCTTGGTCACAGAGGCGGTCATCTTTCTTCTCTTTGATTCATGTGACACAATTCTTTCTGACCCGATAAACACACCAGCATGTTTGAATGTACATAATTATTCCCGTAGAGCAGTACACGTGACACCGCGATTGTGTAAGGAATCATACTGCCCGTTTTTAATTAAACTTTTTTTTACAAACTTTCCAAACTTTTAAGCGGCAGAAATACAAACTGAGCTAAATATTAACAAAGGCTTATGCTAGTAAAACATTCACCCATATGTCTATAGGTTTTAGTGTACTCCTGCTTCTCATTCTTGCCCTGAACTTTCCTATTAGAGATGAGAGGAACCCTTTGGGTGAACATTTGTCATGAGTGCTTCTCTAAATTCAACTCCCTAATTGGCACCAAACTCTGTTCCTTGGGGGCTGTCAATGGATAAGTACAAGGAGGCTGCCAGTGGGGTAAAGGTTAAAGTGATTGTAAAGGTTCTTTTTTTCTTTTTTTAAATAACAAACATGTTATACTTACCTTCTCTGTGCAGATGGTTTTGCACAGAGCAACCCAGATCCTCCTCTTCTCTGCTCCTGGCCCCTCCCTCCTATCGAGTGCCCCCTCAGCCAGCAGCTTGCTATAGGGGGACCCGAGCCTAGTAGAGCTCCGTGTATCCATTCAGACACAGAGCCCCGCCCCCTCTCTCCCCTGATTGGCAGACTGACTTTGATTGACAGCCATGGGAGCCAATAGGAGGAGTGTCCTGGATGGCTGAGGGGATCGTAGACATGGCTGGAGAGAGAGGGGGCTCAGTTAAGTAATTAGGGGGTGCTGGGGAGGCTGCTACACACAGAATGTTTTTTATCTTAATGCATAGAATGCATTATGATGAAAAACCTTCTACCTTTGCAACCCCTTTAAAGCAGGCAGGGAAGAAGAATTTGTGTAAAGGCAGCTGCTAATAAGATCAGCATAGTATACTAGGGATAAATACACAAGGAAGGCTGTTCATGGGATATGATCAATACAAGGTGTGGCAACTAGATCCTTGTTGCCAAAGTACTGCTGATGTCTCCGCAGGGGGAAAGCGTTGTCAAGGAGAAGGTATGATTTACTTGATGGGGCAAGCCAGTACTACCTTTATAAAACTCAGAAGTGCAAAGAGTCATATCCACAGTACGGCAGGAAGATCACAAAGGGGTAGCTCCAGTGAACATTTTTAACATACGAGGAAGAACATAGTATAACATCAAACCCAGTGAGAAAAAAGTATTTTATTGTGGCTTACTAGTCCTTAGATATGTTGTAGGAATTTGTTTTCTTCATTTATTTTTCCTGGTGATGTGCACAGGAAGAGACAAAGACACCGGATTTCTGGCAGGGTCAACTGGTATTTTTCTATAATAAGTAGTAGTAAGCTGAAACATATTAAAGTTTTGTTCTTTAGTTCAGATATTCTTTAAGCAACAGAATGAGCAATTCTATCCTATACATTAACACAATGGGGTTGGTTTACTAAAGGCAAGCAGACTGCGCACTTTGCAAGTGCAGTTGCACTCTACAAGGGCATTTGCTTTAGTACGTGGGAAATGAAGCGGGAAATGAATAGGAAATTAAATGAAAGGAACGTTTAAAAAAAAAAACTGCATTTTTGCTTGCACGTGATTGGATGATGGAAGTTGGCAGAGTTTCCCCTATACTCTGGAGCAAATTCAGTTGCAGAGTGCAACTGCACTTGCAAAGTGCACAGTTTATTTGTCTTTAATAAAACAACCCCGATATGTCATATTACTGTTATTTAAAATAAATGACAGTGTAAAACCTATAAATCAAATATAACTTTCTCAGTAATTTTTATATCTGAAAAGTTTGAAATGATCAAATATGACCTAACATTCATGCAGTATGCAGTCATTTAATTGCTGCATACTACAAATAAATAGATAGCAATATGAACATGTATTCTCAATTGTGTAAGGAAACAACTACTATGATAGGCTCGGTTCACACTTAGGCGATTCGACTTTGGGGGCGACTTGCCAAGGCGATTTGAAGGCAACTTCAGCGCGACTTTGGGCGACTTACAACGCAACTCCATGCTAGGCAACTTTGCCTGTGGCCAATCAGAGAAGGGAGGGAGGGGGTTGTCTTCAAAAATCCTTTTCTTTTTCCTGTAAAGTCGCTTCAATATAGATGGGGGATCCGACTTGGAGGCAACTTCCATTGAATTCTATGAGCACAAGTCGGATAGAAATCGCCTTGAAGTAGTACAGGAACCTTTTCTGAAGTTGCCTTGAAGTCAGAGCTACTTTAGTAGTGTATATTAAGATGGTTACCATTTATTTCAATGGGATTTCAGATGTCAAGCAACTTGAGGTGATTTGGGTTGACACAAGTCGGATCGCAAGTCACCTAGGTGCAAACTGAGCCTTATATCCACAGTGTTTTGATATGAAAGAAGTCATTAATTGCTTGCTGATGCTAAATACCTGGGGCAGTTTTTCAGATTGAATTGCTTGGAGGTGATATGAAATAAACCCCAATTGTCTTGAACACTGTAGTAACAGACTCACCCACCACTCATTTTGGATCACTGCTTACACTGAGATGCCCATCAACTCAACCTTCCAGTCCATAGTGATGTATAAATGAAATACACCAACATTTGGCTGTATAAAAAGTCTTTATAGGCTGTGATTGCTTGAGAAGGTATGTGGCGAGCACCATGGTGGACATTTAAAAAAAAAAACAGAGAAGGCTAAAAATTGTATCATTTTTTGACTTGCCATTTTGTTTTCTAAACTGTGTAAGTAAAGCTTAGCTACTGCATGTCTATTTAAAGTTGAACTCAAGACAGATATGAAAGACACACATTAATGAAGTTCTGTATTCATTAACACATCATTAAATATATTTTAAAATACAAGCAAGTACCTGAATTTGACCTGGTAACAGACTCTAGCGACCCATGGTACAAAAGAGCTCAAATTGGGAGAGGAAAAAGCTAATCAATTAATTTGCTGGCAAGACACGTTGATAGAAGGAGAGAGCAGCTGAGATGAGCTCATCAGTCTGCTGCTTTTCTTTTCACTGTCCAGTCACAGTGGGGGCTATTTACTAAAGCTGCATGGTTGAAAATCTGGTGCAGCTCTGCATAGAAACCAGTCAACTTCCAGGTTTTATTGTCAAAGCTTAACTGAACAAGCTAAAGTTAGGCTAGGTTCACACTAGGCCGCACTGTGCGTTCCAGTTGCGGGTATCGCATTCCTGCACCAGCAACCAGCCGCAGCCAAATCGCGCTGCTCTTACGAGGCGCACAGGGCTGCCGTTAATTCTGAATGACACCCCCACACATCTCAGACCGCAGCGTGATCGCGGGTGCGGGAACCGCAGGGAAACCGCAAGGTCAAAAAGACCATGAGGTTTCCCTGCAGCTGCATTTTTAAAAAGGTGTGATATAAACCTCTGCGCTCTGTGAATGGTGAACAAACTACTCCTAAATAGGATACAATGAATAATGTGAGTAGATGCAACGTTAAATGTGTTCTCACATCAAAACAAATGGAATAAATCGTGAAAGTTGCGCACCCCACCCCAACTATACAACCTGGATTACTAAATAAATAGTGATATTGAACTTATTAGTGAAACAACATAAAAAAAGTATAGAATACTACAACTCAAATGGTAACTCAATATATCCAGAGTGTAAATGTGATTCCTCTAATCCTGGTGTAACTACTATACCAGGTGTGAAAATTGAATATATAATTAATCAAAAAAGGTAAAACAAGTCCATTGTGCCACTCTCAAAAGTGAAAAAAAGTATGATAATAAATGCAGTCCAAATGACGAATGTGTAATGCAATCTATCACTCAACCAGAAGAGGAGATTGAATTTTGGATATATATCACATTAATCATTTGGACTGCATTTATTATCATACTTTTTTCACTTTTGAGAGTGGCACAATGGACTTGTTTTACCTTTTTTGATTAATTATTTATATATTCAATTTTCACACCTGGTATAGTAGTTACATCAGGATTAGAGGAATCACATTTACACTCTGGATATATTGAGTCACCATTTGAGCTGTAGTATTCTATACTTTTTTATGTTTCACTTATAAGTTCAATATCACTATTTATTTAGTAATCAAGGTTGTATAGTTGTGGTGAGGTGCGCAACTTTCACTATGTATTCCATTTTCAAAAAGGTGCATGCACCTTTTCTGCAGTTCACATGGCACAGCTGCCCATTCAAATGAATGGGTTCCCGTGCCCGAGCAAATGCGGGCCAAATGACACTTAAGGCCCGTACACACTGTGCGATGGTCGTATGAAAACGGTCATACGACCGCTTGTTGTACGATCATCCGACCGTTAATACGCGCGATTAGAACAGCTGACATGCCGACGGTCGTACAACAGCAGTTGGATGAGCAGACTAGAAAACTTTCGTTGTACAACAAGCGGTCGTACGACCGTTGTATCGCTGTACAGAGAAGTTGGTCCAACAAGTTGTATGTGCAAAACATGCATGCTTAGAAGTCAGGAATGCTCGGAAGTGTCAGTTCGTGTAAACCTACGTTCCTAATTCACAAATCACATTCACCTGAGCTTCCTCTTTATACAATCGTAACACGTCACTACGTTCGGCTTGGTCGTACGATCGCTTAGTGCATGTCAGTATGCAAGACACAACAGCCAACATACGATTTGGGCCGTTCAGTCGTACGACTATCGTGTACAGCTGACAAGATTTTGAGTACACCTGTTTTAGTAATTCTCCCCCAGTGTGTAGGGGACAAGACCTGTAAGGGTTACCTGCAGTAGAGAAACATCAGATCTCCTGCCCTGCCAGTCAGTGCTGTGTAGTAGAACTGTCTAAATAGCAGCACTGGATGGAGAGAAATACAAATCATTTGGTAGGTAAAGACTTACCTTTGACAGATGTATTTCATTAGTGTATTTAGCAGATTGCCAAAAGTTCAGCTTTGGTCTTAGCTCAGTAATTTTAATTTTACAGAATTAGGGAGTCCCCTTTTTTTCCCAACAGGCCTCAGTGTGACTACAAGGGCTGCCGTGATGGTCTTTTTATATATAAAAAAAATGCTGCATGAATGTGTGAATCATTGGCACAGCCATTATAAATTGCAGACATTTATGTTTTAGGTTCATCGGCAGACACTATCCAAAAATAGAAAAAACTTTGGATGGGCTTCTAATTCTAAATGTAGCCTATGCAAATTCTAAGTAAGCCTTGCTGCAGTACTCAGGTAGTAGTGCTGCAAATACATACTGTACTAATATTGTTTATCTAGACGTTCCATAATGTTACCAGGTACAAAGCTGTAGTCTATCGAATACTGATAAACAGACTTGCTGTTTCAGTGTGGTAACCTTTAGTACCTAATATTTTAGGTCATTTAAAAAAATGTGTGAAAACTAAAAAGTCTAGCTGGTTGCTACGGGTAAAGCTTGCCATAGAGAGCAGAAGGTAGTCAAACATGCAGAAACAATCAACACTCAAGCATCTGTGACCAATGGATCCCTAACTTCAGCCAACTGTTTGCGTATACTTTATGCACATTGAGAATGGGAGATAAGCTGTAAAGGGAAAACAAGATCGTCTCTGATCCCTATTCTCACTTCATGACCTGTTAGTGTACAACAAAGATTTTCCCCAGTAAAAATATCTGGATCGTCATCTCATGTCTCTGGACACCATTACTGCAATTTCTTATTAAATATGTCAAGAAGTGAACTCATTAGATATGCATAATGGCGGTAGCCAAGATGGATCCAAGGACAAACATTTTAGAATATACATAAATAATATCATAGTGATAGGCTTAGATTGTAGTGATAAACTAAGATTCAGTTTAATACACAAAATGTCTGTTTCTACTATGCAGATATGATAGATACATTCTAAAAGCATTCAAGTGTTAACATCTGTGTTGTTCAATCAAGCCATTTATGTAATATATCATTTTGTTATACAAACCCAAGAGTGACTTTGCGCTTATGAAATTGCCTTCCTTTTTTATTTTTCCCCTCACTTTAATGTATATAATGTGTGGTTTCTATTGTAATTTTTACCTTGATAATTATATGTATTAAAATGAGAAGCTTATGGTATGAAACATATACCTTTGCATACTGATTATATATGATGCTGTAAAAAACAAACTTGTTTAATTAAAACAAAAACATACCCAAACCCATGGCTCTGCTCCAGACTTGCTCCTTTCACCTGACACGGTTGCTGGCTACCACAACCCATCTCGACTGGCAATCAAAAAAAAATGGAAGCCACACTCCAAAGCTTAGCTCTTCTTTCCGTGTATAATAATTGTCAAAAAAAAGATTGCATACATTGAGGTCTCCACCCTAAACCAACCTCCCTTGATGCATTTCACCACAGCTGCCTTGCTCACAAGGATGAGGGAAGTTCAGTTTTCAGATCAAGATGGTCAGCTTTTACTCTATTGTTTAATATTTCCCATACAGTTATGTTATAAAGTTGGACTATATATATAATTATATATACACCCATCCAAAACAGGTGGGGTGAGCAGCATGTGGGTAGCTTCTGTGCGCAATGCAATCAGACCATCCCACAGGTCATATACAGTATAGAAGAAAAATTCAAAGGATTGCTGCATAAACATTTATTAAAATAAAAAACACACTAAAAAATTAAAAAAACAAACAATTAAAGGTATTCCATCATTACAGTTTTGGGCTATTTAGGTAGCGCCCTTCCCCGAAACTGTAATGATGGAATACCTTTAAGTGATTTTTGTATATTTTTTATTTTAATACATGTTTGTGCAGCAATCCTTTTAATTTTCCTTTATACATATATAAATATAACATTTCCAGGCACTTCATAATGTTTGCAGGATAGGGTTGAAAATCACCCCTAATCCCCTAAGATAGCCCCATTGTGTAGCTATACAGATTTCCCCATACCTGCAGGCAGTGTGCCTTTTTTTTCTGTCCTGAGATCAAAGACTAGCTTTTTGGATCATGTGAAGACCTCCCACAGCGCATATCCAGGTTCAACATCTTCCAGTGTGATGGCCCAGATTTTATTCCGGGGACCATGCGGCAAGGTAATGGGACTACAGTATTGAGTAATGCCTAAAATCTCATGCTAAGTCAGACTTTCTCGCAAAACTTTGCTTGATCTGGTTCGCACCTCCTCCAGGGTTATATTTCTTCTTATCACAGTCAGAAGGGCTTTGGGGCTTCATCACTGGTTGGTTGTTTCCTTCTCCAAGATGATACACTCCACATGACAACAAGATGCTTTTTGGTAGTACATGGGGCAATTAAGAGAGTACCTTATTTTTCAAGACAGACACAACAGACAGCAGAACTTTCTCGACGAGAAACTCAATTTCCAAGGCCAAGCCTTTCAGTCCTGGGAAAGATTATAAGTAGGAGTCCTAGAAAGTAAAGCAGAGTTCATTCCTCAAATCCAATAAAGAGAAGCCATCTACCTGTCCCGGACCATGCCAGGGAGAGATGTTATTCTGTTGCGAGGTCTGCCCAGCCCTTTCCATTGGAAACAAGATTGCATCATTTCAGAAAGGTTCGGGCAGACAACTTGAAGGATCAATGGATGTCAGTGATTATCTCAAGAGGCTATAATCTGAAACCACCTGCAGAAGACCTGTTTGTGGAATTAAGTAATTTTGTAGTGACGGTAAACAGGGACTGTTCACATGGAACACATAGCCTCTCTGGTGACCTCTAAAGCAGCAAGACCACCACACAAAGAAAGGACTGGTTTCTATTCAACCTTGTTCCTAAAGCATTGGGAGAGTTTTAGGCTGGTCTTGGATCTAAAAGACAAACATCTTTCTGCGAGCACAATCCTTTAAAACTGAGTCAATAGAGACCATGGTTTCTCTATTCATTATTAGTATTTTTGCCACCTTTAGGATAAGGAGACCAGATTTTTAAAATTAAATCCGGGGACATTTTTCTTTCTCGGACATCACAGGACACAGCTAAAGATATAGACAATTCAGTGCAGAGATATGTAAATGACTAGAAATGATGATAGGATGCAAGCTGAACACTTGAAGGCAATTCATAATCCTCTCAGCGTAAAATCAAAGAAATACAGCACAAACAACAGTCCATAAAGATGCTATTGGGATAAAGAGTCCCCTAATGTGAGTTATGGTGCTAGGTACTCATGCAGGTGAAGATAATGTGGATCCTATTGCTACCACTACTAGCAGCTTCTCACCTCCTTAATGTGACCACAGATGGGAACTCCTTATCATACCAGCAGGAAAGCCACTCCCCGATCACATGTAGATAAAAAGAAACACTTTGTAGTGCTCTCTGTATAAAATCACGTTATTTTATTGAGCATAAAACATTGTGAGCCTCACGCTGAAGAAGTCCCGCCCATAGGACGTAACCTGTACCTGAGGGAGGAACACGCTGGACGTCACCCGCACGGCCGTCTTAGAACTACATGTGATCGGGGACTGGCTTTCCTGCTGGAATGAAAAGGAGTTCCCATACATGGGGAGTAAGATCTTAATCACCAATTGTGTGTGATACGTGCCTGAAGGCCTCTGTGGTCACATTAAGGAGGTGAGAGGCTGCTAGTGGCGGTGGCAATAGGATCCACATTATCTTCACCTGCATGAGTTTGAGTACCTAGCACCATAACTCACATCGGGGGACTCTTTCTCCCAATAGCATCTTTATGGACTGTTTTTTGCTCTGCACTATTTTCTTTGATCACGAGACACAGAGCAGGCAATATATTCTATACATACTGGGTTATATGCCACCTATAGGTGAATGGGCACTGCCAATCAAACAAAAAACAAACAGGAAGTCCCCCCTCCTATATAACCCCTCCCCCACTGGGAGCACTTCAGTTTTTCACCAGTGTCTTGAAGGTGGATGGTCACTTCTACAGCTCTGTGGAGCATCTATGCTGGTTCCCACACAGGTTGTTTTACAATCAGGGACAGCCTTCATACCACATCCATTTCAAATGGCATTAAGCTAAGATAAATGGTACTAGGGCCTCACCAAGAAGACAGAAGAAACTGTGAGGTTTTGCCTGTAAGCGACCATATATGGCGCTGGATCCTGCGTCTAGGTAAACCTGGAACACTGAACCAAGGTATGCCTGCAGGGTGCTATACAGGTCCAAGGGAGCGGACCCTCAGAATGTGTACCTGGTCCTTGAAGCTCCTATGGACAAAGCCTGCTGTGATGGGTGAAGGTTGGGTCTGCAGTCTCCTCCAGGCCCTGCGGTGGGAATGGTGAGTAATATCAAATGGGGATAATGTTACTGAACCCAGCTGGCTTCCTGCAAACATAGTAAAAAGTTTGTTTAAAATTTCCCTCCTTTTGCCTGCTTTTCTTTTTTCTCACCACCAGAGGGCTCGGCTAGAAAGACACAGTCATGTTTGGTCTTGCCTGCAGTTCCTGTGAAGCTGCCACCAGGGCAAATTAATGGATGGTCGCAGGAGAGTCACCTGAAGCAGTCAGGACAGGGCCGGAGAGCAAGCTAAAAGATCCTCTTGGTGACACGTCAGTCTAGGCGTGGGAGCTGAGTCAGACTGGGCAGGAAGCTGAGTTTGGGGAATTTGGGCAAAGCGGTGCATGCACTAGCAGCCATTGCTTCCAAGAAGCACTGGGGGGGAGCGAAGCTGCCTGTAATAAGGCTAGAGGTACAGGTGTGTTACCACAGCTCTTGCTGAGGCTAGTCGAACCACTACTGTCATTGCTTCCCCTGAGAGACCAGAAGCAACCTGGCTGTCTGAGCCGCTACGGCTATCTGGTATGGTAGCTGACCCCTCATCTGTTTCCTCACAGCATGTTACTAAAGATGACCTGTCGGCAGCCTTGCTGAGCTTAGAAACCAGGATTGCTGGTATGATTGCTTCTACCACACAGTGTGAGAAGCATGACAGGTCTCCTTCCCCTTACCCTCCAATTCTGGAGTGAGAATGGGTTGATGAGGGAGAGGAGTAGCTACAGGTGATCTGGCCGATTCTTTTGCAGACACTTCTGCTTCAGAGAGTCCTGAGTCATAAGAATCCCCAAGGACACCTGCCTCTCAATCTCAGAGGCTGCTGATCCAGGCACTTACACACAAGGTATGTGCAGCATTCAGGTTACCACCAGCGGAGAGTCCTGTGGATGTGTATTCCTCCCTTGGGTCATTAAAACACCACAAGGTGCGCAGGGATTCTCTTTGCACCCTCTCCCTGAGAGGGTGATATACAGGTATGCTGACTGGGTGCACTCAGACAGATTGTTTGTTCCTTCTAATATATCCTATGGAGGAAAGCTTTTTGAAAGGGGGGACTACCAGCTGTCCATGCAGCAGTCACATCCCTAAGTAAATCCCTGACCTGCCCTGTTGATAATGCCCAGGTGTTAAGGACCTTCAGATAAAAAGCTGGAGTCCTTATTAAAAGCTTCTTTTTCCTTGGCTGGGCATCCGTGCCCTTTTAAGGAGTTGGGTTTCCAGTATGATATACGGTTGGTCTGCAGGAGCTTATTTGTTTTTACTGTTCTGAAGCAGCATAGAGGCAGCATTGGATGCATATGTGCTTGGCTCATCCTGCTTGGGCCCGGTTGCTGTTGAACAGGGGCATGCTTGCAAACTGGCTTAAACGCATGGTTGCTAAAAAAGCATGTTTGCCTAAATGAATGTTTGCTGGAGCACATGCTTACTTAAAACATGTTTGTTAAAACATGCTTGTTAAACATGGTTGCTAAAACACATGTGGACTTAAATACATGGTTGCAAAGAAACATATATCGCATAGACTCGAGTCGCATACAGACTCATGTTGCATAAATTTGTGTCGTATAGAGACTTGTGTCGCATAAGTCCGTGTCGCATAGAGACTTGTGTCGCATAGAAACTCGGGTCGCAGAGACTCGGGTCGCATAGAGACGTGTGTCGCATGGGCCTGTGTTGCATGGAGACTTGTGTCTGCATGGGTGCATGATGCATAGCACACATGATGCAGAGACACTTGATGCCTATGAATGCATGTTTTACATAAACACATGCCTGCTTACTTATATAAGCACGTTTTGCATAAACACATGCCTGCTTGCTTACTACTTGAACCTATTATGGTCCCAAAGCCAAACGGGGAGGTAAGGCCTATTCTAGATTTCAAGGTCCTAAACCAATTTCTTGCAGTACGACCGTTCCGCATTGAGTCAATCCGCTCAATGATTGCCTTGCTCCAGGAAGGAGATTTTTTGGCATCAATAGACATCAAGGATGCATATTTGCCCGTGCCTATTTTTCTACCTCATCAGAGGTTTTCGCGTTTTGCGATAGAAGAACGACGCTACCAGTTCTGGCTCTGCCATTCAGGATCGCAATAGCTCCCTGAATCTTCATAAATATTCTGGCTCCAGTGCTGGGCCTTCTAGAGTCAAGAGGGGTCCTAATAATGGGATGCCTGGACAACCTCTTGCTCAGAGATCAGTCTCGGTGAAGACTCGAGCAGAATGTGACACTAACAATCCTGGAAAGCAGGGGTTGGGTCATGTATGTAGGGAATTCCTTATTAGACCCAGTTCAGTCTCTGGAATATTTAGGTCTACAGCTAGATACAGTACAGGCAAGAATGCTCTCACCGCTGAGAGGATCAGCAACCTCAAGGCTCTGGTAAGCCAGGTGAGGGCCACGAGACACTCTTCAGTTCACCTCTGTGTGATGGTAGCCTTTTTTGAGGCAATTCCCTATGCACAGTTTCACTCCAGGGCACTTCAGCGCAACATCCTGGCAGAGAAGAACAGACAATTGCAGACTTTGGATTCCTGCATGTCCTTATCTCCCAGGGCTCGATGCAATCTCACCTGGTGGTTAGTGAACCAGAATCTGTATCGGGGCAGATCTTATCTTCCACTGTCTTGGAAGATTGTGACCACAGATGCCAGACTTGTAGGCTGGGGAATGGTCATGGGGGAAACCACTGTCCAGGGGACATGGTCCTTGGTGGAGCAGAGATTGCCCATAAACCTCCTAGAGCTACGAGCTATTCGGCTAGCTCTGAGGTAATGGACATCCAGGTTGCAGGGCTACCTGGTAAGGGTACAGGCCTACAAGACCATGACAGTGGCAAGTTTGCAAGACTCTCTGCAGTTCACATCCCAGGCATGGGAAAATTTGAAGGCGTACTTTCTCAGCCGCCAACAGATACATGGTCACTACATCCCGAAGTGTTTCGGGAAATTTGCCTGCGCTGCGGGGGCGCCAGAGGTTGATCTACTGGCATCCCGATTCAACAACAAAGTCCAGCAGTTTGTGTCCCAAGCAGGGGATCCATTGGCTATAGGAGTAGGTGCTCTGGTCATTCCATGAGCCCAGTTCTCCTTGATTTATGCCTTTCCCCCAATCTCTCTGCTACTGCATCTCTTGCACAAAATTCAGGGGCAGAGCGGCGACAGTCATTCTAGTGGCGCCAGAGATAATGAGGTTAACGGCGGACGGGCCTTGGCAGCTTCCGGTCCTACCCGATCTACTCTGTCAGGGTCATATATTCCACTCGAATTTACGTTATTTAAGTTGACAGCATGGCGATTGAAGCCATGGTATTGAGAGATCCTGGGGTTTTTTTTGGGCTCTGTGTTGTCTACAATGGTAAACGCTAGAAATTGAGAAACCAGGAAGTTTTATCACAGGGTCTGGAAGGCTCACATTGCGTGGTGTGAGGTCAGGGAATGGCATCCCCGTAAGTATGTAATTGCTAAAATGCTAGCCTTTCTTCAAGCAGAAGTAGACTTGAAGATGGTTTTGACTACAATCAAAGGACAGGTTCCTGCCTTGTCCATATGTTTTCAGAAGCCTTTGACTTCTCATTCCTTCCCATTCAGGGTGAGAGCTCTTTCCACCAGGAGATAGGGGCCTCTTGGACTTCTGCCACCAGAAGTCAGTGGCACAGATTGTGAGGCCGCTACATGGTCTTCAGTACATACATTCACAAGATTCTGTCAGGTGGATGTTAGAACAGCGGAGGATTCTGATTTTTGGCCACAGCATATTAAGGGATGTGGTTTAATTGGGATTGTGTCTCCCTCCCCTCAGGGATTGCTCTGGGACTTCCCAGTATGTATAGAATATATAGCCTGCTCTGTGTCCCGTGATGTTTGAGAAAGAAAATTGGATTTATTATACATACTTACCTGTAAAATCAATTTCTTTCAAAGGAAATCACGGGACACAGAGGTCCCTCCTCTCTCTGTGTTTGTGGAGTTCATTGCTTGCTACAAAACTGAAGTGCTCCCAGTGTGGGAGGGGTTATATAGGAGGGGGAACTTCCTGTTTGTTTTTTGTTTGATTGCCAGTGTCCATTCACCTATAGGTGGCGTATAACCCAGTATGTAAAGAATATATAGCCTGCTCTGTGTCTCGTGATGTTCTTATAAAGAAATGGATTTTACAGGTAAGTATGTCTAAAAAATCCAATTTTTGCCCTTGCGATGGAACCACTCGCTTGGGCAATCAGAAATAATCCGAACATTAAAGGCTACACCAAGAACCAGACAAAATACAAAATTAGTTTTTATGCAGATGATGCCATTCTTACACTTTCAGACCCACATACTTCACTTCCTCACCTATTTCATGAATTAGAGTCCTTCCACCTTATATCTGGCCTCAGTATTAACAAGTCCAAATGTTCCTTTCTCCCTGTTGAAATATCCCCTGAATTATTATGTAGTATTAAAAACCAATATACATTTACATGGTGCTCCCAATCTATCCACTACCTAGGCATTCAAATAACCACTCAGTTTCAAACCTTATACCAACACAATTTCCCATATCTTATCTCCCAAATTAAAAACCACCTCAAATTATGGTCATTTTATCATATTTATTTTATGGGCAGATTATGTGCGGTTAAGATGACCATACTTCCATAAATTCTCTTCCAAAATACAAAATTTTAGCCATCCAAAAAAATATAAATAGATTTGTATGGGCAGGCAAGAAGCCCAGGTGCAGTGCCAATTTACTGTATAGACCTCAAACAGAGGGAGGTACAGGGTTGCCAAATATCTGGCTTTATTATATGTCAATAGATAAAGGTAAATATTGCAGCTCTAGAAAAGTTCATAAATGTAGTCCATGAAGAGATGATACAGAAAGTCCCATCACCAGCCTGAGTGCACAGGAATGGAAGGAACAACCATAATCCACCAATGTGTCCAGCAAGTCTCCTTACCAGAAAACAATGAGGAAATCACATATGTAATATCTTCCACATATCAGACAAGCCAGGGGGACATCCTTTGCAGACACCTCTTCCCAAAATGAACTTGATCAGACAAGGCAGGCAAATCTTGGAATTAACCCTCTTCAATGGCTCTCCCCAAATGCATAAAAGAAAGAGGAAGCCAATAGTGAAGCCTGCAAAATTTAAAAATAAGCGTTTATTCGAAAATGCCTACTTACATTTCACAGGTAAAATACAAGCTTGTTTATTATATGTCAACAAGATTGATACATATCTCTCAATGGTTCTCTAACTCCACGGAGGTCCCCTGGTTGATATTCGAAACCGACTCTATCCTTCCACACAATATTCAAGGTGTTCTCTGGGCCCCTAACATAAAATCCAGACAATTTCAACACCGTAATAGTATTATGTCTCATCTCCTGCAATTTTGGCTTAAACATAAAGATTCTTTAAAATTTTCCTCCTTTAGCCTCATTCAAAGGTGACCCTGACATTCATAGATTTTTTTTAATGCAACCACCGGTATCAACCATGGAAGTCCTTAAATCTCGTTACACTTAAAACCTTTGTGGAAGCGGGTACCTTCCTCCCATTCAAAAAACTAGTGACAAAATACAACCTCCCTCCCTCCTTCCCTCGAACTGCAATACAGCTCTATTAAAGAATTTTATTCCAGCCACTTCTCCCTTACACTCTGCCCTCCATTTACGGCTTTTGAACAAATATGTATCAATACACCCAGAGGTAAGGGATTGATCTCTACCCTATATAGATTATTGAACAAACTATTCCAACCTCTAAAAACACAAGTTATGTCCAATTGGGAATCCGATTTGGAATGCTCAATCTCTATTAAAGAGTGGTATACTAGAATTGACAATATGCGCAAATGTAACAAGTCCACCGCATTCAAAGATACACCAACAAAACTTTTCATTCGGTGGTACATGACGCCAGCCAGAATACTTTACTTTACTACCCTAATATCTCTCCAAAATGTTTTAGAGGCTGTGGCGATCCTGGTACATTGCTCCATGTTTTCTGGAAATGCAGTCATCTGTCCCCTTCCTGGAACAATACATCCACAAAAATTTTTCAAATATCTAAAAAAACAATAAGGCTACTTTCACGCTGGGGCGGGGAGGGGCGGTAGCGGTAAATCGTGGCTAATTAGCGGCGCATTTACCGCTATGCAGGCGGGAGCGGGACACTTTTAACCCCCAAGAAGAGGTTACCAAGGGGTTAAAAGTGCCACAGCTCGGTGCTCCCGAGACGGTGTACAGCTGCTACGGGAGCGCCGTCCATTGCTTTTAATGGAGGGGGCAGTGTAGGAGCGGTGTATACACCGCTCACCGCACCGCCCCAAAGATGTGGCTTGCAGGACTTTTCTTGCTGTCCTGCTAGCGCACTCTGGCTTTCACACTGGGGAGAATGGGGGGAGAGTTTTTCAGGAGCTGCACAGGCACTATTTTTAGCACCGCGGCGCCTGAAAAATGTTTCAGTGTGAAAGTAGCCTTACTCTCACTCCTCACATATGCATCCTATATCATACAGTCCCGGATGTATCCAAATCATGCTCCAAACTCATCCATACGCTGTTGAGTTTAGTACCGTGGATGACTGCATGCAACTGGCTAACTCCCAACCTCCCATGGTCACAAGTACTGAACAGGATGAACATGGTTAAATTAACTGAATGTCTATACCACTCTGTTCATGATAATATGCACCTGTTTGATGAAAAACGGTCCCTCTGGGACAATAACTAACACCATTAGCCATCATAAAAACTCTCTCATGACCTTATGCCTCACATAGCCCCTTCATCTTTTTCCATAAGAAAAAAAAAATGTTTTTATTATTTTATCCTTGGTGTAACTCCTAACTTATTTTCCAATTGTGCCTTAACACTATTTTCTATTTTCTCTCATGTTTAATTGTTAAACAATGACTATTTCGTATCTTCATATTTCTATCATATGCAAATGGTAAACTATTTTATAAGCATATTTTCCTTAAATGATATATGCAGTATGTGGTATGTGTTTATGGAATGATTTATGACTAGAGTTGAGCGAACACCTGGAAGTTCGGGTTCTGCTGGTCCGTCCGAACTTCGGGACAAAGTCCGGGTCCGGGTCCGGACGGAACCCGAACGATCGCAACAGGGCTTCAAGCCTGCCTGGTCGTCTTGGGCTTGAAGGTCCACAAGCGAGTTGAGATCAGTATTTAGTAAGGTATTTGTGTATGGTGTATGACGTATATAGTAAATTCCTTTTATACGAATATTTTATCAAATGGTAAACGTATACTATCTTTATACTTCTATGCTTTATCAGTAACAAATTGTTAATTTGTACTCTCTTTTATCTTTTATCACAATTCCGTGTTAACCTTTTATTCAATCCTCAATGTGGTTCCTATTTTATTATTTTTGTAAAAAAAAAAGAATACCTTTTTCTACTTCCCCGAT